>OU342745.1:555257716-555382095 GCA_910589775.1 Avena eriantha
TGCACAAGAAGCCGTTTGGATGAAGGAATTCATTACTGAACTCGGCGTGGTTCCCAGTGCGTTGGACCCGATGGCCATCTACTGTGACAACACAGGTGCCATAGCTAATGCGCAGGAGCCAAGGTCACATAGCAAGCTGAAGCACATCAAGCTACGTTTCCATGCTATTCGCGAGTATGTCCTAGATGGTGACATAAAGATTTGCAAAGTACACACTGATCTGAATGTGGCAGATCCGTTGACTAAACCTCTCCCTAGGGCAAAGCATGACCAACACCAGAACGCCATGGGTGTTCGGTATATTACCATGTAATCTAGATTATTGACTCTAGTGCAAGTGGGAGATTATTGGAGATATGCCCAAGAGGCAATAATAAAAGTGGTTATTATTATATCTTTTTGTTTATGATGAATGTTTACATCCCATGCTATAATTGTATTATTAGGAAACACTAATACATGTGTGTTTTGTAAACATAAGAGAGTCCCTAGTAAGCCTCTTGTTGAACTAGCTTGTTGATTAATTGATGATTATGGTTTCCTGATCATGGACATTAGGATGTGATTAATAACAAGGTCATATCATTAGGAGAATGATGTGATGGACACACACACACCCATAGTAAGCGTAGCATAAGATCAAGTCATTAAGTTCGTATTGCTGTAAGCTTTCAAACACATAGTAACCTATTCCTTCGACCATGAGGTTATGTTAATCACCATCACTGGATGGATACTTTGATGACATCAAACGCCACTTCGTAACTGGGTGGTTATAAAAGTGTCATTGGGTATTCTGAAAGTATGTGTTGAAGCTCATGAACCAAGATTGGGATTTGTCCATCCATATGACGGATAGATATGCTCTGGGCCCTCTCGGTGGAATGTCATCTAGTTAGCTTGCAAGCATGTGACTGGGTCACAAGGGATGACATATCACGGAACGAGTAAAGAGTACTTATCAGTAACGAGGTAGAACTAGGTATGGAGATACCGACGATCAAACCTCGGATAAGTATAGTATCGTGAGACAAAGGGAATTAGTTTCGTATGTAAGTGGTTCAATCGATCGCGAAGTCATCGTTGAGTATGTGGGAGCCATTATGGATCTCCAGGTCCCGATGATGGTTATTGATAGGAGATGTGTCTCTATCATGTCTACATATTCACGAACCGTAGGGTGACACACTTAAGGTTCGAAGTTGTTTTAAGTAGATATGGAATGTGCGTTGGAGACCGAATGTTGTTCGGAGTCTCGGAATGGATCCGGGACATCACGAGGAGATCCGGAATGGTCCGGAGAATAAGATTCATATATAGGAGATCATTTTATGAGATAGGAAATGTTCCAGAGTGTTTGTATGAGGATTCTAGTGTTGGAGATATGCCCAACAGGCAATAATAAAGTGGTTATTATTATATCTTTATGTTTATGATAAATGTTTACATCCCATGCTATAATTGTATTATTAGGAAACACTAATACATGTGTGTTTTGTAAACATAAAAGACTTCCTAGTAAGCCTCTTGTTAAACTAGCTTGTTGATTAATGGATGATCATGGTTTCCTGATCATGGATATTGGATGTCGTTAATAACAAGGTTATATCATTAGGAGAATGATGTGATGGACACACACCCATAGTAAGCGTAGCATAAGATCAAGTCATTAAGTTCGTTTGCTATAAGCTTTAAAATACATAGTAACCTAATCCTTCGACCATGAGGTTATGTTAATCACCATCACCGGATGGGTACTTTGATGACATCAAACACCGCTTCGTAACTGGGTGGTCATAAAGATGTCATTGGGTATTCTGAAAGTATGTGTTGAAGCGCATGGACCAAGATTGGGATTTGTCCATCCATATGACGGATAGATATGCTCTGGGCCCTCTCGGTGGAATGTCATCTAATTAGCTTGCAAGCATGTGACTAGGTCACAAGGGATGACATATCACAGAACGAGTAAAGAGTACTTATCAGTAACGAGGTAGAACTGGGTATGGAGATGCCGACGATCAAACCTCGGATAAGTATAGTATCGCGAGACAAAGGGAATTAGTTTCGTATGTAAGTGGTTCAATCGATCGCGAAGTCATCGTTGAGTATGTGGGAGCCATTATGGATCTCCAGGTCCCGCTGATGGTTATTGATAGGAGATGTGTCTCTATCATGTCTACATATTCACGAACCGTAGGGTGACACACTTAAGGTTCGAAGTTGTTTTAAGTAGATATGGAATGTGCATTGGAGACCGAATGTTGTTCGGAGTCTCGGATTGGATTCGTGACATCACGAGGAGATCCGGAATGGTCCGGAGAATAAGATTCATATATAGGGGATCATTTTCTAAGTTAGGAAATGTTCCGGAGTATTTGTATGAGGGTTCTAGAAGGTTTCGGAATGTTCCGGAAGGTTCTGGAAGATATCTTGGAGTTTGCTTGAAAATCAAGATAGGGATCAAGGAGTCCTAGTGGGTCAAGACACGGATTCGTGGGGGAGGAGGCCTCCTCCCCCCACCTCCAACCCGCCGGCCTAGGGAGGAGAGGAGTCCTACAAGGACTCCCCTCCCCATGGCGCCATCCCCTCTTTAAATAGAGGGGCAGGGGGCGCCCCCTCCAGGCAAGCTCTCATAACGTCTAATCTCTGCCGCCTCTCTCCTCCACCATAATCTGCACAGGCATAGGCGAAGCCCTGCAGAATTCTCTACTCCACCACCACCACGCCGTCGTGCTGCTGGGATTCCGTGGAGAAGATCTACTACCTCCGCTGCTCGCTGGAACGGGGAGAGGAAGGTCTGCTTCGACTCCGCACGTGTGACCGACTGCGGAAGCGCTGCCGAATCGTGGCGCCGGAAGGATCGTCTACTTGACCAAGGGCGGAAGCGCTGCTGGAACGCGATGCCGGAAGGATCGTCTACTTGACCAAGGGCGGAAGCGCTGCTGGATCGCGACGCCGGAAGGATCGTCCACACGATCTTGAGATCGGCAAGTGATCGACTACATCAACCACGAGATCTAATCTCGTTAACGCTTTCGGATCTACGAGGGTTAGTTCCTATCTATCTCATTGCTCATGTCTCATAGATTAGATCTTGGCTTTTATCTAGATTAGATCTAGGTTTTTGTTCGTTCTTGCGGTAGAAATTTTTTGTTTTCCATGCTACGAACCCTTCAGTGGTATCAGAGCCGTATCTATGTGTAGATCTGTTGCACGAGTAGAACACAATGATGTTGTGGGTGTTGATGCTTTTGTTGTCGGTGTCTTAGCGTGTACTTTGCATCTTGCGGCATGATGGGATGAAGCGGCTCGGGCTAACATTACATGTCATCGCACATGAGACTTGCTCCACGCTTGACGTGCAACTTGCTTTGCACAAGTGGCTTTGCGGGTGTCTGTCTCTCCCACCATAGTTAAGATTCAATTTACAATGAGCATCTGACAACACTTGTATCAACGTTGTGGTTCTTGTTCGTAGGTAAGATCGGTCTTATGCGAAAGCCCCAAACCACGTAAAACATGCAAAGAAAATTAGAGGCGTCTAACTTGTTTTTGCAGGGGTTTTGTGATGTGATATGGCCATCATGTGATTATGATTATATTTGATGTATGCAATGATCCTTGTTGTAATATGGCAACCGGCAGGAGCCTAATGGTTGTTTTTTAATTCTGTTAAGACCTGTGTGTCTATTCATCTTGTAATAGCTTTATTCCAAGTAGTTGTAATAGTTACTAGTGATGATGGACAACCATGAAGCGGCGCCACGGACCTTGACGCAATGCTGGTGATGATGGAGATCTTGTCCATGCTTTGGAGATGGAGATCAAAGGCACAAGAAGAAAGGCCATATCATATCACATATTATGAATTGCCTGTGATGTTAATCCTTTATGCATCTTGTATTGCTTAGATCGCGACGGTAGCATTATAAGATGATCCCTCTCACTAAATATCAAGTAATAAAGTGTTCGTCCTTAGTTGGCACCGTTGCTAAGACTCGTCGTTTCGAAGCATCTCGTGATGATCGGGTGTGATAGACTCTACGTGTGCATACAACGGGTGCAAGCCAGATTTGCACATGCGGAAACTAAGGTTAACCTTGATGAGCCTAGCATGTACAGACATGGTCTCGGAACACAGAATACCGAAAGGTAAAGCATGAGTCATATGGATGATATGATGAACATGTTGATTGTTCGCCTTTAAAGCTACATCATCTCACGTGATGATCGGACTTGGTGTAGTGGATTTGGTTCATGTAATCACTAAAACAACTTAAGGGATGTTGTTTTGAGTGGGAGTTCGTTTGTAATTTGGATTAGTCGAACTCAATTTATCATAAACACAATCAAAGTGAATTTGCATAGTTTGTTGTAGTCATTGGCATCCGTTCACCACCTTACGCTTAGTTATAGTTGAGATAGTAGAACTATAGAAATTCTGGATATTTACTTTACGAACTGGTATCATATTGTTTTGAATGTCAATTTAAAGTTTATAAGTCCTATTGCAAACTTTCAGCAAACTCTATTTACTCCATGAAGTTTAATAAGTAGTATTAAATCAAGAGTAAGAATTCCAATGTTAGTATCTAAAGTATCATGTTTGCCTCCATGATTCTTGATACTCAAAAGATTGTTTTTAATATCAAGTTTATCTAAGAGCTGAAAGCAATGTTTCAGAAACCATCATATGTGAAAGGTATTGCGATATCTAAAACAATGTGTTGGTTACAACATGATAGAGTATACGTCCTCATATTTGATGAGAATTTGTGAAGGTTGGAGACGCTAGTCGTCCTAATCCTCCAAAAGGTTTTTGAAAAAGAAACATTATACTCACAATTCACCTTTATAAGCTATAGCAGCTTGATCATGAAAGTTGTCATGATAAGGATGAATAGAAGATGTAAGTAAAATGTTTACTACGCTAAAAGATTACTAAAGAATGGATTTTTGAAAGAACACCAAACATTTGATGATGGTGATCCACCTCAAAGTGCAAGTCCTAAGGTATTAGTAGTTGACTATATACGCTTTGTACCATGTGTCATGTTGATGACACCGCTATTGATGTTAATAGATTCTTTTAAAAGAAAAGAAATTTCTGAAAGAGAATCTATAAAATATTTGGCAGAAAAGAAAAGATTCGAGATGTCCAACTTGGGTATATAGAAGATATACATGTTATGGTTGTATTCCTTGCTTGTTAAACAATGTGGTTCTCCGGTATTGGATACCGAATCGGTTGGCATGAAGTGTCATACAGGACAACGCAATTCATGAACTACAATGGCCTAAGTAACTAGCAACAGAATGAGTGATGATGTTCATCGAAAACAAATAAAGTGTTATTGCGTTTTTCTTTGTCATCAAACCTAGCCTTCATGATTTGTTTTAATAATTGTTATTTTGTTCCGGTATTATGAGAACAATGGTTGTTCAAATAATAACCGTATTCCATAAAGGATGGATGAACTTTTACAAGTCTAGTGGAGAAATCACATCCATAAACACTATTGCTAAAATGTCGCAAGACAAATGATTGAAAGATCACTTGCGAAGTGACATCGCCGTTTAAATTATATTGAAAGGAACACATGAAGAAATTCCATGTTGATGGATTTTTGGAGTCTTTGATTTTGATCAAATGACGCTTGTGATACTTTCCTAGAGATAATTAAAACACCGTTTGTAGGCCAAAAGAGGAACGGACGACTAACTGATTGGAATTTGTACATATTGATGTATATAGTCCATTATGTGTAGTCGTGGGCGATGGATTTCAACTTCATATGCTTTCTCCGAAGATTTGAGTGAGTATATGTATATATTTACTCAATAAGGAAGAAGTATGAAACATTTGAAAAATGTTCAAAGACTTTCAAGATGAAGTGGAAAATCATTGTAACAAGAAAATAAAGAGTTTATGATTCGATCATAAAGAAAGATGTTTGAGTTACAAGTTTAGCAAAACACCTAAGATTTGAGGAATCGTTCCATGGATTTGCATTTCCCCAAACACCATAGGAATATGGAGTGTTCAAGATATGTAATGAAACCTTGTTTGACATGGTAAGATCAAAGGTGTCATTTATAAAACTGCCATTATATACTAAAGATTAAAGCTTTAGTGACTACCGCTTTTACACTGAAAAGAGCTCCATCGTGATCCGTTGAAATGACACCATATAAGTCATGGTTTGGGATAAAACCCGAATTGTCTTTTCTTAAATTTTGGTATGTTATGCATAAGTAAAATGTTTACAACCAAAGTCGGATAAGCACGTCTTTGTAGGTTATCCCAAAGAATTTGTTGGGAATTTCTCCATAACACCGAGGACAAAAGAGTTTGTTACTTGGAACGTCAAGTTTCTTGAGAAGGAATTTTTCGTGTAAAGTTAAGTGGGAGGACAGTAGAACTTTGATAAGGTTGTTGAACCTTAGCTATATGTGCTAAGTAGCGCAACGCCGGAAAGTGTCCCGGTGGCGGCCACAATGCTCATGGCTCTCGTGATTACAAAAGTTGTGATCTCGGAGATTAGAGTTCCTATAGAACCGTGTGGGTCGGTAAGAATCAAATAGTAAGATTTGATAAACAAATCGTTATTGTTTTGACAATGATGAACCGACTACATGCAAAGAAGCGATGATGGGCCCTGACTCCATAAAATGACTAGAAGTCATAGAATCCGTGATAGTATCCATACACAAGAAATCAAGTTTCTGAACTTGGAAGACCCTCCGGAAAGGCGTGAAGCCTATCGGTCGTGTTTGGATCTATAAAGAAATAGACATGGATGTTTCAAATCTATGAAATAGTCGACATGTCGGAAAGAGTTTACGACAATGTTCAAGGAATTGACTATGATAAGATTTGATCTTTCATAGCGATATTTAGTCTGGACGGATTAATGTAGAAACCACTACATATATTTTGGTATATGGTAGTTGAACAAACAAAACAAGTTCTTCTAATAGAATGGTTACCTAGGACGTGTAAATGACACGATCCAAAGGGTTTTTTCAATTCAAAGGATGCTAAAAGAGTATGCAAAAATTCAATGGTTGAAGTAAGCATAGCGGAGTTGGAATCTTCACCATGATGAAACTGTTAAAAGAGTTTAAATTCATCGGAGATGATGAAGATGCTTGCATTTGCAAGAAATTAAGTGGGAGCGCTGAGACATATTTCTAATACATTATGTAGAGGACATATTGTTAATTGGAAATGATGTATCTTGTATTGACACAGGTTAAGAATTTCATTTTGATGAAAGACTTAGACATAACCCAAGAATTAGGCATCAATGTCTATATGAATAGATTGAGGCGCTAATATGGTTTTGCCAAATGTACATAGATAAGATGTTGAATGAGTTCAATATAGAAACAACAAGAAAGGTTCTTGATGCACGGAAAGGACTGAATCAAGATTCGAGTGTGTTGACATGAGATTCAATTGTTTTGACACTTGGCGAAATTACAAGAATATTTTGATCAATCATTCTTTGAGGTGTACACATCCAGATATGTCCTATGCTCTAAATGTTATGAGCATATACCAGAATGATTCATAAGATGATCATTGGACAATAGTAAAGATATTCTTATGAGCTTTGGAAGAACTAAGAATATATTATTTATATAGTGGTGACAAATGGTTCATTGTAAATTGTTACATTAATACTAGTTTTGTCACAAGTTAAGTTTATCTCAATTTAGACTATGGGTAGCACAATGTAATGGAAAGGATGTTCCATGATGGATTTGGATGAGTTCCAAAGTTAAGACATTGTAACGGATACTACAACAAAAGGCTAAGTATATAAACTGCTGTAGTAGCAGCAAAGGAGGGCATTTGTGTTAACTAGTTTGTTATCAAACTAGGTGTGGTTCAAAGTAGGCTAATACTATGAAGATATATTGTGTGACAATTATATCAACATATTTTGAGCCGAAGGAACTAAAGGTCTCACCAAAGGACCAAATGTATACAATGCCATCTCATTGGAGAATGAGTAATGCGTAGAGATGCAAGGACATGCAAATACACACGGACCTGGAAGTGTCAGATCCGAAGATTATGTTTACCACTAGCAATGGTGTCTATACAACACCAGAAAGCCATAGGTGTTGAATGCACAAGTTTTTAACTAGATTATTGACTCTAGTGCAAGTGGGAGACTGTTGGAGATATGCCCAAGAGGCAATAATAAAGTGGTTATTATTATATCTTTATGTTTATGATAAATGTTTACATCCCATGCTATAAATGTATTATTAGGAAACACTAATACATGTGTGTTTTGTAAACATAAAAGACTCCCTAGTAAGCCTCTTGTTAAACTAGCTTGTTGATTAATGGATGATCATGGTTTCCTGATCATGGATATTGGATGTCGTTAATAACAAGGTTATATCATTAGGAGAATGATGTGATGGACACACACCCATAGTAAGCGTAGCATAAGATCAAGTCATTAAGTTCGTTTGCTATAAGCTTTAAAATACATAGTAACCTAATCCTTCGACCATGAGGTTATGTTAATCACCATCACCGGATGGGTACTTTGATGACATCAAACACCGCTTCGTAACTGGGTGGTCATAAAGATGTCATTGGGTATTCTGAAAGTATGTGTTGAAGCGCATGGACCAAGATTGGGATTTGTCCATCCATATGACGGATAGATATGCTCTGGGCCCTCTCGGTGGAATGTCATCTAATTAGCTTGCAAGCATGTGACTAGGTCACAAGGGATGACATATCACGGAACGAGTAAAGAGTACTTATCAGTAACGAGGTAGAACTGGTTATGGAGATGCCGACGATCAAACCTCGGATAAGTATAGTATCGCGAGATAAAGGGAATTAGTTTCGTATGTAAGTGGTTCAATCGATCGCGAAGTCATCGTTGAGTATGTGGGAGCCATTATGGATCTCCAGGTCCCGCTGATGGTTATTGATAGGAGATGTGTCTCTATCATGTCTACATATTCACGAACCGTTGGGTGACACACTGAAGGTGCGAAGTTGTTTTAAGTAGATATGGAATGTGCATTGGAGACCGAATGTTGTTCGGAGTCTCGGATTGGATTCGTGACATCAGGAGGAGATCCGGAATGGTCCGGAGAATAAGATTCATATATAGGGGATCATTTTCTAAGATAGGAAATGTTCCGGAGTATTTGTATGAGGGTTCTAGAAGGTTTCGGAATGTTCCGGAAGGTTCTGGAAGATATCTTGGAGTTTGCTTGAAAATCAAGATAGGGATCAAGGAGTCCTGGTGGGTCAAGACACGGATTCGTGGGGGAGGAGGACTCCTCCCCCCACCTCCAACCCGCCGGCCTAGGGAGGAGAGGAGTCCTACAAGGGCTCCCCTCCCCATGGCGCCATCCCCTCTTTAAATAGAGGGGCAGGGGGCGCCCCCTCCAGGCAAGCTCTCATAACGTCTAATCTCTGCCGCCTCTCTCCTCCACCATATTCTGCACAGGCATAGGCGAAGCCCTGCAGAATTCTCTACTCCACCACCACCACCACGCCGTCGTGCTGCTAGGATTCCGTGGAGAAGATCTACTACCTCCGCTGCTCGCTGGAACGGGGAGAGGAAGGTCTGCTTTGACTCCGCACGTGTGACCGACTGCGGAAGCGCTGCCGAATCATGGCGCCGGAAGGATCGTCTACTTGACGAAGGGCAGAAGCGCTGCTGGAACGCGACGCCAGAAGGATCGTCTACTTGACCGAGGGCGGAAGCGCTGCTGGATCGCGACGCCGGAAGGATCGTCCACACGATCTTGAGATCAGCAAGTGATCGACTACATCAACCACGAGATCTAATCTCGTTAACGCTTTCGGATCTACAAGGGTTAGTTCCTATCTATCTCGTTGCTCATGTCTCATAGATTAGATCTTGGCTTTTATCTAGATTAGATCTAGGTTTTTGTTCGTTCTTGCGGTAGAAAATTTTTGTTTTCCATGCTACGAACCCTTCATCTAGAAGGTTTCGGAATGTTCCGGAAGGTTCTAGAAGATATCTTGGAGTTTGCTTGAAAATCAAGATAGGGATCAAGGAGTCCTGTTGGGTCAAGATAAGGAGTCGTGGGGGAGGAGGATTCCTCCCCACCTCCTCAACCCGCCGGCCCCATAGGAGGGGAGTCCTACAAGGACTCCCCTTCCCTGGCGCGCCCTCCCCTCTTTAAATAGAGGGGCAGGGGCGCCCCCTCCTCTCACGCTCTCATAACACCTAATCTCTGCCGCCTCTCTCTTCCACCATCTTCTGCACAGGCATAGGCGAAGCCCTGCAGAATTCTCTACTCCACCACCACCACCACGCCGTCGTGCTGCTGGGATTCCGTGGAGAAGATCTACTACCTCCGCTGCTCGCTGGAACGAGGAGAGGAAGGTCTGCTTCGACTCCGCACGTGTGACCGACTGCGGAAGCGCTGCCGAATCGTGGCGCCGGAAGGATCGTCTACTTGACCAAGTGCGGAAGCGCTGCTGGAACGCAACGCCGGAAGGATCGTCTACTTGACCGCGGGCGGAAGCGCTGCTGGAACGCGACGCCGGAAGGATCATCCACACGATCTTGAGATCGGCAAGTGATCGACTACATCAACCACGAGATCTAATCTCGTTAACGCTTTCGGATCTACGAGGGTTAGTTCCCATCTATCTCGTTGCTCATGTCTAATAGATTAGATCTTGGCTTTTATCTAGATTAGATCTAGGTTTTGTTCGTTCTTGCGGTAGAAATTTTTTGTTTTCCATGCTACGAACCCATCAGTATCTAAGTTACAAGTTTAGCACACACATGAAAGAGTGTGGAATAGTTTCACAACTCACGCCTGCCGGAACACCACAACGTAATGGTGTGTCGAAACGTCGTAATCATACTTTATTGGATATGGTTCGATATATGATGTCTCTGACTGACTTGCCACTGTCATTTTTGGGGTTATGCACTGCAAATAGCTGCATTCACTTTAAATCAAGCACCATCTAAATCCATTGAAACGACACTGTATGAATTTTGGTTTGGAAACAAACCTAAGCTGTCATTTCTTAAAGTTTAGGGATGCGATGTTTATGTGAAGAAACTTCAACCGGATAAACTCGAACCCAACGCGGAAAAATGTGTCTTCATAGGATACCCTAAGGAAATGATTGGGTATACCTTCTATCACAGATCCGAGGGCAAGGTTTTTGTTGCCAAGAATGGATCCTTTCTTGAGAAGGAGTTTCTCGCGAAAGGTGTGAGTAGTCGGAAGGTAGAACTCGAAGAGGTTATTGAACCTTCTCTTCATGAAATGGCGAGTAGCGCAGCACCAGAAACTATTTCGGAGTTGACTTCACCTAATGAAGAGAGAGCTAATGATATTGATCATGAAACTCCGAAAGAGGACACTATTGAACCTCGCAGGTCAAGTAGGACACGTGTAGCTCCTGAACTGTACGGTAATCCTGTTGTGAATTTCATGGTTGATGAAATGGATGACCCTCTGACGTATGAAGAAGTGATGATGAGCCCGGATTCCAACAAATGGCTAGAAGCCATGAAATCCGAGATGGAATCCATGTATAAGAACCAAGTTTGGACCTTGGTGGACTTACCTCACGATCGAAAGGCCGTTGAGAATAAATATATTTTCAAAAGAAAAACGGATGTTGATGGTAATGTGACCATCTATAAGGCTCGATTTGCCGTGAAGGGGTTTCGAGAAATTCAAGGCGTTGACTACGATGAGACATTCTCTCCCGTAGTGATGCTTAAGTTGGTTAGGATTATGTTAGCAATTGTTGCATATTTCAATTATGAAATATGGCAGATGGATGTCAAAACTTGGTTCCTCAATGGTAATATTGAAGAAGAGTTGTATATGATACAACCTAAGGGTTTTGTCGATCCTAAGGATGCTAATAAGGTATGCAAACTTCAGCGATCCATCTATGGACTGAAGCAAGCATCCCGGAGTTGGAATCTCCGCTTTGATGAGGTGATCAAAGAGTTTGGATTTGTCCAAACTTATGGAGAGGCTTGTATTTACAAGAAAGTGAGTGGGAGCAATGTGGCATTTCTGATATTATATGTGGATGACATATTATTGATTGGAAATCATATAGATCTTTTAAACATTGTTAAAAGTTATCTAAACAGCAAATTTTCGATGAAAGACCTTGGTGAAGCGTCATATATATTAGTCATTAAAATATATAGAGATAGATCAAGGCGCCTAATTGGGCTATCGCAGAGTACATACCTTGATAAGATATTAAAGAAGTTTAATATGGACGGAAGTAAGAAGGGGTTCTTACCTATGTTGCAAGGCAAGACATTGAGTAAGACTCAAAGTCCGGATATGGCGGAAGAAAGAGAGATGATGGATAAGATCCCCTATGCCTCGGCCATAGGCTCTATAATGTATGCCATGCTATGTACAAGACCGGATGTGGCACATGCTATTAGTTTGACTAGTAGGTACCAATCTGATCCAGGTTCGGAACACTGGATAGCGGTCAAGAACATCCTCAAGTACTTTAGAAGAACTAGGGATATGTTTCTTATATACTGAGATGAAGAAGAGCTAGTCGCTAAGTGTTATGTCGATGCTAGTTTTGACACTGACCCGGATAACTCTAAGTCTCAATCCGGATACGTATTTCTCTTGAACGGAGCAGAAGTTAGTTGGAGGAGTTCCAAACAACCTGTGGTGGCTGGATCAACGATGGAGGTGGAATATGTTGCTGCTTCAGAAGCGGCGCAGGAAGCGGTTTGGATGAAAGAGTTCATTACGGAACTAGGTGCGGTTCCTAGTGCATTGGACCCGATGGTGATCTATTGTGACAACAATGGAGCCATAGCCAACGCCAAGGAACCGAGGTCTCACAAGAATTCCAAGCATATTAAGCGCCGGTTTCACTCCATCCGCGAACATGTCAAGGATGGAGATATAAAGATTTGTAAAGTACACACGGACCTAAATGTAGCAGATCCGTTGACTAAAGCTCTCCCTAGGGCAAAACATGATCAACACCAGAACTCCATGGGTATTAGATTTATCACTATGTGAACTAGATTATTGTCTCTAGTGCAAGTGGGAGACTGAAGGAAATATGCCCTGAGAGGCAGTAATAAAGTTGTTATTATGTATTCCTTATATATGATAGATGTTTATTTTGCATGCTAGAATTGTAGTGATCAGAAACATCAATACATGTGTGTTTAATAAACAAAAAGGGTTCCTAGTTATGCCTCTCTTATAGACTAGCTTGTTGATTAACAAGATGATCAAGGTTTCCTGATCATGGACATTGGATGTTGTTAATAACAAGGTCACAGCATTTGTGAAATGATGTGATGAACATTCATTCGAAGTATAGCATTACGATCAAGTCATTATGTTTACATTGCTATAACGTCATACGAAGTAATCTTTATCCTTAGACCATGAGATCATGTTAATTGCTAACACCGGAAGAGTATCTTGATAACATCAAACGTCACACCGTAACTAGGTGACTATAAAGATGGGTTCAGTGCTACGAAGGTGTTATGTTGAGGCTCATGGATTAAGAGTGGAATTTGTCAATCCCGATGACGGATAGATATACTCTGGGCCCTCTCGGTGATATCACATTGAGATAGCTTGCAAGCAAGTGATGTGATCACTAGAATGTTATATCACGGGAACAAGAAAAGAGTGCATGTCGGTAACAAGATCAAACTAGGTATTTGGATACCGACGATCGAATCTCGGACATGTATTATATCAAGAGACAAAGGGATTAAATTACAAGCGTTAAAGGTTCTCACGATCACATAAGTCATCATTGAATATGCAGGAGTCAGTATGGACCTCCAGGTCCCGCTTCTGATTATTGATCTGAGAGGAGTCTCAATCATGTCTGCATTATTCGCGAACCATAGGGTGACACACTTAAGAGTTACCGGACACCACTTTGGAGCACATATGTTTCAGACGAAAGAATTGCAAAGCGCAGGAATTGTTTCGATAGAAACCGGAAATTGTTTTAGGTGAAATTGCAGAAAGTAGTTCTGCATGTGATATTGAAATATTGCAAGGGGTTATATGTGAATGTTTGTTAATTAAAGTAATTAACAGAATTCTGAATAAATTTAATATAAGAGTTTTATTAAATGAGAGAGCATTAAACTTAGAGAATTTTAATGCATTTAAAGTGGGGACTTTAAAAGGGAATGTGAAGAGGCATTTGAATGTGGAGGGGTTACCACCACATGAATGGGGGAGGTGAGGGGTAACCCCCCATGTGTCGGCCATGGGGAGGGGGTACCCCCCCTCCTCCTATAAAAGGCCACCCTCTCCCTCCTTCTTCCTCACACCTCCTCGTGAAGGATCTCTCTCCTCCTCTAGAATTATTCCCCCATGGTCTCGGATTAGCGAGATACATGTTCCCGGTGGCATTTTGTCTGGAAGGAGTTGCTGCTTCCGCTGGACCGCTGGAGCGAGGAGGTGGAGGTTGTCCGGTGGCTTGAACGTGTGTGCAAGTGCAGATGCGCTGCTGAGTAGCGGCGCTCGGACTTCCTCACGATCTTGAGATCCGCAAGTGTACGACTACATCAACCACGAGTTCCTACTCGTTAACAAATCTCGTTGTCTTCGAGGGTAAGTTCTCGATGAATGTTTGTCCACCCGTTGCTCTGTACCTAGTAGATAGATCTTGGCGTGCAGTTCTCATCGTACGAATTTTTTTGTTTTCTATGCTGCGGACCCAACACCTAAAGCATAATGATGACGTCCTAGCCCATAGATTCTAGGCTACTAGACAGGAACCCCAAGCTACTTTTCGGTATCGATGTTGTACCAAACTTGTCTTCAGGAAAACACTTAGTCTGCTACAAAAAGTATCAACAAAGAAAGGGTGAGTAGAGGGTGTACTCTGCAAGACTTATGGCTGGTGGGTTATTTTTCATAAAGCCATCATTGTTTATAAAA
This sequence comes from Avena eriantha, assembly GCA_910589775.1. Lineage (NCBI taxonomy): Eukaryota > Viridiplantae > Streptophyta > Magnoliopsida > Poales > Poaceae > Avena > Avena eriantha. Next base: position 555,272,696 of record OU342745.1, read on the forward strand.
CAAGAGGGAGAACAAGCTCGTCTAATAAGAATATTTTAAAAGGGGACAAGAGATCAACATCTCCAAAGTATTGATCATCATCTTTTGATATCCACCAAAAACATCATCCTCATCTTACAGCTAGGATCACCCCCTTGTACCCATGAGGAATTATTCTTAAGCACACATTGAAACCTCCAAGTTTTATGATTATGTTAAAGTTTTTTATGAACTGAAAATTCGGTCACCAAGCGTTCATAACCATGAACATAGCTATTCGAAAAGATATAACCATGCAGTAGTGTACAAGTTTACCCACACGTACCATCCGAATCTTAATTTCACATGATTAGCCCTCTTCCTTGAAAGGACGGCAGAGGGGGTGGTTGACCATGAAATTTGCCTTGCTTTAGTCACGCCTTAAGGATGGTTCTGCCATAACGGGTCAAATCCCGAAGCCTGTCCCTATAGATGTGAGGCAAGGTTGGTTTACTAGGGGCTCCATCCACCCCAAGCAACTCCGGCCTTGCTTACCTACCTTCTATGATGCACCTCCTTCTCATCCGCTTTCAAAAATTTATTCAATACATATGTCAAATGGAACGGCCGAACTATGTGACTCATGGAGTCTACTAGGCAAGTTAGTCAGTCGAGGGGTCCCCATAAACCCCGTGTGGTTGTATGCTTCTCTCGGATCCAAACGTAATTGATGGGTTCGTAGCATGGAAAACAAAAAATTTCTACCGCAAGAACGAACAAAACCCAGATCTAATCTAGATAAAAGCCAAGATCTAATCTATTAGACATGTGCAACGAGATAGATCTGGACTAACCCTTGTAGATCCGAAAGCGTTACGAGATTAGATCTCGTGGTTGATGTAGTCGATCACTTGCCGATCTCAAGATCGTGTGGATGATCCTTCCAGCGCCACGTTCTAGCAGCGCTTCCGCAGTCGGTCACACGTGCAGAGTCCAAGCAGACCTTCCTCTCCTCGTTCCAGCGAGCAGCGGAGGTAGTACATCTTCTCCACGGAATCCCAGCAGCACGACGGTGTGGTGGTGGTGGTGGAGTAGAGAATTCTGCAGGGCTTCGCCTAAGCCTGAGCAGAAGAAAGGAAGAGGAGAGAGGCGGCTAGGGTTTGGAGTAGTGGAGGGGGCAAGGGGGGTGGCGCCTCCACCCCTCTATTTAAAGGAGGGAGGCGCCATGGGAGGGGGAGTCCTAGTAGGACTCCCCTCCTTCCTTGGCCGGTGGATTGGGAGGGGGGAGGAGTCCTCCTCCCCCACGACTCCTTGTCTTGCCCCACAAGGACTCCTTGATCCTTTCTTGGTTTTCAAGCAAACTCCAAGAAATCTTCCAGAACCTTCCGGAACATTCCGAAACCTTCTATAATCCTCTTACAAATACTCTGGAACATTTCCTAACTCAGAAAATGATCCCCAATACATGAATCTTATTCTCCGGACAATTCCGGATCTCCTCGTGATGTCCCGGATCCAATCCGAGACTCCGGACAACATTCGGTCTCCAACGCACATTCCATATCTACTTAAAACAACTTAGAACCTTAAGTGTGTCACCCTACGGTTCGTGAATATGTAGACATGATGAAGACACCTCTCTGATCAAAAACCATCAGCGGGATCTGGAGATCCATAACGGCTCCCACATACTCAACGATGACTTTGTGATTGATAGAACCATTAACATGCGAAACCAATTCCCTTTGGCACACGATACTATACTTATCCGAGGTTTGATCGTCGGTATCTCCATACCTTGTTCTACCTCGTTACTGATAAGTACTCTTTACTCGTTCCATGCTATGTCATCCCTTGTGACCCAGTCACATGCTTGCAAGCTAACTAGATGACATTCCACCGAGAGGGCCCAGAGCATATCTATCCGTCATATGGATGGACAAATCCCAATCTTGGTCCATGCGGTTCAACACATACTTTCAGAATACCCAATGACACCTTTATAACCACCCAGTTACGAAGCGGTGTTTGATGTCATCAAAGTACCCATCCGGTGATGGTGATTAACACAACCTCATGGTCGAAGGATTAGGTTACTATGCATTTAAAAGCTTATAGCAATACGAACTTAATGATCATCAATTAATGAACAAGCTAGTTCAACAAGAGGCTTACTAGGGACTCTTTTATGTTTACAAAACACACATGTATTAGTGTTTCCTAATAATACAATTATAGCATGGGATGTAAACATTCATCATAAACACAAAGATATAATAATAACCACTTTTATTATTGCCTCTTGGGCATATCTGCAACAGTAATAACTCGGTTTCTAGTGGTGGCGAGCATGGGAATACAAAAAAACAAATCCCAATGTTGCGCCCCATACAAGCCTTAGCATGTTTACCTATCATACTGGATTATCTGCATCTAATACATCCACTGGATGAACCAGCACTGATAGCTAAGCATGTCTAAGCAAGACACAGATAATACCTCTAGTAGTGCACACAAGCCAAACCTTGTTATGCGAGGAGTAGTGGATCAGGTTATATAAGCTCAAGGGAGTAATGCAACATATATGATACTCTATCTATCGATAAAACACCATAGTGGAGTCGTATGCATCTTGGCAAGAATTTAAATGCTTTCAAAATCATTGGATTGTATAATGGTAGGGCTATGCTTGCCTTTGATTGTTGATAACCAATAAGTAGAGCTTAGGACATCTTTTGCTTGACTTGATTATAGTTGATCAAGTATTGTTCGTCGATCTTAGACGGTGTTGATCTCGATCTTCAATCTCGCTCTCGATATCATATTCTACCAAGGAAAAACCAAGCAGCATAAAGAAAGGGGAATCAATCAATAATGGCATTAAATGCAATGCTAAATCAAGAATGATGATATGTCAAGTTAAATTGTGCTGAAATGAAACTTTATAAAAAGTCGGGTCTTACAATGTTAATACTGATTTATGTTGAAGACATCATTGTCACAAGCTCTTCTAATTTAGACATCATAGCTCTTCTTCACCTTTTGAGTTCAGACTTTTCTCTTAAGGATCTTGAAGATCTTAATTATTTTCTAGGCATTGAGGTACACAAACAGTCCAATGGGTTGCTTTTAAATCAGGAAAATTATGTTATAGATCTACTGAGTCGTGTTGGTATGAGTTCTTGCACGCCATGTCCAACACCTCTATCTACTACGGATACACTGAACCTGACAGATGCTTCTCCTCTTGGTCCTTTGGATATTACACAGTACAGTAGTAATGTGGGGGAACTTCAATATCTGACACTGACTCGACCTCATCTTTCCTTTTCAGTTAATAAGGTCTGTCAGTATTTTCATGATCCTACTACAACACATTAGGCTGTTGTTAGACGCCTTTGGAGGTATATTCCTGGCACAAGAAAGGTTGCTCTTATATTTTAGAGGTCGAATTCCACCCGTCTTAGTGCCTATTCAAATGCCGACTAGGCTGGTGATTTAGATGATAGACGCTCTACCAGTGGATTTGCTATATTTTTGGTCCCAATCTTATTTCTTGAAGTGCTAGAAAATAGCCTACTGTGTCCAGTTCAAGTACAGAGGTTGAATATAAAGCCCTTGCAAATGCCACTACTAAGCTTATTTGGGTTGAAACTCTTGTTCGTGAACTAGGTGTTTCACTCAAGGAGAAACAATGTCTATGGTGTGATAATGTAGTGCCACCTACCTATCTGCCAATCCAGTTTGTCTTGCTCATACCAATCATATTGAGATAGACTTCTATTTTGTTAGAGAAAGAGTTGCTAGGAGGCAACTTGATGTCGCGTTCATATCTAGTAAGGATCAAATTGCAGATGGTTGATACGTCCATTTTGCATCACTATTTTATATCATAAAATTTACTGTTATTCATTGATATATTTCATATTAAGAGATGCTACTTATGTTATTTCATCTATTTTTTGTATGATTGATGATTTTGGAGGATGAATCACCGGAGTCAGGATTTTGATGGAAAAAGAGCTGTCTAGATGCAATATTCACGAAAATAAGAAAATACCAGAAAATAAGAGCTGTCTAGATGGAAATTCCTATTTTTCTAGAAGACGAAGGAGGCCAGAAGAAGGAGTGGAGATGGGCCACAGGGGGCCCACACCACCCCCTGGAGCGGGTCCCCCTGGCCGCGCCACCAGGTGGTGTGGCCATGCTGGCCCACCTCTGGCATCACCCTTTGGCATATATAATCCCCTCGAAACCCTAATACTCGTGGGAGTGACCACAGAAAGATTCCACCGCCTCTATAGGGCGGAAACTACAAAGAGAGAAAGAGCTCTCCGGCAGGCACAAATCTGTTAGGGAAATTCCTTCCTAGAGAGGGGAGATCGTCGCCATCAACACCGTCATCAAGTTAGACTTCATGGGGATCATCATCATCATATCCACCAGCACCATCATCACCACTTCATACCGCTATAATAATTGGGTTAAATCTTGCATAGTTCTTAGGGGAAACTTTCCCTATGTTGATTACTTGTTGTAACTCATGCTATTGAGTGGAACCATTGAATTATTGTTCATGTTCATATTGTTACTTATCATTATTTCATCTCTGATCTTGATCAATATGATGTCTCGTGATTAGTTCGTTTAGTTCTTGAGGACATGGGAGAAGCCATGTTGTTAGTAGTGGAATTGTGTTAAGAAAGATTTAATGGTTTGATATTTAAGTTGTGGTGCTATTCTTCTAGTGGTGTCATGTGAAAGTCGACTACATGATACTTCACCTTTATGGGCCTAGGTGAATGCATTGTGTATTTGGCTACTAATCGTGGGGTTGTCGGAGTGACAAAAACCTGAACCCCCGTTAGGAAACCTTTGCATAAGGGAGTGTAGGATCTCAGAGTTTAAGGTTGTGGTTAGGTTTTTATCTTAATTACTTTCTTGTAGTTGCGGATGCTTGCAAGGGGTATAATCACAAGTATGTATTAGTCCTAGTAAGCTCAGTACATTAACATAGGTTCACCCACACAACACTTATCAAACTAAAGAAGATTAATCAACTATATGAAGCGAAAGCACTTGACAATATTCCCACGTGTCCTCGAGAACGTTTGGGCATCTTAAGTAATACAACTGGCTTGTCCTTTGCTAAAGAAAGGATTGAGCCACTTGTTGCAGTTATTATTATTGTCTTTTATTTACTTGCACTTTATTTTCTACATTATCAAACAACCCTAAAAATCCGTTTGCTAAGTATTTACAGAGAATTCCTAATCCAAACCACTTGTCAACACCATCTGCTCCTCGTTGGGTTCGGCACTCTTATTTATTAAAAATACTACGATACACCCCTATACTTGTGGGTCATCAAGACTATTTTCTGGTGCCATTGTCGGGGAGTGAAGTGCTATTGAAGAGTGGAATTGGCAAAGGAAACTTTTACTATGAGTATTGTCTATTTCTATTTGTTACTTTATTTTCAATATGGATAATTCACTTAGTTTCTTATTTCGGAATGCTACTACCACTCTAAGGTAGTAGATGAACCACCACCTGCTGACATTGATCCTTTTAAGATACCTACAAATATTGTTGATCATGTTATGGATAACTACTATTTTGGAGATGGAACTATCCATCCCGGTGATCATTTGCTTTTTATACATGAATTATGCGGATTGTTCAAGTGTGCAGGTATTACAACGGATCAAGTTAAGAAAAAGTTATTCTCTATATCATTGAAAGGGAGAGCTGAGGAATGGTTTAAGCTGCTAAAGAATGGCCAATCTCTTGAATGGGAAAAATTTGTACCTCTCTTTTATTCTAAATTTTATCCTTCTAGTGAGATTAATAAAGATCAAAATCAAATATATAAATTTTGGCCTCATGATGGAGAGAGTACCGCCCAAGCTTGGGGGAGACTGGAGTCACTAATGCTCAAAATGTCCTATTCATGAGCTCCCTAATAATATTATTATCAATAACTTTTATGCAATGCTTTTTCTTCATGATAAGGATCTATTAGATGCTTCTTGTGATGGATCATTTACATGTATGAAAGAAGAAGCTAAATGGGATCTTCTAGACCATATTCAAGATAATGCTGAAGCATAGGAGAATGATAAATGAAGAAAGTCAGGTATAAATTATGATTATGAATGCATTAAATCTTTTATGAGACTTTCATAATATTAGTGTTGCTTATGGTCTTGATTCTCAAAAGTATTGCAAATTGTTTTAAGGCTTTTGCCTCTTATATTGAAATTGCTAAAAAGAAATGGAACAAGTATCATGAGCCATATAAAGTTGTTGATTGAATTCCTGCTAGGAATACTGAAGTTTGCACCGTTGATCATATTTTACCTGAACCTTCCATCGAGAAAATACATTTCCCTGTTAAGGTAAATGAACATTATATGATAACTAGTATGGTAACAAAAGTACAAAGAAAGCTGTAGAACCTGATGAACAAATAGATGTTGAACCTGCAGTAGAAAATATGAAAGACCTTGTCTGTAACATCCCAAAACTCTAATCCAAGTGATCAAGATCCAAATCATCAAATTTAGAGTTAACGAAAACTTTTCCATTTCAAAATTATTAAGCATTCATATGGGTACGCATTTAAATTAGGAGTTGTTTTGAATTGCCATGTTTAAGTGATCCATTGATTGTAAAATGTTTCTTACATGAATTAAACATCATCTATACCTTTCCCAAACAAATCCCAAAGAAAAACAAATCAAAATGAATAAAATAAACAAATGGTCATTTGTGTGATTTTAATCAACATGCCTACTTTGGCTATTCCAAGGACTCAATTCTTAACAGAAACAAATGTGGATCTTTGCACCCCTCGTTAGTACAAGTAGTGATGTATGATGCGCTCGACTTTCGATGTAGAGCTCGTTGGGAACCCCAAGAGGAAGGTACGATGAATATAGCAGCAAGTCTTCCCTCAGTTATGAAACCAAGGTTTAATCGAACCAGTAGGAGCAAGGAAACACCCCAAAGGTGTTACTAGCTGAGCTTTGGCAAGGCGCACTACCGGTGCTAGTAGCAACGTGGAGACCTGCACAACACAACCACAGAACTTTGTCCCCAACTTGCGATGAGGTTGTCAATCTCACCGTGTTTTGCGGAAAACAAAGGATTAAACGTATCGAATGGAAAGAAGTAAAAGTTTGCAGTAAGTAAACACAAAGAAGTAAAAGATTGTAGATTGTATGTAAATTAAAAGGACCGGGATCCATAGTTCATTAGAGGTGGCTCTCCTTAGATAGATAACATGCTGGGTGAACAAATTACAGCGGGGCAATTGACAAACACCGAGAAAGCAATACATGCATATACTAATCATCTTGACTCCTTTGAGACTTGATTGGGCATTACAACATAATACATAGACCACCATCCAACTGCATCTATGACTAATAATCCACCTTTAGGTTATCATCCGAACCCCCTCTAGTATTAAGTTGCAAGCAACAGATTATTGCTTTACGAACTGCGTGTAAAGTAAACAATACAGTTGTTCTATGAACAAAGGATCGTTGTTTTCTCCCTAGTAGCAACAACACATCTAGTATCTTAGAGATTTCTGTCACTTCCCCAGATTACCAGAGGCATGAACCCACTATCGAGCATAAATACTAACTCTTGGAGTTGCTAGCATCTACTTGGCCAAGATAGCTACTAACAACGGAAAGCATGCAAGGTCTCAAATAACAAAGACATGATAGAACCAATAATCAATCTGAAATAGCATCTCAATATCCATCGGATCCCCGCAAACACAACATGTATGAATTACAAATAGATGATTTTGATCATGAACGGAGCTCACAAGATCTAAACATGAAAGCACAAAGGAGGAGAAACCATCCATCTAGCTACTACATGGATCCGTAGTCCAAGGATGAACTACTCACGCATCACACCGGAGTCTTGCATGGTGATGAAGAAGGCCTCCAGGGTGAATTCCCTCTCTGCCAGGGTGCCGGGAAGAGCTTCAGATCCCTCCCGATCTAGGGACAGAGATGATGGCGGCTACAGACTCTTTCGTGGATTTTTGATCGGGCCCTTAGGGTTTTAGTCCCGAGGGCAACTTATAGGCGGAAGGAGAGGCCGAGGGGGTGCCGGGAGCCACCACACCACCCCCTGACGCGGGCCTAGCCTGGCTGCGCGGCCAGGTGGTGTGGCCGGCGCCTGGCCCTTCTCCGTCTCGTATTCTAGCACTTGATCCCTTCCGGAAAAATAGGCACTTTGGCTTTTGTCCAGTCCAATTCCGATAATATTCATTTTCTGACTTTCCTGGAACCAAAAACAGTAGAAAACAGGCAGCTGGCATTGTGGCTCTTGTTAATAGGTTAGTCCAAGAAATCATATGAAAAGTACTCCAAAGTTGGAACAAAACAAAAGAAAGTGGATAAAAGTAAGCATGGAACATCAAAAATTATAGATACATTTGCAATGTATCAACATCCCCAAACTTAACTCCTGCTCGTCCTGGAGTAGGTAAGTGATAAAAAGAAATAATTTTTGAGGTGACATGCACCATCAAAGACTTGATCAAAGTATTTGCAAAACATTCAAAGCTGGGATCATAGTACTTCAATCATAACATGAAAGACAAAGTTCTAGCAATAAGCAAAGAAACTATGATGCAACATGAAAAGGCACAAACAAAAGATTCATGAATAACAATGCTTTGCATGACGTTTGTTTGTTTCACATAAAGAAAACATAGCATAATAGTATTCAGCTTGTCCCTCAATAGAGTAGCAAATATAAATGCATAGGACACCTTCAAAGTTCATAAGAGTGACTAGATACAATAGTTTAAGACAAGCAATAACAAGTTATGCATCAATCAACTAGTCTTGGGACAATGCACGTAGAACTAAGAATGGCCACTATGCTCTCAAACTAGGTGCATAAAGATAGAAGGTGGAGACTCAATATAATGGTGGAAGAAAGGCCTTTTGTAAAAAGGAAGTTGGGATTCAAGTCTCATAAAGAGCTTCCAAAAATTATGATACTTAAAGCTTTCAGCTCTCATTGCCCCTATCATAAGCATCTTGAAGTGATTAAGGTTAAAGTGAACAAACTATGGTGTAAATGCTTGACAAAGTATAAGTCAGAAATCTCATGTCCCTTGTATACAAGGGCCGCTCCTCATGCTACTCAAGTTTAGTCACCGGTAAGTTCTTGTCATCGTAAGTACATGTGTATCATTGAGAACCGCCAACGGGGTACCCCTTGCTCGATGATACGGAAGAATCCCCATATCAAAATGAAAAGGCAAGCAGACAACGAGCATCTGAGCATTCTTCTTATTTACCATGGGAATATGGTGCTTTTTTCTCTCTTTCCTCTTTTCATAGTATCTCTTTTTTTCTTTTCTTTTTTTTCTCAATATAGGACTCTTTTTTTATAAGAAGAATGCTTCATAGACAACTTATTATGGTTACGCTGCAGGTTTCCACCATGCTAGCATGGATTAGACCAACGGCCCAGGCGTTTCTCTAACACATATACATAACTCCATGGACTTACAAGCTCCCCTTTCATTTCACACCGACGACATCCATATACAAAAGAGCATGATATCAACTAGGTACAAGTACCAAGTGCAATGTTGAAAGCGTTCCCCATGAAAGCATGGTTCTGTTAATTTCCAACAAATAAGTGCAAGCATATACAACATAGAAGACACAATGGTTCAAGTTTATTAAGGGCAAGTAAAGTAAAGTGTGCCATCAAGTTCGTGAGAGCTTTAATCACTAGTTTTCTCATAACAAGTGGAAGGTAAACAAAAGCATGAATATACTTGGAATAGCATAAGCTAATAGGTAGGTATGGTGGACTCTTTGGAATAACTTGGTTTAGGGTGTTGGATGCATGAGTGGAACTCATACTTGGTTGTGGAGGCTAGCAAAAGACTAGGAGCGACAAACTAAGAGAGCAATAATGGCCATAATCATGCAGAGCGACAAAACATCATTGATCAAAGCATAAAGTGATACTACAAGTTGAAAACTAAAGGATCATTAAGGCTATGGTGACTTGAGATAGTCATAACATGGTGTGAGCATGCGCCAAGTCAACCCAAATAAAGCATCAAAGGAGAATACCACTATACTATGCTTTAATATGCTAAACCAACGCATGATTCATCCAAGGCACATTAAGCAACCTCAGTTGTTTATAACAAGTCATGCTACAGCAAAGAATACTAAGCATAAAACCAAAACAATATCAAGCATGTCATGACAAAGCATAGGCCACAGTAAAAAACGAGCTCTTTTTACCACATAAGCATGAACTTTTCTACTCTTTTCCAAACCAAACCAAACTATTTGCAAAATAAAGTATGAAATAGGGGGTCCAACCAACTTATTCAGAAAACTAAGCAAACCAAAGCAAACTAAAAACCAAAACGAAAACGAAAAAGAAGACGCTCCAAGAAAAACACAACTGTGCATGAAACAATAAAAGTGAAGCGTTTGGAAGAAACCTGGAATTTTTATTGATAAAGAAGGGGGATGCTTTGGGCATCCCCAAGCTTTGACGTTTGTACTTCTTGGATATTTCTTTGGGTGACACATGTGGCCTCCCCAAGCTTGAGCTTTAGTCCATCCTTCATCTCATTACTCATTCCTTCCATACACTTGAAAATTTTCCTTCATACAAAACTTCACACAATCTCATTAGCAACATTAGTGCACTTAAGATAAATAAGTCTCAAGGTTCAGTTCTAACACCAAATAAAATTCCATTAGAACACTAGATACTGTAGCACATCCCTCAAAAAGCTCAATTCCCCAAAGGAACTCAAGAAAGAACTAACAAGAAGCAAATGCAGAAAAATGGCAGAAATCTGTCAAAACAGACCAGCAGGTAAAGACGAATTTTTTAGAAGACCCTATGTTACTCAAATCAAAAAGTGTTGAACTAACTAAAGTTAGATAATAACCTGGGGAAGAATCACAAAACATTATAGCTCAATCTGACATACAGAACTCTCTCAAGAATTTTTACGGTGAAGCACAGAAATCTATTTCGGGACATCAACTTTCCCAATCATTACTTCTCTCTCATTAGAGGTTACTCTTGGCACAAAAAGCAAATAAAAAGGATAAGGAGAGGTTATTACAGAGGTAATAATTTCCAAGACTCAACTAAAACTCTTGGGTTATCTCCCAACAAGTACTTTTCTTTAACGCCTTTAAGTTAGGCATAAGAAGCAAAGAAAGAATCAAGTGTTCTCAAATGAAGAAGCATTAAGACCAACTTTTGTTCTCATAGGATAAGCAAAAGAAATCTTTTCTCTCTTTTTGGGGAAGTGTTCTATACCTTTATTAAGTGGGAGTTGATATTTGATGGTGCCTTCTTTCATATCAATGATGGCACCAACAGTTCTAAGAAAAGGTCTTCCCAAAGTAATAGGACAAGAAGCATTGTATTCAACATCCAAAACATAGAAATCAACGGGGACATAGGAATCGTTAACCATAATAAGAACATCATTGAGACTCCCCATGAGTTTCTTTTTAGCATTATCATCAAGTGGGACATTCAAATAACAATCTTCAAGAGGAGGCAAATCAAGCATATCATAAATCCTTCTAGGCATAATAGAAACACTACTATCAAGATCACACAAAGCTTTGAAATCAAAGTCATTCACTTTCATATTAACGATGGGTTCCCAACCATCCTCTTTTTTTATAGGAATAGAGGCTTTATGTTTCATATTTTCTTCTTTAATCTTTATGAGAGCATCAGTAATGTGTTTTGTAAAAGCCATGTTCATAGCACTAGCATTAGGACTTTTAGCAAGCTTTTGTAGGAACTTAATAACTTCAGAGATGTTGCAACCATCAAGCTCAAAATCAAATTTATCATCTAAAGTTGTAGAACTATTACTAGCCTCAACACTAGTGGTGGTAATGGTAGAAACACTAATGTTTCTAGCAATTTCATCTTCTCTTTCCCACTTAGCATGTAATTCAGCTAATAGTCTAACATTTTCATCAATTCTTACTTGAATAGCATTAGTAGTTGCAAAGGGATTCTCATTAGTTTCAGGTTTAGCAGCCACTTTATTCAAACAAGATTGAGCTTCAGCCCAAGATGCTATATTTCTTTCAGCATTAGAGAGTTTTTCCTCAATAGTTTTATTGATAGCAGTTTGTTTACTAATAAACTCTTTAAGCATAACTTCAAGTTCAGAGGGAGCACTCTTATTGTTGTAAGAATTTCCATAAGCATTACCATTGTTGGGAGGATATGGCTTATAATTGTTGTTACCAAAATTGTTCCTATAAGCATTATTACCATAAGCATTGTTGCCAAAATTATTATTTCTTATGAAGTTCACATCAACTTGCTCTTCTTGGGCAACCAGAGAGGCTAAAGGAACATTATTTGGATCAATATGGGCTTTCCCATTAACAAGCATAGACATAATAATATCAATCTTATCACTCAAGGAGGAGGTTTCTTCAACAGAATTTACCTTCTTACCTTGTGGAGCTCTCTCAATATGCCATTCAGAATAATTAACCATCATATTATCCAATAGTTTTGTTGCAGCACCCAAAGTGATGATCATAAAGGTACCTCCAGCAGCTGAATCCAATAGGTTCCTTGAAGAATAGTTCAATCCTGCATAAAAAGTTTGGATGATCATCCAAGCAGTCAGTCCATGAGTGGGACAATTCTTAACCAAAGATTTCATTCTTTCCCAAGCTTGAGCAACATGCTCATTATCAAGTTGTTTAAACTTCATTATTTCAGTTCTCATGGATATAATCTTAGCAGGAGGAAAGTATTTTCCACTAAAAGCATCTTTGCACATAGTCCAAGAATCAATACTATTCCTAATTAAGGAATTCAACCATTCTTTAGCTTTTCCTCTCAAAGAGAAAGGAAACAATATCAGCTTAATAATATCACCATCTATGTCCCTATGCTTTTGCATTTCACAAAGTTCAACAAAGTTATTTAGATGGGAAGCAGCATCTTCATTATCAATACCAGAAAATTGTTCTCTCATAACAAGATTGAGCAAAGCAGGTTTTATCTTAAAAAGTATTTTCAGCCATAGGTGGAGCAATAGGTGTGCTCATAAAATCATTGTTGTTGGTGCTAGTGAAGTCACACAACTTAGTGTTTTCAAGAGTAGTCATTTTTTTGGGTTTTCAAATAAGAAAGAAAACAAGTAAAACTAATTTTGTTTGTGTTTTCTGAAGAACAAAACAAGCAAACAAAGAAAAAAGAAACTAAGCAAAACAAAAACAACAAAGTAAAGAGATTGGTTATGAGGGACTCCCCTTGTGAAGATGTCCTTGACTCCCCGGCAACGGCGCCAAAAAATCTTGATGTGCTCGTCTTTCGACGTAGAGCTCGTTGGGAACCCCAAGAGGAAGGTACGATGAATATAGAAGCAAGTCTTCCCTCGGTTATAAAACCAAGGTTTAATCGAACCAGTAGGAGCAAGGAAACACCCCAAAGGTGTTACTAGCTGAGCTTTGGCAAGGCGCACTACCGGTGCTAGTAGCAACGTGGAGACCTGCACAACACAACCACAGAACTTTGTCCCCAACTTGCGATGAGGCTGTCAATCTCATCGTGTTTTGCAGAAAACAAAGGATTAAACGTATCGAATGGAAAGAAGTAAAAGTTTGCAGTAAGTAAACACAAAGCAGTAAAAGATTGTAGATTGTATGTAAAGTAAAAGGACCGGGATCCATAGTTAACTAGAGGTGGCACTCCTTAGATAGATAACATGTTGGGTGATCAAATTACAGCGGGGCAATTGACAAACACCGAGAAAGCAATACATGCATATACTAATCATCTTGACTCCTTTGAGACTTGATTGGGCATCACAACATAATACATAGACCGCCATCCAACTGCATCTATGACTAATAATCCACCTTCAGGTTATCATCCGAACCCCCTCCAGTATTAAGTTGCAAGCAACAGATTATTGCTTTACAAACTGCGTGTAAAGTAAACAATACAATTGTTCTATGAACAAAGGATCGTTGTTTTGTCCCTAGTAGCAACAGCACATCTAGTACCTTAGAGATTTCTGTCACTTCCCCAGATTACCAGAGGCATGAACCCACTATCGAGCATAAATACTAACTCTTGGAGTTGCTAGCGTCTACTTGGCCAAGATAGCTACTAAAAACGGAAAGCATGCAAGATCTCAAATAACAAAGACATGATAGAATCAATAATCAATCTGAAATAGCATCTCAATATCCATCGGATCCCCGCAAACACAACATGTATGAATTACAAATAGATGATCTTGATCATGAACGGAGCTCACAAGATCTAAACATGAAAGCACAAAGAAGGAGAAACCAGCCATCTAGCTACTACATGGATCTGTAGTCCAAGGATGAACTACTCACGCATCACACCGGAGGCTTGCATGGTGATGGAGAAGGCCTCCACGGTGAATTCCCCTCTCCGGCGGGGTGCCGGGAAGAGCTTCAGATCCCTCCCGATCTAGGGACAGAGACGACGGCGGCTACAGACTCTTTCGTGGATTTTTGATCGGGCCCTTAGGGTTTTAGTCCCGAGGGCAACTTATAGGCGGAAGGAGAGGCCGAGGGGGTGCCGGGAGCCACCATACCACCCCCTGACGCGGGCCCAACCTGGCTGCGCCGCCAGGTGGTGTGGCCGGCCGCTGGCCCTTCTCCATCTCGTATTGTGGCACATGATCCCTTCCGGAAAAATAGCCACTTTGGCTTTTGTCCCGTCCAATTCCAAGAATATTCATTTTCTGACTTTCCTGGAACCAAAAACAACAGAAAACAGGCAGCTGGCACTGTGGCTCTTGTTTATAGGTTAATCCAAGAAATCATATGAAAAATACTCCGAAGTTGGAACAAAACACAAGAAAGTGGGTAAAACTAAGCATGGAACATCAAAAATTATAGATACATTTGCAATGTATCAATGTACCAAGGCCCACTTTGTGATCTACTAAAAACTTTCAAACACAAATTTTAAATGGCATTTGAAAATTGAATCTAGTGTAGGTATCAAGATCACACTTATTCAAAAACCACTCAAATGAATTCCATTTTCAAAACCAAAGCACACCTAGAAGCTCAAGCATAAGATACAACACTCGACCAAAATTTAGCCCAAAATTCAAATGTTTTGTTCTTGCGGCCATTTGATCAAACGGTTGTAGACATAATCGATTTTGCCGAACTTATACTATTTTTATCTATTTTTGTCAAACCATTTGAACCCTAGTAGATGCCCTTGTCTCCCCTAGACCCAACCAAACCATCAAGAGGTTACCCCTTAGCCATTTGAAGTAGTGCCACGCCACCTGAGCACCATGCTCGCCGGTCGAGCATGGATAGCTCGCAGCCCACCACCCCTCTCTCTCTCGCCATGTCTAGGAGCTAGAACAGACCACACCACCGCCCTTTGTCCCCTCCCCGAGCAGAGCCGAGCTGTGGACCACTCGCAGAGCGCCGCGCCCAGAACGTCTGCACCATGCCGAGCACGCGCCAGGGCGCCACGCCCGACAAGCGTGCACACGCCACGCCTCGACCGCAGCCCGCGCTCACCACTTCGCCATGACCCCAGGAACTGCCCGGACATGCCCATTCGACGCCGCTTGACCTGCAGCCCGTGTGCGCCGCGTCGAACGCCGCCTCTGCCACGCAGATCACCAGCTTCTCCCAACCAAATGCCACCGCCCCTAGACGCGCACTTAAACTATAGAGCACCGCCAGGAGGTAGGCCACCGTCCCCTACCTCCATCCACGATGATAGCACGTTGTACAGCCCTCGCCGGAGTCGCGAGCCCATCCCGTTCGGTCGCTTCGTCAAGCTATAAATAGAGGCCACCCCCACCCTCATTCTGCACACCATCTCATTTGCCTCTCTCCACTGATCCTTCCACCCATTCTCGGAGCAAGGCGGGCCGCCGTTCGCCAGGATTTTGCCGGAGCTTGCCGCAGCGGAGGAGGAGAGGCGCCGTTGATTGCAACCACCCTAGCCGTCGCGACCACGCCTAGAACCGTCGTCGTGTACCAGCTCGATCGCCCCCATCGCCACATCTAGCTGGAGCCCTAGTATGCCCCCACGTAACCCCACTGTGCCGCTAGGGTTAGCTCTCGCCGGCAACCTGTTCGCCGGGGACGACGATCCTCAGTCGTTGATCCACCTTTTAATCGTAGTGCTGAGAGTGCCCCATACCTCTTCACGTTTGCTGTGTCGCTGACCTGCGGGACCCCCTGTCAGTTGTCATCCACGCCACGGAGCGCCACTGGGCCGGCCCGTTAGTTTCCCCTCGCCACCCAATTAGTTCAAATATAGAATTTTCTATTTTGGTTTGAACTCACTTCTGTCCCTTAGTTCAAAAATCAATTCAAGAAGATCTACTGAACCAAATGGAGTGATTCAAATTTTGTTGGAAAGCCTATGAAAAGATCTATCCAAGACCGTTGGATTTAATTCATTTAGAGTTAGAGATCCCTCCTTGTAAAAATAACAAGACAGAAGCTTTTGCACATTCAAACATTTTTATAAAATCAACCATAATAGCTTTTAAGTTCATTCCAACTCTCAAAAACCACATTTAACCATACCTATCTGAATATGTAATAATATTAAGGTTTACATGCAGTGACTTTGGACTAGTACCAAAATAATGCTATATAGGCATTTCTAGTCACTTTAAATCATTAGTTATTAAACTTGAACTTATTCAAATGTGATCCAACCTTTAAATCACATTCCCATATGTTAGAATATGTGGTGATGCCATGTGTCCATATTATCCCATATTTTAATTGGAGAATATTAAATCTTAGTTATTTTCAGTGAGTAGAAATTACTTTTTTGAAATAAAAAGAATGAAGCTAGTTAATAAAATCTTATGATGCTTGTGATGATAATAGATCATCCAATGTGTGCCGTAGAGTGCTAAGTAGACTAGTTAAGTATTGTTTGGTGATTGTGTACTCCGTATGTATTTATAGACGATAGTACCGACCAAGCTTTCGAGGAGGAGGAGTTCTACCAAGAAGAGGAGGAAGAAAACTTCAACCACTGCACCAACCAAGGCAAGCTATTGTTAGCAAGCTAGAATATCTAGATAACCTAAGCCAGATGCATTAGGCATGCTTTGGTTATACCACTTTGACTAGTACCTACTCCAAGTTTTTACTTTTAAGCTTTTACTTTCTTTACTTTATCAGGGTCCCTTACTTGTTTTGAAGGAAGCATAAAAAGTATAAAACTTGACCTATGTAGATATCCTTAGATGTCATTCTATGGCATGAGATTGAGATTAGCATCCCACTTTAGTGAACACTCTTAACTTAGTAGTTTAGAGCTAAACTAAAACTTGAGTCACTTTAGTTGGGAATACTTGGTGAAAATGAATTCTGAAAACCTTGGAATGATGAGTCATTCTATTGAGATGTTTTGACATGTGTTGAGAAACACAAATGGTTTATGATGATGAAAATGTTGACGCATGAGCCTTAACCTTTTTACAAAAAACTGATGGTTGGATTCGGATGCGATACCATTCCAATTTTACCGTACAACCACAATACCTGAATTGGGTAAGGCTTAGCCGGAAATTTATATGCATTAGTATTCGTTCCCTCGTGGGAGAGGTTTGAGCTGAGGCTACCTCTCAATGTTGTCCACCTATGCAGTGCCCAAGATGACAGATGGTCATGGTTGGGAGGCCATGCTCATAGGAGAGGTGCTTATACTACGGTGTGTAAAGGAAAGGTTATGTTTGATTATCTGCATACTAAGTATGATGATTCAGGGTTATCCCTGATAGATGTATCGAATCTTGTGGTGAAAGTGTACCACCTCTGCAGAGTGTCAAACTATTCGAATAGCCGCGTCCGCGGTTATGGATAGTTGGAGTGGCCATACTGTTTTTTTGTCAGATGTTTTCGAAATGACTTATGAAATGAATGATGAATCTTGACTTGACCACAACAGGGTTGTGACTATGACACTAGATTCCCAACTTACGTGATTCTAGACTTTATGTTATCTTTCTTTGTTTCTAGACTCAGCTTAGGTTTCAAACTTAACTTATTCGATAAACATAGCGTTAGTATTTCCCGTAGCACTATCTTACTTATTAGTGGTAGTTTGCGAGTACTTAAAGATTACTCATGGCTTTTGTCCCTAGCTATTCCTATGGCCAGACTAGGAAGGATACTACCAAGATGACGGACAGCAGGATGGCTATGATAACTAGGACTATCTGCCTTCGTCAGCATTGCCTGTGCCCCTAAAAGATGGACCCTACTGTTACGCTTATTATTTATTCCGCTGGTTGATGTATTAAGACTGGATCATGAGATCCTTATTTGTATAAGACCTTATTTATGGTTTGTAATGGATGATGTACTATTATACCCAATCTGTTATGTCTCGCAAAAATGGGAATCCTGGGATTGCGATGGATGACATAATAGGCATCTGGGATTAAAAATCCGGGTGTTGACATTGTCACTAAAAATGTAGGAGATGGGCACATTATCATTTATAAGGATACTTCTAATATTGTTTCACATCCTAGTAGAACTAGGAAAGCTAGTGTCCCTGTGTTTTCTGTCAGAATAAGTGATCATTGCTACTATGGTTCGTGTGATAGTTATAACGTTAAATTTATTCATGATGCTGAAATTTATTATGAGAGAGGGGGAAATGTTCTTATGCATCTCAATAATATTAAGTTTCCTCGCTTTATGCTAAAAGTCTTTATGTTGCACTTGTTTTGCCTTCCTATGCTAGTAGCCTCTGGTTTCAATAATTTATTTTCTTACAAAACTCCCTTGCATAGGAAGTGGGTTAGACGTAAATATGTGTATATTTGCTTATTGATGCTCTCTTTTACTTCAATTCAAATTCTTATGTGAGCATCATCGAAATTTATCATGCTTATCTTAATGGCTATAAAGAAAGAGCTTTTTGGGAGACAACCCATTATATTTTTGCTTTCAGTTTTTGTTTATTTGAGTCCTCGAAGTTATTGCTTCTGTAATAACCTCTCCTTATCCTTTTTGTTTTATTTTTGTGTCCAGATCAGCCTCTAATGAGTGAGAAGTAAGATTTGGGAAAGTTGCTGTCCCAAAACAGATTTTTGTGCTTCACTATAAAAAATCATGAAAAATCTTAGGATGTAGTACTGATCTGTAATTTTTGTGTCCATGCCCTAGGTTATTATTTAACTTTCGTTAGTTTTGCACTTTGTTTTGAGAAACAGAAGATTTTCGAAAAATTGATATTTACCTGATGGTCTGTTTTGACAGATTTCTACTATTTCTGTATTTGCCTCTTAAATTGATTTCCTTTTTGAATTATTTTGGGCTTTCGAAAGGAGTTGCTACAGTAGCTTATGTTTTGATGGATTTTAGTTGAAATTGAACCCAAATGTTTATTATGTTGCATGCACGAATGTTGGTAATGAAGATTGTGTGAAGTTTTGTACGAAAGAAATATTCAAGTGGTAGGAGCGAATGATGTAATGAGATGAAGAATGGTCAAATGACTCAAGCACTATATTTTTGGAGATTCTTACAATGAAGATATTGATATTATTTAAGTGGTGACTCTGGAAGAATTTATTAAAGACCAAATTCAGAAACCTACAGAGTCCGTTTTCGAATAGGTAACAGTTCTAGTAAGAAAAGGTCCGTGAAAAACTCTTCAATTTATATTTTTGAAGTTTTTATCTAACATGGAGGATAATGAGTCAAAAAGGGACGGAAACGGAGCCCAGGGGCTCACACCACCCCGTGGCGTGGGCCCACCTAACCGCGCCACAAGGGGGTGTGGCCACCCCGGAGCCCGTCTCTGACCCATTTTCTCCGACTATCTTCCTTTTGTTTTTAAACTATGTAATATATAATCCCCCAGATCCCCCGAGGTCCGTATATCGTGTTCTCATCATGTTTTCGTTTCGATCTGTTTCTAACAGGCAAATTCTCAGTTTTGGAGCCACAATGTCTTCCTCTGGACCATGCAACGAGGATTCCTCCTTGGACATCATCAACGCATACATGTGTGGGTTGAAGATTCACCCCATGGAGTTGTTGCTCGAAGATGGGAAGGTACATATAAAAGAGGTTCAGGGCCCTAAAGGAGAAGGTAGTCTGGGGGACAGGATGGAAGCACTGGAGCAAGAAGTCTTTAGGTACAAGGAGATGGCGGAACGCGAAGTGGATATCATCCATATGATAAGTTCAGAACTCATCGTCGGGCACAAGAAGGAGACTGCTGAGCTTAGGGATGATATTCTCTCACTCCATCGAACAACAAACCAACTACAAGCACAGCTCTACGACATTCAAAATCAAAACTGTGAGTATGAGGCTAGGTTTAAACACATAAGTTCTGATGCTAATTCACGATCTTTGAAACCAAGATGTCCTTTGTTGATGGGGATCCTTTACCTTGGAAGTCGGATGATGACGAGAGAACACCACGACCTCCGAAGGAGTAATTCTTCATCAGGTATTGGCATCCCCTTGGTTTCTTCCAAGCTTGGGGGAGTGCCGCGGCATAACATCATTATCTTTCATCTTTTTACCCTTTTAGTAGAGTCGTATCATGAATAGAGAACTTATCATATAGGATGGTTTGCATTGTGGAAGTATCTCTCCTCTAGTTAGTTATCTATGTATCCCTTGGTGTGAGTTGCCGTTATGGAATATTAATGAGAAGTTCTATCATTTACTTTTTGCACATCTTATTTTAGTTTGAAATTTCTGTTATATGATTGATCTTGTTGTTAGTATTGGTATCACTTTGGGATCATTAAGTAAATTTAATTGGTTTTTGCAAACCTAGCTCTGGTTAGTAGCAACACTATTTGAGGATTGAATGGAAAACGTACTTTTAGAAATATAATTTCATTATCTTTCTTTCTTGATTGGCTCATAAGGTTAGTATTCTCTAGTTAAGATCTTTTGTGGTTCAAAGGAAGATTGCATGATTGTTTCTATCACTTCTATGTTTGTTTGTTTCCTTCAACTCTTATGCTTGCTACCCAGCCTTGCTAGCCAAAAACTTGTACTGAGAGGGAATGCTTCTCATGCATCCAATCCTTGAACCAAAAGCTATGCCATTTATGTCCACCATATCTACCTATTAGCATTCTTGCTATCTCAAGTAAATTCTCGAGTTTTATCTAGCTTCCAAATTAAACTTGTTATGTGAAAATTAGTGATGAAATCTCTCACAAACTTAATGGCACACTTTATTTTCTTGTACTTAATAAATTTGAACCATTGTGACTATGTTATGAATCTTGTATGCTTGCAAATTATAAGTTGGGAATTAGAAAAACCATGTTATCATGGGGTCCGCTTTTGACATTGCACTTATTATTTAGTTCATATTATGTTCTTTTGTTTATGGATCCCGGTTGTGTGAAATAAAAGGGGAGCTTCTAAGCTCATGGAGTTTGTATATGTGTTAGGGAAACGCCTAGATGGCTAGCCTAAGCTATGCCTAATCATGGTGGAAACTTGCAGCATAACCATTGTGGCATTCTATGAAGCATCTTTAATAAAAACCTATGCAAATAGCAAATAAAAAGATTGTTGAGATGCTCACTGTCTGTTGCCTTGTCATTTTGATATGGGATAGCTCCTGTGTCATGGGCAAGGGGTACCCTGTTGACGGTTCTCTATGATACACATACACTTATAATGACAAGAATTTACCGGAGACCAAAGTTGAGTAGCATGAGGTCTGGTACTCATACTCAAGTGGCATGAGATTTTTAACTTATAATTTGTCAAGCATACACTATATGAAATATGCTAATTTTTGACCCTCCATATTGGTCACTGAATGGTCATTGTTCTCCATTTTATGACCTTGTGACGAAAAACACATAGTCAAAATCTTGAGTCACTCACGGAGTATAAAGACCTTTCATGTGAATTGGTCATAGACTAATATGATCAATATAGATGGTTTGGTCACCGGCTATCTAGCATGACTATGTAAGCCTCCACGTAAGTCAATCCTACGTGGTAATGCTTATAGATCGAATTCAGCCCAATCCAACGAGGTGCTCTACATGGGTTAAGTCCAACAATTTCAGCCTTTTTATTTACAAATTTGGCAATTATGGTACAGTTATTTAGTCGGCCAGGCCCAAAAATTTAGCCCATATATATTTCGGCCATGGCATTTTTTGGCCCAACTTTTTTCCCTATGTTTATTTTTTTATAGCTGGTCCCACTAGTCAGATGGCCCTATCTATCATGGGTCCTATTTGTTAGTCTACAGCTGGACCCACCTGTCAGAATTTCAAACGGCTGGTCCCACTTGTTCTCACGTTTCAACAACACAAATTATTAATATTTGAAATACGGACATTTTCACGACACAAATAGTAAAAAATTGGAATGGATAGAAAGAAAATATACGAAATTCTTAAGATAGTATCCAAACGTATCCTGTTCCAGTCTTACATAGTGTCCATACAACAGACCGTGACTTACAACCGTATAAAATACCCTATGTACATCACAATGGTAGGAGATGGACTCAGGGATGGTAAACAAATACATCATAAGCAGGCAGAGACTTCAAAAACCTGTAGACACATCAGCTCGCTGTTAGCAAGAAGAATAAAATGTGTAAGGTACTTGAACTTGAAACATGCCAATATATGTTCAAATAAACTAGGGAGTGGTTTAGTAAATACATGCTGCTATATTATATGCAACATGGAACAAACAAAGCAACGATGTATCACAGGCTCTTCGTATTACCAGAATTAAAACTTTTAGCAGCTTATGGATCCATACAAGAAGCTGCATAGCATCATAGTCATTTGATACAATAGAACACGCCTTCTGTAGGGAAAACACAAACTACCAACCTACTTATTGAACCAAGGCTCCAATCAAACAAAAACAATGTAACATGCAATCAGTGGTGGCGCCACCGGGTCGAGGGGGGGGGGGGCGGTTGCCCCAGCTCGCAAATTGCGGAGCAGAGAATCCCCCTTTATCTCCTGCTTTGAGGTCCGACGGCGCAGCACCATTAGAGGTGAGAAGCCACCAATCCTTTTCCATAGTAGTCGACGGAAGAAATACGTCTTCAATGTGTTGAAATTTTTTTGCACCTCCGGCGCCATCAAATGCTATTTTTTGTATATAAATAGTGGAACCCCGAGCATCCGAAGTGTGAGAGGACTCTATGTTAGTAGTTACCAACTCTTTTTATATCTATTCATAGTTGCACTTCATAAATTATGAAAATTGAATCTTTGTGACCCTACTATAGACTTTCTACTGTGGCTTACAAAATTTAGACCTTATATGTTCGCCCGACTCAACTCAATTCCTAGCTCCACCACTGCATGCAGTACAAATCAAAGAAAAGAGTTCTTTCATGAATTAATATTACAGCTTGTTCCCATTTCAAATAATTCTTACAAGCATGGTTACGGATATATCAAAACAAAAGGCAGGTGGACAAGTGAAACACTGCTGAACTATACCATCTCTCAGAAACTTCACTACAGCAGCATATGAGTGACCATCATGTTTCGGAAGTGGTATGCTGCACACACGTAACGCATATTTGGACAGGGTTTCAATTCTGGTCCGGACAATGACCGACGCTACCGAGATAGAGCACCTCTAGCAGATAATTCAACATTCATACCAGTGCACATTAAAAACGTGGACTTACACTAGATGAGACGTACTTGTGGAAAGCCCATCTAGTTTTGTAAGATAAATAAAATACTTCAAGATTGTATACAACAACAATGTCTCAGCCTTTCAGTGTACAATTTAACATAGTCCTACATCAACGTGGTCTATTTCTGCTAATTAAACTGTAAATATACTAATAAATAGAAATCAATTTTAAGCACATGGCGCCGCTGGCCGCATCGGTCAGCTATACGCGCTCAGTTGGCCTACGAAACAGAGCCATACAAGTTTGTTGTTAGGATGCTGACAGATCAGACTCCCTGCTAGCATGATATACTCAACAAGCCATAGAAATTTGATGTTAAACTCAGTATACCAAACAAATTTTGATGCACCACCCGACAATGTATCTAGATCCAGCCATGCCGGTTCTTTCCCAATTTGGATAGCGCTGATTGATTATGCATGTACAAGTATTAATCTAGGAATTTATTAGATGCTGAAATCCTTCATATTCATGATATAACTATTATGTTTTTTAATTTTTACAAAACTCTATTTTATAAAATAGTGCGTTATTAGCACGTTATAACTTTTATATCGTCCGGAGAAAATCCATGCTAAATTAAATAGCACGCTATTTTTTCCTTGGGAATTAGTGATTAATATCCGATACGTATATGTATGGTATAGTACATTAACGCATACGTATCCAACTCTGTAATATACCACACAAGGGGTTCTTCCTTGTTACATAACACGCAACTGGCGACCCCAACGGGTACGACCGTTCACCTTAAAATTCTACAATAGTGGGAGTATCATAGCTAGTATCATGTATGCCATCTTGATAAAAATCTGATGTGACACAATAATTAATGAAGAAATATATTGTTAGAGTATCATAGATACATACCGTATCATAACACATAAAATTAGAAATCCTAATGGCAAGTAAATCTTGTACACAAATTTACATAGAGATTATACAAATCAATAAATATACTATTATTATGATGGTATCATATGATACAATGCACTATAAATATAGCATATGATACTAGTAATATGATACGCCTACCATGGCCAACCTTATGCATTAGTTGACGGATCCGTAGCATATCTAGAATACACCTTGGTATTGCCCCTCGTTATAACACTCGTCCTCGTCATCAATATCCAAGATTGATATTGTCCATTGTTGGCCAATTGCAATTCTGCCAGCCAAAGATACTTGACAAGTTTGGTATCATAGAAGTTGATAATTTGACAATTATCAATAATTTAGCACAAACGAGTTGTCGGTCCATAATAAGTTGTACAGATGTTTGAACAAAGGGCAAAAAGAATGATTGATTGTTCATAACTATTTAGCTTAAATACATGAGATGAAAAGAGCAAAAACATGTACCTTCTTGAGCCCATAAAACACACCAGACTGTAGACCATCCCACCACCGCTAAAGTTAACAATTTTCTTGAGCCTAGACAAAAATGGAGAAATCACATACAGATTTCCCGGAAGCAGAGCGGAATATGTATATGTAAACTAGGAAACTATGTTTTATATTTCAACTGCAAAACAATATTGAATTGATGGGCCAACAAGTTCATCCAAAAGTCCGAAGTGATGAAGGAGAGCTAAAGATGTCCGCTCACGTCAAGGCTGGACATACGGGGGGTGACCGTGTAGTCAGGAAAGTCCTTAGACGTGAGATCAACATACGGGGAGGCAGTAGTGTGGGATCGAAGTACTGCAACTATTTTATATTTAACAGTTTGTGACCGGTTCTTAAACCTCAGACTGTTTGACTCTAATTAATACCACATTGAATTGATGGGCCAGACAGTTCATCCAAAAGCCCGACTAATGGAGAAGTGCTGGTAGTATATAGATTTCAGCAGACAACCTTAATTAGTTGGCGCCCATGTGCCGTACCTATGGTTGTCAATCTCGCGCACTCTCTCAATCCTATGGCGAAACTGAAGAATAGACATAGACAACAATATTTTGGTGCAGTGTTAAACTGACTGCTCTTGGGTTTTCCTCTTGCTTTTATTCCTTGGGATGATGATCATGGCCATCACTTCTTACTGGGCAGTGCAATCCCACAGCCGAACCGCTCGCCGATTGGATCCTACAACTAAGGATAGGATTGCGTCCTGAACCAAGTCGAGCTGATAAACTGCTAACAGGAACGGCTATATATACTAACCGGAAAGTGAAAGGTGCCTGGTATGCTACAGTACGAGGCTACACCAACAGGTTTCAGACTTATTTCGTACTCGATTTCTATCGTGACAAGTTGCAGAAACGTTTGAAGAGCAGTACCGAGTGTGGGGTTGGGGTACCTGAAAACGGTGGAGCTCCACACATGAAGAGTGGCATTCTTTGAGCATGTAACTAGGTATGGACGACCAGGAACTGAAATGACATGAATCACTGGAGTGGTGAAAGCTTGCATCGTATGAATGCATGCCTTTGTCTTCAAGTCCCATATCTGAATTAATAGACACGAGTGATGTCGAATTTGTATTAGTTAGGTAACGTGGATTTGAATAGCGTGTACCTTAGCTGTACAATCATCAGAGCCTGTGATCAAATGCTGCTGATCACCAAGTTTGAAGAAATCAAGGCAGTTCACTCTATCTGAATGTCCATCCAGAGTATAGTCGTGCTGGGGGGAATCAAGGCTCCAGACCTGAACATCAAGCATCAGTTCAGCTATATATGGACTAGTATAGTAGCTAAACGGAAGGAGGAGCGAGCAGTCAGACCTCCACAAAATTATTATGTGACGCCCTGGCAAAACTGACTGGGTTCTCCGGGTTAAATGCGACTTGAAGCATGCCACCAGTCCCAAATGTATGTGTGCACTCCCAACCCTTATCCCCGTCCCACAGCTTCATTGATGCTGAGAGCACATATGGCTTGGTCGGATGTATGCCAATTGGATACTCAATGTGAGCATTAGGAGCTCTGAAACACGTGATGTTTTGTACTTTTGTTACACAGGCACAATCGTACACATGGATTAAGTTATCACCAGTCCCAGCCACAATCCATCTCTTGGTTGAGTGAAACTTGATGGAGTAAACTGCAACCAGAGCGGTCCATATCATTTATACTATAGCAAGTATCGCGAAAGAAAAAGTTACTACCTCTGTTCCACAATATAAGCCTTTACTAGCAAGCTCTGTGGGACGGAGGAAAGCACCAGTTAGAGAGGAAACGGAAAGAAATCATGCCTGGTCTCTCTGAGATTCTAAACGAAACCATCAGCGTCTGCATATACATGATGTATAAACACAAAATGACTTGGTTAGTTCATTTCTCAGCATATATAATTTGTGAGAACCCATCAAAAATATATACCTTGCTCTCATAATTCCAAACGCTAACCTTTCCATTAAAATGACCTATTAAAAACCTGTGTGCAGCAATATGAATTTTGTCAGAAGATAATAATTAATGACGTCCAACATCTTTGGCTGATGAAATGAAATTATAACAAAGGGAAACATGTTATGCGTCCCAGCTAATAGGAACTCACCATGGCTCTGTCGGATGTGCATCCATCGATTTCAGAAGTTGAGGGTACTTCAGGAGTGTAGGCTGATCCATAAAAAAAAAATTGTATGAAGAGTTGAGGGTACTCACGTTAAACCGCTGGACAACACGGGAAATTGCTAAAGGGGCATATGGCTCCTGCTTTGCTTTCTTTATTTCTTCTCATCTCAATGGATCCCACGGGTAGATTACAAGCTAGTCTAAATGCATTATACACTACTCCCTCCGATCCATAATAAGTGTGACACTTATTTTCGATCGGAGGGAGTACTAGATTTTGCTACTACCGACTCCAACCAGCATAGTCATACTCTTACACATACAGTTGCATTTTTTCTTCAAGAGACTTGATAACACCTGCCCAATCCCATGCTTCAGCGGTTCATCCCTTCACGGTGGAGGAAAAGATTGCAGGCGTTTCGCCAGGCGACTCGCCAGGCGCCGGTAATCTGGGGCTAGGTAGGTTTTGGGTGCTGGGGGGTGATTCCGACGAGGATTCCCTGATGGAGGAGTCATCGGTGAGATCTAGATATCTCTCATCTGCGAGCACCCTCTTATCGTCACCTGGATCCCACCGCATGGCCAAGAGGATCGCCAAGAGAGACCAACAAAGGTATGCGGCAATTTCTCTTGCTTTTTTTCCGTCTTCTGACCACGATATTCCTGTTCACGGGATTTCGCTGGCGACATCTCCATTGGTGAATAAATCATTGGTGAGTCGTAGGGCGGTCCTTGAACCTTCTTCCTTTATTGAAGAAACCTTTAATCTCACGGAGTGGATTACGATGGTAAGGAGACATAATAGAGATGCTGCCCGCAAGAGACCTGGTTGGCCTGGTGCTGGATTGACGGCAGCGTCTCGTGCGACGGCGAGAGGCTCGCCGAGAAGATCGCTGGGACGCAAGTTTCCTTTGGATCGCGGCAATCACGGAATTTTGAATTCAGCTTTGTTTTTTTTCGGGATCATTTGTACTAGACCGACACTGAGCCCGGCTAAGCCCAATGAATTCCCATCGGAACAGACTGGGCCATAGTGGCCGGTTATGGTCTGATCGTTTATGTGATCCGACTAAAATCAGAAATAACCCAATGCACAGAGTATTGGGACATATCTAGAAACAAATGAGGGGAACTCGAAGATCTGACATTGGTCCTGCTAGGGTTTTGCCACGAACACATATGGCTAGTCGTGGCGGCGCAGGCTTTGGCTGAGGCAGTGGCGGTCCAAGCTTTGGTCGGGGAGGAGGTGGCTCAGGCAGGGGAGAGTTCCCTGCTGATCATAGAGCTCCCAGGTTCTTCGATCATGGTGGGCCTTCCAATGGCAAGGCGGCGCTGCCCAACCTTACCGCGGGGGGCCCGAGGTATGGCGTTCCTCCTCATCAACTGCGGAATAATGGACAAAATGGTGGAGGGCGACATCAGAGAATGTTGTGTTGCAAGGTGAGCAGAGGTCATGGAATGATAATAATTCGGCTAGATTCACAAATACTGAATTTTCGGGGCAATTTGGTGATTTTGATGAGGGCTTCTACAATGGTGATCATGGATACCATCATAACTATGGGTACAAAAATCAAGGTTATCGTCGTAATCGTGGTGTTAGTGGATATGGGAACAGGGGCGAGGAAGTTTCATTAGACACGACCGAGGACACTTTCCTTCTCGTGAACGAGGTGCGAGATCTGCACCTGCTGCGGGGATGGCAGCAAAGGTAAACGATGGTGCACATCAGCAAGCTGGCAACGCTGTGGCGGCACCAATGGCTAGATATAACTCAGCAGCATCTGACACGGTGGCTGGTCATCAGGTGCCAGGCTCAGTAGCTGTCCCATCTCTGATGGAGAGTGATACATCAAATATTGCTACGACTAAGGCCAAGCAAATTAAATGTTTCAGCTGTAGGGTGAATGGCCACGTAGCTCTCGGCTGCAACATTGAACTGTGCCTTTACTGTGAGTCACTGAAGCATGTTTCGAGTGAATGCCACATTCCCAAGATGTCAAAACCGGTGGCGGTTATGTATGGGTTGGCAAGTGACAAGCTCCTATTCTTTGACTTACCCAGAACACGTGGACTGAGGGAGATTCGAGACAGTGGCAAAGTCAGTTCGATTAGAGTCGAAGGTGGAGATATGACAGCAGTTCAGGTCTCTCAAGAACTAGATTGGTTGGTCCCAAGTAAGCCACAATCGGACATTCTGACTATGCAGAAAAAATTGTTTAAGGTGATTTATCCTTCGAAGCTTGATCTTATGAGACCGAGACAAATTGGAAAAATTCCGATAGGAGGTACTACTTGTATTTTGTTCTTTGAGGAATGGGCAACAAA
The DNA here is from genome assembly GCA_910589775.1 of Avena eriantha. Lineage (NCBI taxonomy): Eukaryota > Viridiplantae > Streptophyta > Magnoliopsida > Poales > Poaceae > Avena > Avena eriantha. The sequence goes on from OU342745.1 coordinate 555,302,272, forward strand.
ATATTTGGATACTTGGGAATTCACAGAGGTCTGGGTTAGGATTAAAGATTGTCCTGAGAACCTTATGAGGGATTACTTAGCCTTGTTTGCGCTCGGCTTGTTGTTTGGCAAGACAGTAGAAGTGGATATGAAGTTCACCAAGGAATATTGGATAGTGCGCCAAAAAAAATCTGTGGTCGATCCACTCCTCATACTAGTTAGAACAGGTCACTCTTATGAGGGAAAATGATATGGCTTAGAGATTGAAGTTGAAGGGCATTTGGATGTCCAGATGACAGAAGCTAGTGGTGATGATGTGGACGGAAAAGAAGACGAATCAAGGGACAAGGACCCTAAGACTTCAAGTAATGATAAAGTTGATCTGAACAGTAATCTTACCCAGGCAAATACCACTACAGATATCAACTTAATCTCTTTGGAAGAGAGCACAAACTTAGAAAAACAAGTGGAAGACCTAGGGATTCAGTTTGGTTCTGGCTATTGCGTTGCAGCTACACCACCGAAGGAAAGAATTAGTGAGAAAGTTACTAGATCCGAACCAAGAAAGTCGTGTTTCCAGATTGTTGAAGACGAGGACGAGGAGGCCAGACAATTCGCTTCAGCTCCTCAGGATAGATCACATAAGATTGTTGGAGACAATACTGATCTTGAGTGTGATGCTGCCACGGCAGGAAATCAGTCTGATGGGCAACATCTTTTACCTCTTTTCCCTGCCGCGGCAGACCCGGCAGAAATCGTGGAGAGCAGACTTGTTGTCGCGACAGAAAAACGGCCTGCCGATGTCATTTTATACCTACTTCGGCTGCCGTGGCAGCGACGGCAGAACTAGCAGACAATCATATTCTGGCCGACACTGAGCATATGAATGCTGACTCGTCTGTTAGGCTCGTATCTTCTGCCACGGGAGACAAGGTTGGACCTAAAGCAACACAAATTGACAATGGTGATAATATGACATCAAATATGTTCTTTGAGACTGGTTCGAGGCCTGTGATGGTGGATGTAGCTGCCGCTTTGATCAGTTCAACGGCGACTGCAGAATTACCACGTCATGTGGTCATCAAGGGGTCTTCCCCCAAGATGAAGACACCTACAAGTGCACCTGTTGTCTCCAAGTCCGTGGGCACGGGAGCATTCCTGGGGGGCGATACTCCCAAGCTGATCTGGTGGCTTATGGCGGGATCCCTTTCTCGGCAGGAGCTGGGGTGAGGTCCAGTGACCGGATCCGCGCTCAGCCTGATGCAGATGTGCCCCAGCTGGACTGGGCTCAGCGCCGCGCTCAAGAAAAGAACAGCTTCTCGCTAACAGATGTGAATTTTGTATCTAAATTTTCGTTTGCATCCATGCCTAATGATGTAGTTACTCCTAAGGTTTTAAAGTTGGGTGTGTCTCTGGGAAATTCACCAAATCAAGTTAATGCATCGGTGAACTTAATCAAACAACTAGACCTTCAAAGAACCTTAGTCATGCTGAAGAAAAATGAAGACAGAGCTAGGAATGACAAAAATGACTTAGTCAGTCTAGCAATGAATGAAGCAATACATCTTAGTGAGGATTTGTTATTAGATGAACAACATATTGTTACAGAACAGTTGGTTGTTCCATTAGAACGTGAAAATATAAGAAGCAACGTAAAAAAAGAGACCGTGAGCATAGATCGGTTAGGAGAAGCTCTAGAATAAAAAATAAATCTTGATGAGAGGTGTGTTTTGGAATAGTGGTGGATTTGTTGATAACGCGAAACATTTAATAGTTAGGGAAATTCTCAGATAACACAAGCTAGATTTCTTTCGATTTCTGAAACAGTTAGAGAAAACTTCACAACACGCTTTTTATCACATCTTTCATGAGGATGTGACATAATTTGGTATTGTCTACCACCAATAGGTAGATCCGGTGGGATGTTAGTAGGTATTAATAGCCAAACGTTCAAGATTAAACAAGTCACAGCTGGTGATAGGTGCATTAAGTTTCATGTCGCAAATAATTCTGACAACTTTGAATGGTGTTTAATTTCAGTTTATGGGGCAGCACAAGATATGCTAAAAAAATCTGAGTTTCTAGCTGAGTTGGTTAGAATTGTGAAGATCAAACTCTGCCAATTTTTGTAGGAGGAGATTTCAATATGCTTAGAAGACCAGAAGAAAAGAGTAATAAAAGTTTTAATCCTAGGTGGTCCTTCATGTTTAATACTATAATCGAGAGCCTAAACTTGAGAGAAATTGTTCTCTCGGGGCGACAACGTACGTGGGCGAATCACAGAGAGACGCCCACATACGAAAAGCTGGACAGAGTTCTGGCCAATATTTTGTGGGAACAAAAACTCCCATTGGTAAGTGTAAGAACCTTAACAAGATCGGGGTAAGATCACACTCCTCGGTAACTTGACTTAGGTGAACAGGCTCACCTCGGTAAAAAATCATGGTTTTCATTTGAACTTTCGTGGCTTAGACAAGTTGGTTTCTTTCATATGGTGACGGCTGAGTGGTCAAAGAGAACACCATGCTACTCCCCATTAGTGATTTGGCAATACAAGGTACGACACCTTAGACAATCTTAAGGGGCTAGGCCAAAAAACTTAGTGGAAGTTATAGACAACAAAAATCCCACTTAATTCAAGTCATAGAAAAACTTGATATTAAAGCGAAATCTAAAACTTTGGACGAAAATGAAAGAAGAGAGCTTTCAAAAGCAAATGAGGATCTAACGAAATTAAGAAGAGATGAAGAGTCCAAGTGGGCTCAATGCGAAAAGGTTAAACATATACACGAAGGAGTGGGTAATACGAAAAATTTCCATCTCATAGCCAGTGGTAAACATCGTCGAAAATTGATATTTCAACTAGAGCAAGATGAAGGAACAATCACTGGACATGACAATCTGGTTAATTATATTACCAACTACTATAAGAATCTGTTTGGCAAACCAGATAAGAACCACTTTTCTTTAATGGAACCAGAGGTTAATGATATACCTCATTTATCTGTAGAAGAGAACGATATACTCACTGCTGACTTCACAGAGAAGGATGTTGGAGATATGCCCAAGAGGCAATAATAAAGTGGTTATTATTATATCTTTATGTTTATGATAAATGTTTACATCCCATGCTATAATTGTATTAACCGGAAACATTAATACTTGTGTGTTTTGTAAACATAAAAGAGTCCCTAGTAAGCCTCTTGTTAAACTAGCTTGTAGATTAATGGATGATCATGGTTTCCTGATCATGGACATTGGATGTCGTTAATAACAAGATCATATCATTAGGAGAATGATGTGATGTACACACACCCGTAGTAAGCGTAGCATAAGATCAAGTCATTAAGTTCCTATTGCTATAAGCTTTCAAATGCATAGTAACCTAATCCTTCGACCATGAGGTTATGTTAATCACCATCACCGGATGAGTAATTTGATGACATCAAACACCGCTTCGTAACTGGGTGGTTATAAAGGTGTCATTGGGTATTCTAAAAGTATGTGTTGAAGCGCATGGACCAAGATTGGGATTTGTCCATCCATATGACGGATAGATATGCTCTGGGCCCTCTCGGTGGAATGTCATCTAATTAGCTTGCAAGCATGTGACTAGGTCACAAGGGATGACATATCACGGAACGAGTAAAGAGTACTTATCAGTAACGAGGTAGAACTAGGTATGGAGATACCGAAGATCAAACCTCGGATAAGTAGAATATCGCGTGACAAAGGGAATTGGTTTCATATGTTAATGATTCTATCGATCACGAAGTCATCGTTGAGTATGTGGGAGCCGTTATGGATCTCCAGATCCCGCTGATGGTTATTGATCGGAGAGGTGTCTTCATCATGTCTGCATATTCACGAACCGTAGGGTGACACACTTAAGGTTCAAAGTTGTTTTAAGTAGATATGGAATTTGCGTTGGAGACCGAATGTTGTTCGGAGTCTCGGTTTGGATCCGGGACATCACGAGGAGATCCGGAATGGTCCGGAGAATAAGATTCATATATTGGGGATCATTTTGTAAGTCAGGAAATGTTCCAGAGTGTTTGTATGGGGATTCTAGAAGGTTTCGGAATGTTCTGGAAGGTTCTAGAAGAGTTCTTGGTGTATGCTTGAAAACCAAGAAAGGGTCAAGGAAACCTTGTGGGGGCTAGACACGGATTCGTGGGGGAGGAGGACTCCTCCCCCCTTCCCAACCCGCCGGCCCAAGGAGGGAGGGGAGTCCTACTAGGACTCCCTCTCGCAAGGCGCCTCCCTCCTTTAAATAGAGGGGAGGGGGCGCCCCCTCCTATCTCTCTCTCATAACAAGCTCTAGCCACCGCCTCTCTCCTCCTCCTTCCCTCTGCTCCGGCTTAGGCGAAGCCCTGCAGAATTCTCTACTCCACCACCACCACCACACCGTCGTGCTGCTGGGATTCCGTGGAGAAGATCTACTACCTCCGCTGCTCGCTGGAACAGGGAGAGGAAGGTCTGCTTCGACTCCGCACATGTGACCGACTGCGGAAGCGCTGCCGAAACGCGGCGCCGGAAGGATCGTCCACTTGACCGACTGTGGAAGCGCTGCCGGAACGCGACGCCGGAAGGATCGTCCACACGATTTTGAGATCGGCAACTGATCGACTACATCAACCACGAGATCTAATCTCGTTAACGCTTTCAGATCTACGAGGGTTAGTTCCTATCTATGTCGTTGCACATGTCTAATAGATTAGATCTTGGCTTTTATCTAGATTAGATCTGGGTTTTGTTCGTTCTTGCGGTAGAAATTTTTTGTTTTCCATGCTACGAACCCATCAGTGGTATCAGAGCCGTGTCTATGCGTAGATCTGTTGCACGAGTAGAACACAATGGTGTTGTGGGCGTTGGTGCTCGTGCCGTCTTTTGCTTTGTGTACTTTGCATCTTGCGGCATGGTGGGATGAAGCGGCTCGGGCTAACCTTACATGTCATCGCACATGAGACTTGCTCCACGCTTGACGTGTAACTTGCTTTGCACAAGTGGCTTTGCGGGTGTCTGTCTCTCCCACCATAGTATAGATCCAATTTACAATTTGCACTCGATAGCACTTGTATCAACGTTGTGGTTCAGTTTCGTAGGTAAGATCCGTTATTGTTCGAAAGCCCCAAGCCACGTAAAACATGCAAAGAAAATTAGAGGCGTCTAACTTGTTTTTGCAGGGGTTTTGTGATGTGATATGGCCATCATGTGATTGTGATCATATTTGATGTATGCAATGATCCTTGTTGTAATATGGCAACCGGCAGGAGCCTAATGGTTGTCTTTAATTCTGTTAAGACTTGCGTGTCTATTCATCTTGTAATAGCTTTATTCCAAGTAGTTGTAATAGTTACTAGTGATGATGGACAACCATGAAGCGGTGCCACTGACCTTGACGCAATACTGGTGATGATGGAGATCATGTTCGTGCTTTGGAGATGGAGATCAAAGGCGCAAGAAGAAAGGGCCATATCATATCACACTAATTATGAATTGCCTGTGATGTTAATCCTTTATGCATCTTGTATTGCTTAGATCACAACAGTAGCATTATAAGATGATCCCTCTCACTATATATCAAGTAATAAAGTGTTCACCCTTAGTTGGCACCGTTGCTAAGACTCGTCGTTTCGAAGCATCTCGTGATGATCGGATGTGATAGATTCTACGTGTGCATACAACGGGCGCAAGCCAGATTTGCACATGCGGAAACTAAGGTTAACCTTGACGAGCCTAGCATGTATAGACATGGTCTCGGAACACGGAATACCAAAAGGTAAAGCATGAGTCATATGGATGATATGATGAACATGTTGATTGTTCGCCTTTAAAGCTACATCATCTCACGTGATGATCGGACTTGGTGTAGTGGATTTGGTTCGTGTAATCACTAAAACAACTCGAGGGATGTTGTTTTGAGTGGGAGTTCATTTGTAATTTGGATTAGTCAAACTCAATTTATCATAAACACAATCAAAGTGAATTTGCATAGTTTGTTGTAGTCATTGGCATCCGTTTACCACCTTACGCTTAGTTATAGTTGAGATAGTAGAACTATTGAAATTCTGGATATTTGCTTTACGAACTGGTATCGTATTGTTTTGAGTGTCAATCTAAAGTTTAAAAGTCCTATTGCAAACTTTCAGCAAACTCCGTTTACTCTGTGAAGTTTAATAAATAGTATTAAATCAAGAGTAACAATTCCAGTGTTAGTATCTAATGTATCATGTTTGCCTCCATGATTCTTGATACTCAAAAGATTGTTTTTAATATCAAGTTTGTCTAAGAGCTGAAAGCAATGTTTCAGAAACCATCATATGTGAAAGGTATTGTGATATCTAAAACAATGTGTTGGTTACAACATGATAGAGTATACGTCCTCATATTTGATGAGAATTTGTGAAGGTTGGAGACGCTAGTCGTCCTAATCCTCCAAAAGGTTTTGAAAAAGAAACATTATACTCGCAGTTCACCTTTATAAGCTATAGCAGCTTGATCATGAAAGTTGTCATGATAAGGATGAATAGAAGATGTAAGTAAAATGTTTACTACACTAATAGATTACTAAAGAATGGCTTTTTGAAAGAATGCCAAACATTTGATGATGGTGATCCACTTCAAAGTGCAAGTCCAAAGGTATTAGTATTTGACTATATACGCTTTGTACTATGTGTCATGTGAATGACACCACTATTGATGTTGATAGATTCTTTTAAAAATAAAAGGAAATTCTAAAAGAGAATCTATAAAATATTTGGCAGAAAAGAAAAGATTGGAGATGTCCAACTTAGGTATATAGAAGATATATGTTATGGCTGTATTCCTTGGTTGTTAAACAATGTGGTTTTGCGGTATTGGATACCAAATTGGTTGATATGAAGTGTCATACAGGACAACACAATTCATAAACTACAATGGCCTAAGTAACTAGCAAGAGAATGAGTGATGATGTTCATCGAAAACAAATAAAGTGTTATTGTGTTTTTCATTGACATCAAACCTAGCCTTCAAGATTTGTTTTAATAATTGTTATTTTGTTCCGGTATTACGAGAACAATGGTTGTTCAAATAATTACCGTATTCCATAAAGGATGGATGAACTTTTACAAGTCTGGTGGGAGAAATCACATCCATAAAACTAATGCTAAAATGTCGCAAGACAAATGATTGAAAGGTCACTTGCGAAGTGACATCGCTGTTTAAATTATATTGAAAGGATATATGAAGAAACTCCATGTTGATGGAATTTTGGAGTCTTTGATTTTGATGAATTGACGCATGTGAGACTTTCCTCGAGATAATTGAAACTCCGTCCATAGGCCAGAGAGGAACGTATGACTAGCTTATTGGAAATTGTGCATGCTGATGTGCATAGTCCATTATGTGTAGCCTTATGCGATGGATTTTTTTGCTTCATATGCTTTCTCCGAAAATTTGAGTGAATATATCTGTATATTTACTTAGTAAGGAGGAAGTATGAAACATTTGAAAGCTGTTCAAAGACTTTCAAGATGAAGCTGAAAATCATTGTAACAAGAAAATAAAGAGTTTATGATTCGATCATAAAGGAAGATATTTGAGTTACATGTTTAGCAAAAACACCTAAGACTTGAGGAATTGTTCCATATCCCAATAAACCATAGGAGTATGGCATATTCGAGAGATGAAATCAAACCATGTTTGAGATGGTAAGATCAAGGGTGTCATTTATAAAACTGCCATTATATATTAAAGATTAAAGCTTTAGTGACTACCGCTTTTACACTAAAAAGAGCGCCATCGTGATCCGTTGAAATGACACCATATAAGTCATGGTTTGGGATAAAACCCGAATTGTCTTTTCTTAAATTTTGGTATGTTATGCATAAGTAAAATGTTTACAAACAAAGTCAGATAAGCACGTCTTTGTAGGTTATCCCAAAGAATTTGTTGGGAATTTCTCCATAACACCGAGGACAAAAGAGTTTGTTAACTGGAACGTCAAGTTTCTTGAGAAGGAATTTTTCGTAAAAAATTAAGTGGGAGGACAATAGAACTTTGATAAGGTTGTTGGACCTTAGCTATATGTGCTAAGTAGCGCAGCGCCGGAAAGTGTCCCGGTGACGGCCACAATGCTCATGGCTCTCGTGATTACAAAAGGTGTGATCTCGAAGATTAGAGTTCCTATAGAACCGTGTGGGTTGGTAAGAATCAAATAGTAAGATTTGATAAGCAAGTCGTTATTGTTTTGACATGATGAACCGACTACATGCAAAGAAGCGATGATGGGCCCTGACTCCATAAAATGACTAGAAGTCATGGAATCCGTGATAGCATCCATACACGAGAAATCAAGTTTCTAAACTTTGAAGACCCTCCGGAAAGGCGTGAAGCCTATCGGTCGTGTTTGGATCTATAAAGAAATAGACATGGATGTTTCAAATCTATGAAATAGTCCACATGTCGGAAAGAGTTTACGACAATGTTCAAAGAATTGACTATGATAAGATTTGATCTTTCATAGCAATATTTAGTCTGGACGGATTAATGTAGCAACCACTACATATATTTTGGTATATGGTAGTTGAACAAACAAAACAAGTTCTTCTAATAGAATGGTTACCTAGGACGTGTACATGACACGATCCAAAGGGTTTTGTTAATTCAAAGGATGCTAAAAGAGTATGCAAAACTCCAATGGTTGAAGTAAGCATAGCGGAGTTGGAATTTTCACCATGATGAAACTGTTAAAAGAGTTTAAATTCATCAGAGATGATGAAGATGCTTGCATTTGCAAGAAATTAAGTGGGAGCGCTGAGACATATTTCTAATACATTATGTAGAGGACATATTGTTAATTGGAAATGATGTATCTTGTATTGACACAGGTTAAGAATTTCATTTTGATGAAAGACTTAGACATAACCCAAGAATTAGGCATCAATGTCTATATGAATAGATTGAGGCGCTAATATGGTTTTGCCAAATGTACATAGATAAGATGTTGAATGAGTTCAATATGGAAACAACAAGAAAGGTTCTTGACGCACGGAAAGGACTGAATCAAGATTCGAGTGTGTTGACACGAGATTCAAGTGTTTTGACACTTGGTGAAATCACAAGAATATTTTGATCAATCATTCTTTGAGATGTACACATCCAGATATGTCCTATGCTCTAAATGTTATGAGCATATACCAGAATGATTCATAAGATGATCATTGGACAATAGTAAAGATATTCTTATGAGCTTTGGAGAACTAAGAATATATCATGTATAAGTGACAAATCGTTAAAGGTAGTTCATTGTAAAGTGTTACATTGATACTAGTTTTGTCACAAGATGCAAATTAAGTTTATCTCAATTTAAACTATGGGTGGCACAATGTAATGGAAAGGAAGTTCCATAACGGATTTGGTTGAGTACCAAAGTTAAAACATTGTGACAGATACTACAACAAAAGGGCTAAGTATATAACTGCTATAGTAGCAGCAAAGGAGGGCATTTGTGTTAAGTAGTTTGTTATCAAACTAGGTGTGGTTCAAAGTGGGCTAATACTATGAATATATATTGTGTGACAATAATATCAACATATTTTGAGCCAAAGGAACTAAAAGTCTCACCAAAGGACCAAATTTATACAATGCCATCTCATTGGAGAATGAGTAATGCGTAGAGACGCAAGGACATGCAAATATACACGGACCTGGAAGTGTCAGATCCAAAGATTATGTTTACCACTAGCAATAGTGTCTATACAACACCAGAAAGCCATAGGTGTTGAATGCACAAGTTTTTAACTAGATTATTGACTCTAGTGCAACTGGGAGACTGTTGGAAATATGCCCAAGAGGCAATAATAAAGTGGTTATTATTATGTCTTTATGTTTATGATAAATGTTTACATCCCATGCTATAATTGTATTAACCGGAAACATTAATACTTGTGTATTTTGTAAACATAAAAGAGTCCCTAGTAAGCCTCTTGTTAAACTAGCTTGTTGATTAATGGATGATCATGGTTTCCTGATCATGGACATTGGATGTCGTTAATAACAAGATCATATCATTAGGAGAATGATGTGATGGACACACACCCGTAGTAAGCATAGCATAAGATCAAGTTATTAAGTTCGTATTGCTATAAGCTTTCAAATGCATAGTAACCTAATCCTTCGACCATGAGGTTATGTTAATCACCATCACCGGATGGGTACTTTGATGACATCAAACACCGCTTCGTAACTGGGTGGTTATAAAGGTGTCATTGGGTATTCTGAAAGTATGTGTTGAAGCGCATGGACCAAGATTGGGATTTGTCCATCCATATGATGGATAGATATGCTCTGGGCCCTCTCGGTGGAATGTCATCTAGTCAGCTTGCAAGCATGTGACTAGGTCACAAGGGATGACATATCACGGAATGAGTAAAGAGTACTTATCAGTAACGAGGTAGAACTAGGTATGGAGATACCGACGATCAAACCTCGGATAAGTAGAATATCGCGTGACAAAGGGAATTGGTTTCGTATGTTAATGGTTCTATCGATCACGAAGTCATCGTTGAGTATGTGGGAGCCGTTATGGATCTCCAGATCCCGCTGATGGTTATTGATCGGAGAGGTGTATTCATCATGTCTGCATATTCACGAACCGTAGGGTGACACACTTAAGGTTCAAAGTTGTTTTAAGTAGATATGGAATGTGCGTTGGAGACCGAATGTTGTTCGGAGTCTCGGTTTGGATCCGGGACATCACGAGGAGATCCGGAATGGTCCGGAGAATAAGATTCATATATTGGGGATCATTTTCTAAGTCAGAAAATGTTCCGGAGTGTTTGTATGGGGATTCTAGAAGGTTTCGGAATGTTCTGGAAGGTTCTAGAAGAGTTCTTGGTGTATGCTTGAAAACCAAGAAAGGGTCAAGGAAACCTTGTGGGGGCTAGACACGGATTCGTGGGGGAGGAGGACTCCTCCCCCCTTCCCAACCCGCCGGCCCAAGGAGGGAGGGGAGTCCTACTAGGACTCCCCCTCGCAAGGCGCCTCCCTCCTTTAAATAGAGTGGAGGGGGCGCCCCCTCCTAGCTCTCTCTCATAACAAGCTCTAGCCGCCGCCTCTCTCCTCCTCCTTCCCTCTGCTCCGGCTTAGGCGAAGCCCTGCAGAATTCTCTACTCCACCACCACCACACCGTCGTGATGCTGGGATTCCATGGAGAAGATCTACTACCTCTGCTGCTCGCTGGAACGGGGAGAGGAAGGTCTGCTTCGACTCCGCACGTGTGACCGCCTGCGAAAGCGCTGCCGAAACGCGGCGCCGGAAGGATCGTCCACTTGACCGACTGCGGAAGCGCTGCCGGAACGCGACGCCGGAAGGATCGTCCACACGATCTTGAGATCGGCAAGTGATCGACTACATCAACCACGAGATCTAATCTCGTTAACGCTTTCGGATCTACGAGGGTTAGTTCCTATCTATCTCGTTGCACATGTCTAATAGATTAGATCTTGGCTTTTATCTAGATTAGATCTGGGTTTTGTTCGTTCTTGCGGTAGAATTTTTTTGTTTTCCATGCTACGAACCCATCAAAGGAGGTATATGACACTATCATGCAAATGTAAAGTAATAAGGCACCAGACCCTGATGGCTTTCCGGCACAGTTTTACCAAACGTTTTGGAATGTTATTAAGTTTGATATGATAGCCATGCTTGATAATTTCAACCAGAGAAAGTTACCTCTGTTCCATCTAAATTTTGGAACCATCATTTTATTGCAAAAAAAAAGAAAATGCTATACAAATACAACAATATAGACCGATTTGCTTACTTAATGTGAGCTTCATTTTTTTACTAAAGTGGGCACAAGTAGATTAACGAATATCGCACACAAGGTTGTGCGACCAACTCAAACAACCTTCATGCCAGGTAGACATATTCTTGAAGGACTTTTGGTTCTTCATGAAACTATTCATGAATTGCATTCCAGGAAATTAGACGGGGTTATTTGAAAACTCGGTTTAAAAAAAGCTTATGATAAGGTAAAATGGCCTTTCCTACAACAAGTGTTAGGAATGAAAGATTCCACCCAAAATGGTGCGAGTGGTTTGAGCAATTCATTACTAAAGGTAGCATTGGTATTCGGGTAAATGATGATTTCGGACAAAAATTCCAAACACAGAAGGGTTTATGAGAAGGGGATCCGCTATCACCGATACTTTTTAACATTGTGACAGATATTCTTGCCATCCTAATTGCTAGAGCAAAAGAAGATGGACAAGTAGGGGGTTTAATTCTGCACCTTGTAGATGGGGGAGTCTCCATTCTTCAATACGCGGATGATACTATTATCTTTATGGAACATGATTTCCATAAAGCAGTGAACATGAAAATTGTCTTAAGCATTTTCTAACAACTTTTTGGGTTGAAAATTAACTTTCACAAGAGTGAATTGTTCTGCTTTGGGAAAGCAAAGGTTGTGGAGGACCTTTACAGAAACTTACTTGGCTGTGAAATAGGTCATTTCCCTTTCAAATACTTAGTAATACCTATTCATTTTCAAAAACTAAAAAAGGTGAATGGAAACCCATCGAGGATAGGTTCGAAAGGAAGTTAGCAAGTTGGTTGGGCAAGCTCTTATCTTATGGGGATAGGCTAATTTTAGTTAATTCGGTACTCACAAGCCTACTTATGTTCATGTTATCCTTGTTTCAAATACCCAAAGGGGTACAAAAAAGATTGGATTACTTCAGATCACGTATCTTTTGGGATAGTGACGGACACAAAAGAAAATATAGACTAACCAAATGAATATCATTTGTATACCAAGGGATCAACGAGGACGGACTGGGTATAGAAATGCTAGATTTAAAGAATAAATGTCTCCTGAGTAAATGGTTTCATAAAATCCTAGTTGGAGAAGGCGTTTGACATGAACTGATTCATAACAAATACCTCATATCTAAAAACACAAGTTAAATTGCGACCATATGATTTTTCTTTTTGGAAGGGTCTTATGCAAATCAAAGGGACTTCTTGCAGAGAGATCACTTTGGAATTAGTAATGGGGAAGGAACAAGATTTTGGAAAGATATTTGGTTAGGAGATACGTCACTAGCAAACCAATACCCATCTCTATTTAATATTGCTCATAGACAAGAGGACATAGTAGCACATGTGTTAAATAGTAATCCCCTGAATATTCAATTTAGAAAGACCCTCGCCAGAAGAAGATGCAATAGTTGGTTACATCTAGTGGAACAAATTATGAATGTATCTCTTGATAATAATGATTATGTGTTTCGATGGGATCTAGCACATACATGAACGTTCACAGTGAAATCAATGTATCTGGATTGTATCTGGTCATACACATTTACCTAAGAAATATATCTGGAAGATAAAAGTACAACTCAAAATAAGAATTTTTATGTGGTTCTTATACCGCTTATTCTCACTAAAGATAATTTTAAAAAACGCAATTGGAACGGTAATACCAAATGTTGTTTTTGTACCGAAGAGGAGATAATACCGCATTTGTTCATTGAGTGTCCTTTGGCGGCGTATTGTCCATATGACCTTCAACATCTCACCACCAACTAGTACATATAATTTGTTTGGGTCTTGGCTAAACGAAGTTAGTAAAAATGAGAAAGTACAAATCCGATTGGGTGCTCGTGCTTTAATCTCGGCGATTTGGAATACACGAAACGACTTAATTTTTAACAGAATATCAAAATCATCTTTTTTGCAGATAATCCCAAGATCTACTCACTGGACTCGCACGTGGTCCCTGCTCCAACTTTTGGACCAGCAACATGCTATGGAGTATGGATACAACCAATTGGAATCGGTTGCATCGGATTTATTCAACCAGACAGGCTGGCGGCCGGTGCGTAGAATCGGGCTTTGATAAGTAGATTCTTAATGTATCTTTGAAGATATTCAGGTGGCTGATTTTTTTTTCAAATTTGTGTGATCAGTGAGTTGTAATAAGATTTAAGCTACAATAAGTTAATAAAGAAATGTTGCATGCATCGATTGATGCCTCTGATGCAGAGGCAGGCTTTGTCCCCATTTCGAAAAAAATACAAGACGTGTATGTGCACAAACAGAACCCAAGACACGTACCGGTGTCGAACGTGCATACTTTCCTAACAATCACCCTCATAAGAATGACTTATGCTACACCTCCACGTGGGTACCGAAATACGCCGGCTGCTCCTTACCAATGCCTTCCTCGGCAATATCTTTCGCCCCTATTTCTTTGGGGACGTGAGTCCCTTATGTTGCTGCCAAGAGCTTACTGGCCTCCTTTCGTCTCGTTCATTGCCTTCTAGGACTCGCAGGCATGTGTTAGCAATACTAGAACCTGAAACTGTAATTACACAGGAGTTGCGGCACAAGGACCCAAACTTTCTGACAAGGATAGGCTCGGTTGATCTATATTTTCTTCATGCTCAATATCATCGCATATGACATAGAAATTATGGATATACTGGTTCATTGGATCCCTAATTTCATGATTTTTCTTTCTCAAATACTAGGTTGCCCGTGACAACCACCTCGTATAATGATTGCACAAATATATGCCTTTGAGCCTTCGTAGCCCGTCATGATTATTGGAGTACTCGGTTCTGCCAACTCACCCTTATGTTAGGACATCTCTTGACATGTTTTACTCATCCAAAAGTGTGAAGATGATGAACCAAGGGATTTCATCTGTACCTATGGAGTCATACCATCTACATTTCTAACTAGCACCCTGTTCAGCAAGTAGACAACTATATTAACAGCCTCACCCAAGAATTTGCTTTGCAAGCCTTTACTCTCCATCATGCTCTGTGCAATGACGACCACTGTTTGATATTCACACCCCTAGAACTGTGTGTAGGGCCTTTTTCTTCGCCTTCGCCTCAACTTCCCCGACTTCCTTTATCTTCTTGAATGCTCGTAGATCTTTATCCTTACTTTCCATCACCACAATTCACATGTATTGACTATAATTATCCACCACAAGTACGCAGTACTTATTAAAGGACGGGATTATAGGTGAAATTGGACCGCTAGACCACAATGGACGATCTCCAAAGCTTCACATGGGAACAGACAATTACGTAGATTCCCGACAAGAACTTCATCACATATTGGATCCGCATGATCTAAGTCGAGGATGTAGAGTCTATTTTTCAATCTCTCCACCTTCGTGATGAGTTGCCCTTGACGATCATGTTGCCATGGATAGACGGTGGGTCCAGGTTCCATGCTTGGATTCATTCCATGACAACGGAACAAGCGTGAAACTAGTAGGAAAACGGATATAGCATTAACTTCCCTAGTGGCGTACAAAAATATTTATTTGCCACCATTTTTAGGAAAAATAGTGCTGGCGCGAATATTCGCGAACACCACTAATATTATAGTGGCGTTCGAAAAAAGAACATCACTAGTAAGTTGAACCCAGCAGTCTGTCTGGACCAAAAATAATAGTGGCGTTCTAAAATAACGAAACGCCACTAGTATAATTTTTAGTAGTGGTATTTGAATTGTAGCACACGCCACTAGTAAGTTGGACCCAGTAATCTGTCTAGACGAAAGTAGTACTAGCGTTCAAAAATAACGCAACGCCACTAGGAAGTTGGACACAGCAGTCTGTCCAGACAAAATTAGTACTAGCGTTCAAAAATAACGGAACGCCACAACAATTTTATAATCGTGCGCCACTATTAATTTGCTCGGTCATTTTTCTAGTTATCTTTCCGTTGGAGCTAGCTTATCTTTCCAAAGCGCACATATCCAGATAGTTGATGGAAAGAAGACCAAATAAATCTTGTGCACTAGCTTATCTTTCCAAAGCGCTAGCTCTCCCTCACTTTTTTTTTTGATAAAAGTCCGAAGTCCCGACGTTAAATTAATAACGCCAAACGGTAAAAGGATACAAAGTATTGCACACATTTTACATGAAAGAGCAACCCACCCACATAGGAAGGCAAACCATGAAGCTACACTCAGAAGCGCAAGGCCATTACAGTTACTACAAAAGAGGGAGGCGAGATCAAGATGTCTACAGTGTCGGGCCGGAGCTCCTCCAGAGGACGAGCCATTTTCACGCGCGTCGTCGAGATCCTGCCACCGCTGCAGCAACGCCACCAGAAGCCGACCACCTCCGAGAACAAAACCAGGAAGCCCGCAGGCCCCAGGTCGCATCGAGGGAGCCGCAAGGAGAGGGGGGTGCAGATCAACAACAAGCCTTGCCGAGGGAGACACCCCGCAACTCCAGCCGTCCGAAGACACCGCAGCTCCACCAAACCTCCGTCGAAGAGCCACACGATGAGGGATCCATGGCGGCGTCTTCAAGAAGAGCACGACACCAGAGTGCCGCTACCGCCCGATCCGAGGATCAGGGTTTTCACCTGGCGCACGAGGGAGGCCAAAAGCACCGCAGCGACGCCTTCAATAAGGGAACGACATCCGTTGACGCTGCCGTCGTGGCCCTGAGGGCAGGGTTTCCCCTCGGCGAAGCCTTCTACCTCCTACAAAAGACACACCGAGTATCGCCACAACGACGCCTGCAGGCAGGGGACGGCGTCCAAGGACGCCACTGTCGAGGCCCAGAGGGCATGGGTTTCCCCCGGCAATGACACTCCATGGTCCAAACCCCACGCTGCGCGGCTCACCGACCCCATGTCGTCCCCACGCCCATGAAATCAGGCCAGCACCAGCACCCCAGGCACACCTACCAACCACAGGGATCCCCACCATCCAGGGCCACCGATTTCTCTTTTGCTAGGCCCAGCACTAAAATCCTACTTTTTTACGATTACGAGGTTTATTCGAAGAGGAAATTTCATCCTGTCACCCACCAGAAATTCTCGCTATGATCCGGATGAAAAGGATGAAGCGGGCCCCGGCAGCCAAGCCGAGCACACCAAATATTAGAGGAGGCAACCGGGGGGCACCGCAACGAGGACTCCGGAGACCGGAGAGCCGCTGAAGAGGATCCAACCTCCAGATCGACGACTAGTGGCCCCCATGGCCACCCCCTCCCTTGGATCTAGGGAAGGGAATGGGCTCGAAGGGGGGCCGGAGCCCCTGTTCCATCTAGATCGAAGCCTGGCTGCCCAATCCCCTCCAAGCCCCACCAAGCCTGGCTCTCCTCACTTCTCTCTAGCCGCAAGGACACCGATGTGGCCACACACGAGCTCAGTGCCACTGCCTCGATTCCACACGCCGTCCTCCTCCTGCACATCACCCCTATCACCGACGCCTCCTCACCGATCTGGCATGTCTCGATGTCGGCCAGCAGTGGACGAAGACGAGGACATGTCCCTCACTCCTTTGCATCATCTGACCTCCGGTGAGCCTCCTTTCTACCGCCGTGTCCGATTTGTTTTTCTTTGCTCGGTTCTCACCCTATACATCTCTCTATACGTGTGAAGAACAAGCATGAAAAGCTGGATTTGGTGCGATGGTGCTACGGCGACGATTACGACCACCTCGCCACGGGGATGCAGTGGGAGCTATGATGCGGGCGACCTCGGCAACGATAACGATGACAAGCTTTATTTTTATAAAATCCACATATAGTTACTAGTGGCCTTCATGTTTCTACCAAGGCCACTAGTAACCAAATTAGTGGTGAAGTTCAAAAAAAAAGAACGCCACTAATAACCAGGTTAGTTGTGGCGTTAAAAAAAAGTAAACGCAGGTTGGTGGTGGCGTTCCAGCCACACGGCACGCCATTAACCTCATTTGCCGAACGCCACTAATCAGCTTTTTTCGTACTAGTGTAATAGGGAATCAGTTGCATTTTTGTTTTTTTATGTCAGTTGGTATTTTTATATCATGGGGATTTTCTAACCGGCCGGGGTGGTAGCTTTGCACACTGTGTAATTTCATTGGATGGTGCAGCCTGATCTGTGCTTGCAAACATCTGTCGTGCTCTTTGTTCTGGATAGTGGTTATGGAGGCGTGCTCGTTGGTTTATTTCACATACCGGTGGGCGGCATGGTTTTGTTTTTTCTTTACAAAAGAAAAATTAACAGACAGCTTAGAAAATCACTCAAACGACAAGCTTTGGACAAAAAAAACTGCAAAAAAGAATCCTCCACCATGCGGTGTCACATTCATAATCACCCTCGTCTCTATCCTGAGAACCTACCGGGAGCAACCATGTGCTGCCACACTGGAGGAGGAGGAACTCATTTCAGAAATAGGTGCTGAAAATAGGAAAGAAAATGGGAGGGCCATCGGGTACCAATCTTAAAGTACTAGGGGTATATCATTTTCTCTCCGTGTGTGTGTCTATAGACAGAGAGAGCCCCTGTTCAGTACGCAGGGTTCAAAAATGTTATTTTACACCTAACATAACTTTACATAGTTACATTCATAATTTTATACTTTGTATAGAAATAATTATATCGATATTGACCCACAACAACAAAACAAACGACATAAAAAATATTTATCTTGCGTCGTAATTTATACATCATGTAAAATACATAACTGTTGTAAAGATAGATGGTGGGTGTACAATAACTATTCAGCACTCTGGGTCGCGGTGTACGGAGGGAGGGTTGTGGTTCTCTTTCGCCGCCATGTCAGATTCACGATCGTCGTTTTCAGATGCTAGTGGCAAGCAGCCGCCTAGCAAGAGTGAGCACCAGGAAGTATGTCCAGATGAGATTGGAGTGAGCTCCATGGCCCGTCGTGAATCTGGTCTGGATGCCATGTTCAGTCAACTAGAGATTGTAGAGGAGGAATTTGATGACTTCGTTCTAGAGGAAGATGATGTACAAATTGCTGAAAGTACTCGATGGCTTGCTGTGGCTCGGGTTCATTGTTCTAAATCTTTCAGCCATGAGGCTTTCTACCAACAGATGCATATTGCGTGGAATCCTGCTACTAAGATTAACATCCGTGCAGTTGGTGAGAATCCTATTGTGGTCCATGGCTGTTTCGTTCTTCTTGCACCCTATGACGGTCTATCTGATCCAGACACTGTTCAACTGGAATTAATGCCGGTCTGGTTACGTGTGCTTAAATTACCTGAAGGTTATAGAAAGGAGAAGGTGGCAACTAAGCTTATTAGCAGGGTTGCTGGGGAAATGATGTCTATGGAGATGAACCCTGCAGGTGCTTTTAGAGGGGATTTTATCCGCGCTGGTGTGTGGCATGACATACGCGTTAGGAAAAACCACTCGGGTTCTTTGGCACCGGTATGGCGTCGCCTATACGAATACGTACACGCTTAGTGGCATGGATATTGTATGCATGCCGGAAGTCATATCCGAGTAGGTTTGTGCTGTGTCCGACTAGCGTAGGAATTAGTTTCCTAGTCCTAGTAGTTTACACTAGTAAAAAAGAGTCTTTGGTTCACCCCAAAAGCCATTGATTCTGGTTCTAATAACAATTCGGGACCAATGTAAAACATCGGTCTCGGTTCATGCTGCCAGGACATTGGTCCCGGTTCATCTCGAGGTATTGGTTCCGGTTCATGGCATGAACTGGGACCAATGGTCAGCGGAGCATTGATCCCGGTTCATGCCATGAACCGGGACCAAAGGGTCACCTTTTAGTCCCGGTTTGGGACATGAACCAGGATTAAAAAAATCGGAAATTCCCTGCCACCTTCTCTGCCGCGGCAGGAAAAAGGCCCAAAATCCTGCCGCGGCAGGAGAAAATCCCACCCCCCGGAATCGCCTTCTAGTTTCAAAAACATGTCGCAGAAAATTGTAAAAAAATTAAAAAATAAAATCCTTTCAACTGTAGTTGTATTTAGTGGTACACTTGTCATAAAAATTAACAAACTTGAATTTCGACTTATTTTGCAAAAAAACATTATAAAAACTTCAGATGGCCGCCATTTGTGTATACGATGTCGGAAAAAATGTATAATATATCAAAATGATCGGAAAAAAATTACGATACCGATGGCAATGGCCTCGGGCTATTTGCAATTTTTTTAGATTTTTGAAATTCCAAAAGAGTCAAAATTCAGATTTTTATTTTTTTTAAAAATATTTCAAAAAAAATGACATATTTGGATTCCTCACATTTTTCTGATAACAATGGACATATTATTTGTGGAATTTCGATTTATGGATTTAAAGATATGAATTATGCCATATTAAATGAATTAATGCAAAAATAATAATAAAACATATTTTATTTCTATATTTATTCAATATTAGTATTACTTAGTCATTTTTGTACATTAAATCATATTTGTATTTCAAATTATAAGAATGTGTGACTCACAAGATGCATGGGTTAATGTCATTAATAGCTTACTATAGACGTAAGGTTACAAGTGGTACATAGGAAGGAGGATGGGAAGGAACCAAGTTGTTAAGCGTGCTAGGGGTGGAGTAGTAGTGCTAGGATGGGTGACCGACCGGGAAGTTGAACCAAAGATTGGAATTTGACCAAAAACTAAGTGTGATTGAGAGGCTTCGGGTGAAAGATTAAGCAGTCCAAATATTCATATATTCAAAAAAATTCAAAACAAATTTATTTTTTGAAAAATAAAATTGAAAAGACCATTGGTCCCGGTTCATGCCATGAACCGGGACCAAAGGTCCTACGGCGAGCGCACGCGATGGCGAGACACGTGGAGACCCATTGGTCCCGGTTCGTGCCCAGCATTAGTCCCGAGTCCCGAGTGATTGGTCCCGGTTCAAAATCTGGGACCAATGGCCCTTATGAACCGGAACCAAAGGGGGTATTTCTACTAGTGTTAGCTGTACTAATCTGCTATATATACATGTAAGAGGCCTGTGTAAAAGACCGTGAGTTAAAAGCAACAAAGAAGAGGACGCGCGATACGTGTGTGTAGCGATCATATTGTTTCCGTATGTGCGTATGTGAGTTGATGTAGCCAGGAAAGTAATCGAGCTCTAGCTTCGTATACGTGCGTGTGTTCACCGGAGTTTCGTCGTCACAGTCGCCGGAAAGTACTCGGCGGCTGGGTCTAGGCCAACAATTGGTATCAGAGTGTCGTCCGTGATCTACTGAAAGTACAAGGAGGTCATGGCGATGGTGAAGCTTGGCGAACTCGGTATCGGCACCGGTGCTAGAGACGGTGGGGGCGGCTTTGTATCCGCGCCTCGATCGCAAGGACTACGGGCTATGGGCTCTCAACATGGAGGTGGCCATGGAGGCTTAGAAGGTTTGGGAGGCCGTCGATCTAGGAGGCAACGAGTACATCAAGGGAGGCGCGAAGTACCAGAAGGATTGCCAGGCGCTAACGGCACTCTATTCCGTCGTGCCGAAGGATGTGATGCAGCAGCTCATCGGAAAGAAATCGGCGAAGGATGCATGGGAGACGATCAAGATCTTACACCAAGATCATGCCCGCGTGAAGGAAGCGCATCTTCAAACTTTGACGAAAAGCTATGAAGATCTCAAGATGGACAAGAGCGAGACGGTTGATCAGTTTGCTGCCTGTTTTTTTACCCTCGTCAACGCAATCAGGGGATATGGCGAGAGATTGGACGAGGTCAAGAACGTCAAAAGGTTCCTGCGTGCGGTGCTGGTGCGCTACATGTAGATCGTTACATCGATCAAACAATGTCTCGACCTTAATAGTTGAGGATCTCGTTGGAAGATTCAAGGCACACGACGAGAGAATCCGGATCAGCTTCGGTGATCCAGAACAGGTTGAGCACCTGATGCTCACGAAGCAGCATCGAATGACTCTTTTGAAAGAAAAGCAAGGAGGCTCCACGAGCGGCGAGGAGAAGCAACGCCCAGCAAAAAAGTACATCACGGGGTAGGAGGACGAAGATGACGCCCCGCCGCGGAGGAAGTTTGACATAAAGAAAGTAACGTGTCATAACCGCGGCGAGCTCGGTCACTTCAAGGATGATTGCCAGAAACCACCAAAGGAAAAGGAGAGGGCTCTCATCGCCCAGGAAGGAGATGATGGACCGATGATGCGGATGCTCGAAGTAACTGAGCTGAAGGATGAGGAGGATCCTCCATCACTGACTACGGAGATTGTGGCAGAAGTGGACCACGATCTACCATGTGTGGATCACGAGGAACGGAGTGCCCCGTTACCATGTGAAGCCACGTTTGAGGCAAGTGAAGCCTCAGAACTTGTTCATGGAGATCTATGCGTTGGGATTTCACCTGCAACTCCATCCGGCAATAAGTTCTTCATGCTTGCGGTGGATGATCATAGTAAATACATATGGATTGTGTTGCTAAAAAGTAAGGGTCAAGCTCAACAAGCATTCGAGAAGATCAAGGAAGCCGAAGAGTTCAAGGTGGAGGCGAAGATAAGAGCCCTACGCATTGATCAGGGGTGTGAGCTGCATCAAACTGTGTTGACCATGGCACGGAGCATCATGAAGAATAAAGGCTTGCTAGGAAAATTCTGGGGTGAGGCAGTTAATACAGTTGTGTATTTGATGAACATGGAGCCAACTGATAGTGGAGTTGGTATAACACCGTACGAAGCATGGTAGAGATGGAAACTCTCGGTTGATCATCTTTGCACTTTTGGGTGTGTGCTGCATGTCAAGACGGAGTCCGACCATAAAAGCAATTTGGTGGATCGGAGTACTCCAATGATCATGACAGGCTATGAAACCTCAAAGACATACCGCTTGTGCAATCCTTATACCAATAAGGTGGTTGTCAGGGAGGACGTAATCTTTGAGGAAGGCGAGTCATGGAATTGGGGCTACAACCAACCGGAATATCCAACTTTTCACGTCACGTGGGATCTTGAGTATGAAGAAAATGTGGATCAACCAAGCTTATCCTTCTCAGCAAGTTCGGGCCCAGAAGGCGTTGAAGGACTAGGAGGTTCTCCAGGCGGGGACACCAGGCCAGAAGCACTAGGGATTCTCTCAGAAGACAAAGAGTTTGAAGAAAAGGCTAGTTCGTGGCCAGAAGATACGAAACTGGAAGGGCGGGCAGATGCATGTTCAGCGATACCTGCACTTGTTTGGCCAACAATTATAAGAGGAGGGAGAGTTGAAGCGAGCCCAGCAAACATGCCCGCAAGGCCAGAAGGCGACGGTCCAAGAGTGTGGACTGGTGGCCAGACAGACGAAGGAGACCCAACAATAGAGGGTGCAGATCCATCAAGAGGCTTTTCACATGGTATAGAGAAGCTAGAAAGAAACATGCCAGAAAGGGATTCAAAAGGAAAAGACAAATCGCTACAGGTAGGCAACCTGTGCCTTGTTACTTCGGACGAGCCATAAGACGGCGTTGGTCAGGTAGAAGTCGGAATTGCTAGTCACGATAGGAAGCTAGTTCGTACGTATTTGTTCTATTGCATCCAAGAGTACCGGCAAGCATAAGATCAAATATGCAAAGCATCGATGAGAAAGTACTTCATCGAACCAAGTACATTTTCTCAAGGCGCAGACAAAAAGGACTGTTCTGCATGAAGGCGTGGAGGAGGGCGCAAACAAAAATGATTGTCGGTGTTAAGCCATGGAGAAGTCGGCAAAAGCAAAGTCGGTGACATGGGTGCTGAGAAAGGGAGCGGCGAAAACAATGCCGTGGATGACGCCCGCGAGGAGCAACTGGCATATTTGGGATCCGGGTGGATGATGAAGGGCATGTCATGTTTAGGGGGTGATTGTTAGGAATAAGCACACTGGTTCTTTAGCACCGGCACGGCGTCGCGTATACGAATACGTACACGATTAGTTGCATGGATATTGTATGCATGTCGGAAGTCATATCCGAGTAGGTTGTGCTGTGTTCGACTAGTGCAGGAATTAGTTTTCTAGTCCTAGTAATTTAGCTGTACTAGTCTGCTATATATACATGTAAGAGCCCTCTGTAAAAGACCGTGAGTTAAAAGCAATAAAGAAGAGGACGTATGATACATGCGTGTAGAGTGATCATATTGTTTCCGTATGTGCGTGTGTGAGTTACTGTAGCCAGGAAAATAATCTAACTCTAGCTTCATATATGTGCGTGTGTTCACCGGAGTTTCTTCGTCGCAGTCGCCAGAAAGTACTCGGCGGCTGGGTCTAGGCCAACAATACGCAGACCGCTGATCCGGTTTGTTTCCATTGTACTTGGAGGCCGACGTTCGCTATTTTCGGTGAAGTATGAAAAAATTGGCTTATTATGCTTTGTTTGTGGTTTTCTGGGACATAGCCACAAGGAGTGTGGGCTGGGGATATATGAGGATAAAGATTTAAAGTACGGGAACTGGATTTATGCTAATCCGCAAAATTGTGCTCGTACTGCCGGTAACATTGGTGGCAGTATGCGTGGTGGTCAGGGCTTCCATGGAGGAGCTAGTGGAAGAGGTGATTTTCATGATGGTATGACAGGTCGAGGAAGCTACCCATCTGAGGGTTTTGGTCGAGGCCGTGGAAATAATGTTGTTTGGCGCATGCATCTT
Organism: Avena eriantha; assembly: GCA_910589775.1. Lineage (NCBI taxonomy): Eukaryota > Viridiplantae > Streptophyta > Magnoliopsida > Poales > Poaceae > Avena > Avena eriantha. The sequence goes on from OU342745.1 coordinate 555,326,612, forward strand.
GAACGCCTTGATAAAGGCTCTGATAAAGAATTAGCAGACACCACCACTAGCCCCATCGTGCACTTGGACACTACCATGACAGAGGCAGAGAAAAATGCGAAGAGACGCATTGAGCTTGAGAATGTCCAAGATCTCGCGATTTCCGCGGGAATAAATCAAGTGGTACCTGTAACTAAAGGATCGGTGGCATCCCCCGAGGGTGTCTGCCAGGAACAATGAATTGTATCAGTCTGAATTGTCGCGGAGCTGGGAACGCCAAGACAGTTCGTGAGCTTGGTGTGCTTCAACGTACACATCAAGCTAGAGTTATGTTCCTGTGTGAAACCCGTCAAAGCTCTGAACGGATGCGCCGTCTCCGTTCGCGTCTTGGTTTGAAAGGTTTTGCAGGCGTGGATGCGAATGGTTTTAGTGGTGGACTGGCTTTGTTTTGGCATGAAGGCTATGTTTCATGCTACTTTGGTGGAAGTGAAGGATGCTACGGATAGATATACTGATGTATGGATGCGGATCTCCCTAGATGAACCTATGTTTCATGCTACTTTTGTTTATGGGGAACCGAGGACAGAGAATAGGCATAGGATGTGGTCGACTCTAGCAGATCTACCTGCTTCATCAAATCTGCCATGGGCTCTTATTGGAGATTTCAATGAAGCATCGTATGAGCACTTTTCTGCACTTCCGTGGGCAGAATCACAAATAGCTTTGTTTCGGGACTATTTACAAGTGTGTGGGTTGTCGGATCTTGGTTTCAGCGGCCTTCCATTCACATATGATAACCAACGGGTGGGAAATCAGAATGTCCAAGTTAGATTGGACAGAGCAGTAGCCGACGACGCTTGGAGTGATATTTACTCTGATTCTACTGTTTTCCACCTCGTGTCAGCTTGCTCCAACCATTGTCCCTTGCTTTCGGTCTGTATCTAAGGAAATCCGTGAACCGAATACTACTAAAAGTTTGCGGTACGAGATATTTTGGGAACGTGAGCTGAAGGAGGTAATTGACTTAGCATGGAAGGAACAGGGGCATATGCCCGACCAGGGAAGTATAAATAGAGGCCTCGCTGCAGTTATGGATACATTACATCAGTGGGGTAAGCGGAAATTTGGCAATGTCACTCGTAATCCGGTTGAGCTGTGGGAGAAACTGGCTGGTTTACGTTCATTAAATGCGCCATCAATATCAATGATGACACTGACAAATACTTTCAGACCAAAAAAGGGCTGAGACAAGGGGATCCGCTGTCGCCTATACTATTTAACATAGTGGCTGATATGCTGGCTATCCTGATTGAGAGAGCTAAGGCTGCCGGCCAAATTGAAGGACTGGTTCCCCATCTTGTTGATGGTAGTATTTCTATTCTTCAATACGCTGATGATACTATCCTTTTTATGAAACACGATCTAGAGAAAGCTAAGAACCTGAAATTAATATTATCAGCATTTGATCTTCTCTCTGGATTGAAAATAAATTTCGATAAGAGTGATTTGTATTGTTTTGGCGAGTCTGAGAATGAGGTCCATCTATATGCTGAACTTTTCGGCTATAGCTTGGGACAATTTTGCAATCAATTATCTGGGAATCCCGATTCATTATCGGCGGCTCACGATTGCTGAATGGAAACTTGTTGAGGAAAGATTACAAAAACGTCTTGATAGTTGGAAAGGTAAATTACTATCACTTGGTGGAAGACTTGTTCTCATAAACTCAGTACTCACAAACATGGTACTGTATATGATCTCGTTTTTTCAACTACCAAAAGGTGTCTTGAAGAAAATGGATGATTTCCGATCAAGATTCTTTTAGCAAGGTGATGGTGAAAAAAAAAATCGACTTGCTAGATGGAATGTGGTTTGCAGACCGAAAGAATACGGTGGACTGGGCATACATGATTTGCAAGTCAAAAACACCGCACTTCTGGGTAAATGGCTGTTCAAACTACTAACAGAGATGGTATTTGGCAAACCATTCTTTGGAGGAAGTACGTAGGCTCTAAGGTGGTGTCTCAGGTGGTTTGGAAACCCAAAGATTTCCACTTTTGGGCGGGACTTATGACGTTCAGGAAACACTTCTTTCAGCTTGGTGTGTTTAATATTAAGGATGGATCGCAGATTATATTCTGGAAATATAAATGGCTTGGCCAAACTTCCCTTCGTCATTAATATCCAGCTTTCTACTCAATTTTTAGACATAAAGGAGACATACTATCCAAAGCTTTGGAAGCTAATCCTCCTAATGTTTCATTTAGACGAAGCCTCATTGAACCTAGACTTGCATCATGGAACAATATTTTATTAAGACTATCCACGGTACAGCTGTCTGACGGGTGGATGAGTTCAAATGGAATTTACTTTAGAGTGGTAAATTTTCGGTTGACTCAATGTACAGAGCTTTGATCCAACCTGATATTCCTGTCGATAACAATATTAAAATTTGGAAAATGAAGTTACCCCTTAAGACAAAGATATTTGCTTGGTACTTTCGTAAAGGTGTAATTCTCACTAAAGACAACCTTGTTAAAAGGAATTGGTATGGAAGTATACAATGTGTATTTTGTCATCACTATGAGACAATACGTCACTTATTCTTCCAGTGTAAATTTTCTTGTGTTATATGGTTAATCATTAAGTAACATCTGGTTTATCTCCTCTGCGAATGTTGCCAATGTATTCGGCAATTGGTTATATGAGATTCGGGATAAATATGGGACTTTATTTAGGGTGGGAGCGCTTGGCATTATTTGTTCGCTTTGGCTATGTAGAAATGACAAGATTTTTAATAATATAGTTTCTCCTTCTTTGCAGGTGATCTATCGCGCAACGGCTATCCTCAGATCATGGATTCCGCTACAGTGTATGGAGTTCCGCGACTTATTTGCGGAGGGGTGTACGCGATTGGAGGACGTGGCGAGGGATATTTTTCTTTCAACATGGATGGCAGCGTGATTTGCGGATTGATCTGTCATAGCCGCAGGCTGTTTTATTTTATTATTTTGATTGTAATGTTCATACTTTAGTTTGGCTATCGTTTTGAGGTTGATCGGTTGTGTGCATCCTAGTTATGCAGAGGCCGGATGTAAACATTGCTATTAAGTAATAAAGCGCCCATTTCCAAAAAATAAATATGTAAGGAGTTTACTAATGATGAAATTGCCGATGCTTTATTTCAGATAGGGCCTATTAAGGCACCAGGCCCAGATGGTTTTCCCGCATGCTTTTATCAGCGGAATTGGGAGCTTGTTAGAGATGATATTATTGCAGCAGTCAAGGAATTTTTTGCTACAGGACATATGCCTGTTGGTGCAAATGATAGGTATATTGTGCTAATCCCGAAGATAGATAATCCAGTTAGCCTGAAGGATTTTCGACCTATTGGGTTGTGCAATGTTGTATACAAAATAGTTTCTAAGTGCCTGGTGAATAGGCTTAGACCCTTACTTGGTGAAGTGCAGCGAATGGTGCAAGTGAACCCAATGCTTTTTGTCAAAATTTTCATTAAATTAATCCTGCCATTGAAATCTAGTGAAAGAATATACCATAAGCAATAGACTGGAACCTAATAATACTACGTGGATGGAAGATATCAATTAAATTCAGACATACCTCCATACTTTCTGTTTCAGCAAGCCTTTTGATTATGTCCTTCATATTAACTGGTCTGTTTGCTGGGTCATGGTTTGTGCACTCGATTACAATCTGAACACATACTCTTATTTGTTTAAGTTCTTGTTCTTTATGTGATGTATTACACCTCTTGGTCCAAATTTCATGTACCTACAAAATTACAAGGGTAAGTAATGAAATGGACTAGCAACATTAATAATATAGGAAACTAAAGTATGTATAATATGTATATACCCACATTTGATGTCAACTCAGAGACTGTAAACAATGCAAATTGTTCTTTTGCATTAAATTGGAAAGAGAAGAAACACAGTAATCATTACTATTTTTTAATAAGAACAAGCAGGAGTTTTCAATGAAGAGTATACAACCATTTGGTTTCATGATAAAGATTTTTTTTACCTTCATAGAGTTCTAAACTTATGTTCAATTTTTAGTAGAATATGCATGTATTTTGAACGAAACATTCACTTTTACCTTTAGAAATTAGTTTTGTCTTGATACTTGGAGGTTTTTTTTAGTTCAGTTTTTCTGCAGCCATTTGGTGCATTTGACACTGTGTGAGGTTTCATGTGTCATAGTACCATGCAAAGTATGATAGAAAGAGGATGATTTGCTGCAAAGTTAAGGCATGATATCATTTTACAAATATTGAGCATGTATCCTCGAATAATGGCATAAATTTTCCTTACAGTCTCAACACCGGGAAACTTCCTCCCTCCGGTTATTATCTCACTGAGTACAACACCAAGACTGTACAAGTCATTTTTTTTTGTGACTACTTTGCTACTGAATTCAGGAGCCATATATCCTCTGCATGAAGACAAAGATGTTAAGATAATTCAGTACACACATGCAGTGCAATATAAAGTATAGTTGAGAATTTTTTTAGTTCTCAATAGGCTTGACTTGCTTACGTAGTTCCTGTCACGTGTGTAACAATGTCTCGGGTCTGATCTTTGTGAAAGCTCCGTGAGATACCAAAGTCAGTAATTTTTGGTTCCAAATCCTCACCCAGCAGTATATTATCTGGCTTAAGATCTAAGTGCAAAATATTTTTCTCATGGAGGTGATGTAACCCCTCACATATTCCTTTTATTATTCTGTATCGATCTTTCCATTCAAGCCCATGAGATGGATCTGCAAAGAGGATATAAGAGAGTATACTAATATTCCTTAATTTCTACTGCGAGAGAGTATGCGGATATTCTTTGTGAAAAGCGTCAATTGATTGAACAAAGGAACGAGCAACTAAATATGGAAAAGTGACATTTATGTAGCATATATATGATCCCACCTCCGATATAATACTCAAGAGTTCTAGGAAGATACTCAAAGCAGAGTAATCTTTCTTTTGTACCAGCAATGATGGGTTTTTTCCCAATGAAATCCACATTCCCTTTTGTGTCATCACAGTATCCTAAAAATCTTACAATGTTTTTGTTATCGGCCTTCATCAGACATTCAATCTCTTGGTTGAATTTTTTGGCATTCACGTGTTTAGTGACTCGCAACCTCTTTACGGCGACAACTCCATTCTCAAGAACACCCTGCATCCCCGAGATAAACTTGAGTTTTTATCTAAAATTCAAGTCAGAATGTGAGAGAGATTTAACATTACATACCAGATAAACAATTGCATAACCACCGTGGCCAATTTCCCTAGAGTGAGCGAAATCATCTGTGATCTCTTTCAGAAGTGACAGTGGCAAGGCCTTGGGTTCTGTGGCTTCACCAGATAGCATGCGGTTCAGGTAACTCCGTGATTCACTCATACTAGCAGCTCCAAGATCAGCAGTACTTTACAGTGACTTATTTGAAACAACAGATATAATCTGCAGCTCCAGGGATTAAGAGAGTTAGCTAGCTATAGGAGCTGAGAGAGTGGCTCCATCAGAGTCATATGGTGCGAAACACTATCAGTTCTCAATAAAGATCCCATGAACAGAAACCACACCTCTTTCCCAAATAGTGCCTGGATTCTAAACACAGTTAATTAAGTGATACAAATAATATGTTGAAGCAGAAGATCTGTGTCAACTACCTAGATGTAGAGGCCCAGCAGTAGCCTAGTTAATTGGCGCGCTTCAGATTTTGTGTAATCTTCTAAAGCTGAGAAAGGATACATCATATCAGAGTAAGCATCCCCACACATACTCGTAATATCCATAACTAGCATTTCTCATATTTCTCTGAATGGGCAGACATATATGGCAGAATACTAACACAAGTCTATTCCTTTAACCATGCATTAGTAGACCCATGAGATAGGTGAAACATGCGTGAAGTTGCTATATGATTAATAGAGATAGGTGAAACATTTAGGCGTAATATAAACTTCCATAACACTAAAGCTATGGTAAAACATGCATGAATAGAAGCGGAACATGCATCCTGAACACTAAAGCTGCTGCTAATTTGGAATGGTTCCAATTCATTTGGAATGGAGGTGATATGTGTTAATTACCTGGATATAGTGACCCAGCAGTCGCTTAGTGAATTAGCACGCTTCAGATTTTTCCCAGTCTTCTGAAGCTGTAAAGGGAGGGAGTAAGAAAGCATATATCATACTAGAAATGCATGCCCACACATACACCAAAGATAAATTACTTCCATAATTAGCATAGCTCATATTTACTAGAATATGCAGAATTATATTGCTGGCTACCTACATAAATCTCTTCCATGCATTACGAGACCCATAAGATAGGTGAAACATGCGTGAATCTGCTATATGATTAACCGGACCATGCATCCTAAAGCGGTAAACAGAGGTTGAATAAAAGATCCATATCGATTACCTGTAGGATCCCCACTAGCCAACAAGTGAAACAGGGTGTTTTCAGATGCTGCCTAGTCTGCTGAAGCTTCTCTTTGGAAGGGTGTGATATATCATAGCTGAGAGATGGCTTCAGATCTAGATCTGTGGCTGCGTATGGTACTTCAGATCTAGATTTGATGGGAATTGCTTGGCTTATAACATGCAGGTCGAATAATTAACTTGAAATAATTGAGTTGACTTTGCACATGCAGGAATGTGTACGGCTGCCTAAGCATCCTTTCAACATTTAGTTCACCCCATCTAGTTCGTGGTGCATTCCCACCTTATTGGTTTTGTTTTCTGGAATTTTCCAAGGTTTTACTTGTTTATTATTAATAATTCTATTGTCTGGCGTCGGTACAAATAATGCTCATGTGTGTTAGAAGAGCCCTGCAAACAAAAGTGTGTTTGAAGAGACAAACTGCAAGACTGTCATTTTCTGTAAACTAATGGCCCATTCTGTCAATCCGAGTTCAGCGACCATGTAGCTAATTATACCGATCTGCTGTGAGCATGTGCCTGTGTGGTTATAATGGTAGCTAACGGCCACTTGAATACATTATACTAGATTATGCTTGTTTTGTTCTAAGCGATAGAGATGTGCGATCTTTTATTATTTGCTGTAACCAAACCAGCAGCGTTTCCGCGGGGATTGGCGGAGGCGTCCGCTCCTGGCCGGTCGATGGCGGTGTCATGGCTGGCAGCGGCCGATGGACCTCCGGTAGATGGGTGCAAGCGGCGGCAGGAGTCGGGTCCCGATCGGCCCAGATGGTCCTAGGCAGCCCGCGATCTGCTGCCCGTTCGTCGCCCTGCGCCAGCACCGAGGTTTCCCAGGCTATGTCCGCGACATGAGGAAGCTTGGGGCATCTGTCCCTAGCATGGTGGTGGTGACCTTCTTCTCCGTCGGAGTGCTCGTCCAGGTGGTCTCGCCGTCGTGCGGTGGATCATGCTAGTTGTCGGTGGATGGAGTGGTAGCTACTGACTCGGTTTCAATAAAGGCGACAGTCCTTGATCCCTCTCTAGCCAAGACAAATCTTCGCCTGATGTTTATCTACATTGATCTGGTTCATGTGTCGTGTTCCGGAAGGCTTCGCCGTCGTACTCTATAAGTGCGTGCCGAGAGATTGCTGGATCGGATGGGATTCGGTCGTGCGCATCTATGTTTTACTCTGACTGTTTGGTTTCAGAGAGTGCGGTTCGATGCTTTGTTGGCTGGTAAGATCATGGGGCATGTTCTCATTTTATGGTGCTGATGAAGAATATCATGGAGACCAAGATCTGTGGACTAACAATGATGGTTCGTGTCTGGGTGGTGATGAGAAATGGGCTTGGTGATTAGGGACTTGGAGCAGTGGCATGCAAGTGGGGGCGAATGCACAAGAGAGGTTCACGGTCCTCTCTTTCAGGGTGAAAACACAAGGTCTGAACTTAATTGGTTGTGCCTGGCCATGGCCTTCTTGAAGGTATTGTTTTGAGACTGTGGACTTTTTTTAGGGTGAAAAACTAAGATCTTTGCTTGGGAGATTACGGTGTTTGTGCACTGTTCCCTTCTTGGGGATGTCATTTTTTGGAGAAGCTGGACTTCTGGTGCTGTCTTGTGATAGTACAGCTGCTTCAATAAATGGGTCACTATAGGAGGATTTTTCTTTTTAGTAATTCTTTTTTGTTGTTGTGTGTATCTGTATGGCCGATAGGAAAATGCGTTGTTGTAGAGGCTGGTGTAATTGATATCCTCTGATATTAATACATGATATCAAATCCCATGTGATTGCATTTTAAGACCGCAAGAAGTCGTCCACATATATAAGCTGATCAAGTCTTTGATCTAACATGTAACTGGTGAGACCCTGGGAGGGCCATGATTGATTTGGGCGGGTAAGTCGTTGGATTATGGCCTACTAGATCATCTTGGTTATCGATTTGCAGTTACAATTATCAGTTACAATATTTTTCACCTCTCCTACAAGTATATTGCAAATATCCCTACACTAGTACATAATCAGCCTTTTATGTCTCTGCAGTGACCCAACATACTGCTGCATGATGTAGTATACTATAGTCCTTGAGATAACACCAATGAAACACTGCCACTACTATTACGTCCCTCAGAGTGGTACAACAGAAACATAGCAGGTCGAAGACATAACTATAGGTTACAACTCGACTCTTCGCAAAAGATCTAGAGAACATTCTAGGTTACATAGAACAAAACAAGTTCTTACAAAGAAGAACCGTAAATAAGAACTTAGAACTATCAAACTATTAAGACTAGTATCTACTCTATCTGGTTCGCAATTGCTGTTATAACAATGACCTACAAAAATAGGTTGTAACGCTAGAGATCGTACTCCTACCTAATCATGAACTCCATCTTCACTTCCGTTGATGTATATGATGTCTCCATTAACTTCATTGAAGAACTTGAGCTTTCAACATTGATCTCTTGAGCATAAGTTGGTGTTGATGTCTTCTCCATCATCTTTAGAATCTATCAATGGTTAATAAGGTAGGGGTGTGTACGAGCGTACTCATCAAGTTCACTAAAAATGAGTGTTTGATGCACTATCTACAACCACAGATCATAGGTCATAGGCTATGCAGGATTTCGTAAACATTTCTTCAAAGATTGCTTTTATTCTGATAAACTATGTCCGCCACCCTTTAAAGGTTTACCAAAACTTCGTGGAGTTCCTTTGCTACCGCGTTCGTAGCTCCTTCCCAGAACAGAGAGTAACTTGTCACAATTTTATACACTCTATAGAGGTGCGTTACTTTACACATAAGAGACCTTAGCCTTATTGTACATCCAAGTCGCGAGCTTGTTCATACTTCCTTGGTATGGGCCCAGTCTAAGATCCAAGCTATTCATTACCCTCTTTGCATCCCCACATGCCCTCTTGGTGTACACCATGCCCACATATTGAATTACGACAATCGGGAGTATGGACCATTATAGATGCCAGAATTACCGTGGGACATTGAGAGATCCCACCCATATGGTGTATATCCTCTAAAAATTACATACTCACTCTACGAGGATAACAACCACGACCTACGCATGCGGATTCATACGAAGGGAAGAAGATATAACTGACTTTCCCGTTCAATTCTATGTCTTATGGTTAACGCGTAATATATGTCGCTAGAATCACTGCCGATATTTGTTGTTAAGTCCTAGGTATTATGTTCCTTTATCACTGGAATTGTAATAGTATGTTATTACCATTTGGTAGATAACCTATAATCATATTATTATGAAAATAGTGTTTTCTAACCTTTTTGAAATGCAGGTGATGACAATATTTTAGTTTGAAGTATTTGATAGAAAATAACCAAAGGACATTAGCAAGTGTGAACTTGCCTTTGTGGTTACAAGATTATGCAATCATGGTTTTCGAGACGATATACGATCTAATATCTAAAAACAGTATCATAGGTCTAGTAAGGACTAATGTTTAAAAAGGTAATATGCTTATGCATAATTAATGTAATGCATTTTGTAAAATACCGAGATAATTCCGTAATAACGTGAAGGAGTTAAATTTAGGTGATGCTTTTAAGATTTAGATATTTCTAATATTTACTTCATAAGTAAATATATTTACAAAGCAGTGTTTAACATGTAAGATATACAAGTGAAGTATAGTAACACTCTAAGATTGAGGTGAATTACTATCTAGTAATTATGATGAAAATTAATGTGTTATGTTGTTAAGAGTTGAAGGACCTGTTTATAAGGTTGATATCTGAAGTGGCAAAAAGAATAACTTTTGAGAAAAATGTTAGTTTAATAAGGTTTAACCAATTTCTATGATTATAGAATGTGATCGATGTCGTTTGCATTTTCTTAAATAGTTTGAGATGACTTATGACTTAATTGAAACAAACTAAAGTTAAACATAAATAAACTTCAGATAAGATGTTTATGAACATTTAGACCAAAGATAACTATAAAACTAGAAGTGAATATTAAGGTATGATGTGTTTAGAACATTATCAAGTTTTAGGGTTTTGACAAGTATATGGATGTGGGATCGTTCACTTTCAATTTAAGTGAATGATAAGTTAAACATGCAACTTATTAATGGGAGCATAATTAGATGATTTAAGTAATTTGTTAATATTTGAAGTCATGTTAATAATGATTAAGAGATAAAGATCATTCACTATATTATATGTGAGTGATACACAAGATTAATTTAAAAGTGGCAGGTTTTAATTTGAATTTAAGATTTTAAAAGAGTATTATAAAGTTAATAATTATAGTTAATCTTGATTATGAATCTAAGTTATGGTTTTGGAATTAATATTTAGATATAAAACATTTACAGTTTTATATAAAATTGTGATTATTTCGTACTTAAGAATTTTTTTTAAAGAATTTACAAAATAGGTATTTTATAAAATTGATAAGGATTTATTACGTTAAAAACTTAAAAACCTTTGGTATATTTTATTTCGTATTGTTCTAGTAAAATATATTTATTCAAGATCTTAAAAATAATTTTTATAAATGTCTTTTAAATGATTAAATGCCTTTTAATATTTCCACAAAGGATTAAATGTCTTTTAATATTTCCTTCAAGATTTATTTTTAAAAATAAGTTAGTATTTTAGTAAAATAGTAAACTTATTTTTATACGCAAAATATGATTTTTATTAATTTTAGGACTTTTTTCTAATTTGTATGCAATTATACTTATGATTTAATGGTGTTAACAGTTATTTCATTTTATTTGACTTACACAAGTAAATTTATAGTTTTATTAGGTAGAGAATATTTTTTGATTAGTTTGATATATTATATATATTTTAAGGATTTTTTATATTCTTCTAGAGCTTAATAAATCCTAGAGGTATTTTGGTCATTTACTAAATTAAATTTAGGATATTTTTCTTTAAAACATGGGCTTGCCCACGAGCTGGCCCAGCCCGGCCCAACTGGGCTTGGGGGTCCAACCCCAGCTCGGCCCATCCCCTCTGTCTATCTCTCGCTCTCTTACACGCCCCATACTTCTCTCTCTCTCAGGCGCCCTCATGGCGCCGCCACCGTCGCTCTCCGATTCTGGCTAGCTCCAGCCTCCATAGCCGCTACCGTGACGTAAGATAGGACAGTCGTTGTAGCTCTATCGACTGGTGTAGCTTGATTTGGCATTCGAGCTCTCCCCAGACCGTGTGGTATCCTCCCCGATGTCTAGGGTTTCGCCCCTTTTGCCCTGATGTGGTGTTGTGCTGGTGTGGTGGTGCTGCAGTGTTGCGGTGTGCTGTTTGCGTCGCCTCTTTTGGTGGCTGCCTTGTCCATGGCTTGGCACGAGTTGCACCACCCTCGGGTTCTTCGCATGCCACCCTGCCATGGCCGCTGCCTCCTTTGCCACTCAGGGCTCTGCTTCCTCTTCTTGCTGAACGAGGCTACTGGTAGGTTCTCTTCTCCCCTCTCTAATCGTCCTCGCTTGTTCCTTGTAGCCATCCCCGATTAGGGTTTCCCCCTCTCTTTGGTGTCTGATATTGGAGAGTGTGTGTCCTAGTAAATCTGTCAATTTATGACAGTGTATAACCTTGATTCCTAGAGCTACTACTAGGAAAATGCTGAAAATGATGTGTGAATTATTTGTTAGTAGAGATGGTTGACCAATATGATTATTCTGTCAATAGGACAACAATAGTTTAAATGATTCTCAACCAGATGGCTAAGAATATCTCCTAGTATCCTGTGAAGATGATTATTTAACTTGTTTGGATTTGAGGCTGGCCTTGGCTTGGATGGATGCCACTGTTAAACCTCCTGCTGAATCAGAAAGATGTTTTACCTCATGTATATATGCTACACAAGCACAGCTTCCTTGTGCTTGTGATGCTACTAATAGAACAACATTTCTTCGAGAATTTATAGATGCTTCTATCGAAGGAATATGAGATAAATTTATACTTTGAGTGCTTACAATAATTCCTGGCTAGACTAACTAGGAAAATGATAAGGAATATCTTTACTTTTATTAACACGTGATCCCTTATCTTTACTTTTATTAACACATGATCTGAAATGGCTTCTGTGATTGGTCTGGCTAGAGCTGCTATGTCTGCCACTATGGTGCCTCCTTTAAGTGTGTAGTGGTAAATATCTCAAGTATTGGCTACTTTATCTTTTGGATTAGCCTGTGATGCAAAGGCTGAGGCCCTAATGGTTTGATTGCTAAAATTTCTATTACTGCTCTTCTCAAAACATATTGTATGATGATTTAGTACTCCACTTGAGTATATATCTGAGAATTTGCCTAAATTACAGAAAATCACGCATGGAACATGCTAGGAACTGATACTCCGAGTAACTGATGCTACATCAACCTTTGGTGGTTGGTGGAATCTTGGTTATGGCTTCTGGTATCTAGGTGTTTCCAATGAGGGAAAGACTAAGATAATACATATTTGAATCTAATAATGTCGTTGCCCATTTTGTACTCCCTAGGATGTTCTGGCATACCATTTGTATACATATTTGAGGGTACCTGACGAGGAGCTAACTCGTCAATGCCCATCGCAGATGGACTTAGGTTCAAGGGAGTAGGGAGTACTGGAGGCATCGATCGGCTAGCAAACAAGCAATCATGTGACACGAGATTTACCCAGGTTCAGGCCTCGTAGAGGACCCTACTCCTACTTTTCTGCTCTTGGAATTATCGAGGAGTCGAAAGTTATAGGGGTGCGCAGATTCGATCTGTCGATGGTGTGTAAACTAGGATTGCGAATATCCTCCTCGATGCGCCCTCCAAACCTTTATATAGATAGGCTAGGTCTCGGGATAGTAGGCCGAGTCGGTTACATATTAGGGTTTTCCCTTTAAACTTCTATCTTGTTCTTTGTGGCGTTCTTCAAGGAGTCGAAGTCCCCCAGACCATCCAAAATTCTACTAGGCCTTAGAAATGCCATGGGCTTCTTCTGCATAGACCGTATATGCTGAGCACGAGTACCCGTAGGTTATGCCCACGTCAGTATCCCTCGAGTTTCTAGTCGAATCACAGATTCGAGTGCAGAGTATGAAACCTTTGAGTGCATAGCCAAATACATTTTTTAGGTGCTCTAGTTTATGTCATAGGGATTGTCGATATACGTGCCTGATTCATACGATGTATCGGGATCAGTTAACTGCCTTAGGGAAAAACAACGCAATCTACTCAAACTTGTGTCCCCGGACTAGAATTTGGAAAAGTGCTGGTGTAACTTGACTCATGCCGCAAAGCTCTTACAGAATCGAATTCCATTATATAAGTGTGAGCACTCGACGCGCCTATCAAGCCTTTTTACATCGTACCTGCAAGCATGGATTATTTCTGGTAGAGTGCAGAAGGTGCGTTGCCAGGCCTTTGTCAGATCTTATCTTCATGCTGTGAGCGTGGTATCCGAATTTTGTCATCGCAGAGATGATTCGGGTGGCCCGAGAGATATAGTATATTTGCAGGAAAAATATGAGGCAAAGTCGCCAATGCTTTTGAGTGTGGACGTAGTCAACACAAATTTAGGAAAAGAAAGATTCATAGGGTGCAAGGCCAGTGCACCCTATGGGAGTAGCCCCGAGTGCCTATTCGAGTTGCAGACTCGAGTGGGGACTTATGAGTATTTTCGACTGCTATCATCTTTTGCTTGTTTCAGTCACGATGCCTTCAGCACTCCCTATGGGAGTAGCCCCCGAGTCCGCAACCTAATCGTTGATTCGAGTGAGGGGTTTAGGTGCGATTAATTCGTTGAAATGTTTCCATGAAATTTTCAGGTGTGCGGCCAGCGCTCCTGTTAGGACTAGCCCTGAGTGCTTAGTCGAGTCATATACTCGAGTGAGGACTAGATTAGTCGGAAGATGCTCCTGCTGGAGTGGATGACGTCAATGCTGATGATGAGATGACCTCGCTTTCCCGCATGAGAGGTTTTGACGGGACATGACGAAAGTGTGGCCCAATTTCTAACTTGGATTTGACGAGGCATGCGTAATCTTTGATTTTAATTGCGTCTCCTGGATTCTCACGCGTAATGGGAGGAGTGGAGCGATGGTTCACCATTTTCATTGCCACACGTCTACCTTGTTTTGGGCCATCCGTCTAGCTGGTGTGCTTCTGGCCGTTGGATTGCATCTACGGTGAGGTTAAGTAGGGATCTCTGTGCGGTAATTTTCCCCACAACTCATCTTCTTCCTTGTGCGCTTCCTCCATTGCCGCCCACTTCTACTCCACTGCTCGCGTCTCCATTGTTGCGCTGGATGGCCTCAAGGTCCTCCTGAGCTACATCATGTGCTCGCACCGCAAGCGGGAGATAGGGAAAAAGAAGGGCACCTCCGCTGCTGCATCTACAACTGCCATTGTTGCGGCCAAGAGAAAGGTCGCCGCCGCTACGGGCTCTGGCACTGCTACTGTAGCTGCCAAGAAGAAAGGTGCAGGCATGTGCGTCACCAATGGATCATCGTGGCGGTCTGCCATAAAGGAGTCGAAGCTCATCTACTAGCGCCAGGATGGCCGTGTTTCGGCTACTAAAACTGACTGCCAAATGCCCGACGATGACGTAATCCCCGATCCCCCTGCCGGATTTCGCGTGATGTTTCTTGCCTTTGTCATTTGAGGTCTCTCTCTCCCCCTCCACAAGTTTGTGCGAGGGTTGCTTTGCTTCTACGGGCTTTAGCTCCATCAGCTGACCCGCAATTTCATTCTCTAGATCGCCTGCTACATTACTCTTTGCGAGTGTTGGCTCAGAATCGAGCCACACTTTAGTCTGTTCAAAAAATTCTTCAAATTGAAGCGTTAGTCGGGTTCTGGTTCGGTTGTCTATGATATAGGAGGTTGCAGGATCCATGTGGACTCCAACACCCAATATTTCTCCCTGAAGTTTAACGTATATGTCCAAGGATGGAGGGAGAAATGGTTTTATATCCACGACTAGAAGGCTGATAACGAACTCTTCGGTCTCTCAACTTTCGATCCCAATGTAGAATGCAAGAGCAGGAGGTCATGGAAGAACACAGTGATGCCCAATGAAGCCGAAGAAACTGAGGTTATGTAACAATGAGTCTGCGATCTTCAACTCATCCGAGGGAAATAAGTGGGTGGTGCAGACGTCATTCACACTTTGATGTCTCATCGAGTGTAGCCACTACAAGGTAGGGCGCATCCGATGTGCTGTTGGACCGGTGCTGAAGATGTCACCCGCATCTCCCGGGAAAACATTTCTTTGTTTGAAGTAGATAGGAGGTTTCGGCTAATGACCAAGTACATAGCAAAGGATAAACTCCCTAGTGACTCAGTCGTGCCTCTGTTCTGCGCGAGTCACCCTCCGCCAGAGGTAACACTCTTCCTTTATATCATATTGTTTTTTGATTGCCTGCTAGGTTTTGTTTATGCTGATGCTGCTTCTTATGCTAGGACTAGAAAGTGACTACTATTCTGCCTCCTCAGCCGGAAGGAGTAGTCCCTCCCGAAACATAGGAGGAGGATGATTCAGGCTCCACCATCCCTGTTGCTGAAGAGCAGGAAGCCCCAAAGTCCAACGAGAATGGATCTCGCAAATGCTCTAGAAGCCAGGACTCAGATGCTTCATCGCCGTGAACGCCGGAACGTCCCTCGACTGAGGTAGAGGATCTGATTCTCGTGGTGCTTGTGCATGCCGTGGATCCTCCTCCACGAAAGAAGCTGAGGACACCGAAGGAGGCATCTGAGGACTCTTTCGACCTCGACAATTTTGACGGGTAAACTTTGTACTCCTGCTGGTTTGTCCTTATGTCCCAAAATCTTCTCCTCTGAAGTTGCTTTGTATGTTTTGTAGCAAAACTGCATCGTCGTCGTCCGATGATTGCTACTTCATGAAGGAGACTGGATTTACAGACTCCAAAGACAAGGAAATGGTGGAGAGATCTCCTTCTCCCTAGGTGGCGGCCACTTCCGGTGCCAATTCTTCGAGTTCCCCGAACACGGGGGCATCAGATGGTTACCCGGACATCTATGTAGAAGGAAACTTCGGAGTCCCTAGAGCAGCACGTAAGTTTTCTCTGTTCTTTGATGTATACGCACTTCTATTCTTGTAGACAGTTGTTGGGCCTCCAAGTGTAGAGGTTTGTAGAACAGCAGCAAATTTTCCCTTAAGTGGATCACCCAAGGTTTATCGAACTCAGGAAGGAAGTGGTCAAAGGTATTCCCTCTCAAGCAACCCTGCAATCAAGATAGAAGAAGTCTCTTGTTTTCCCAACACACCCAATACACTTGTCAGGTGTATAGGTGCACTAGTTCGGCGAAGAGATAGTGAAATACAAGTGGTATGGATATGAGACAATGGTGCCAGAAAATAGCTTGCTGGCGTGTGGTTGATGTGGGAAAAGACTAAAGGCAAACTGAAGTAAAGATGGAAGCAAGAAAACATGTAACAGATCTAATAGCAAACGGTGTACCAATGCTTAGAAACAAGGCCTAGGGATCATAATTTCACTAGTGAACAGTCTAATATAAATATCTTCTCTTTATGATACTACTCTTAACTACTCTCCAGCTGGACACTCTAATCGATGGTAGGGCTATAACAGCACACCTCAATGTAAGCCTTTCCCATCTAGATAACCCCACACTGTCACCTTGAGCACTAGATGGTTCCAACAAACACCACAATTTCATAAAGACATCCAACTCCAAATATAACTCCTAACAAATATTTGTAATCTCTAGCCTAAGTGCCACCATGGTGTGCACGCTGTCACTTTCACACACATGGGGAGAGCAGAGATATAATAAAGCACTTGAGTAGCAAGGTAGATCTACTTGATTACAAAGCTCATGATCACAATATGATCATGCATAGAGAGAGAGATGAACACATAGCTACCGGTAGAACCCTTAGCCTCGAGAGAGAACTACTCCTTCCTCCGAAAGCATGGAGATGGCAGTGGAGATCTATGGAGATAGCTCCGAGGGCACTTCCCCGTCCCGGAGGGTCCCGGAACAGAGACTTTCTGTCCCCCGAATCTCCCCTTCGGTGGCGGCGGCGCTGCGGAACTTTTCGTGGATTTCTGATTGACGATCTAGGGTTTCTACCTCGGGAGGAATATATAGGCGAAGGAGGTAAGGTTGATGGCCAGCCAGGGGGCCCACACCATGCCCTGGCGCATCCTGGGCGTACCCGCGCCTTGGGGGAGGGGGGGGGGGTGTGGCCAGGCCCTGGCCCTCCTCCATCTCGTATTCTGGCTCCGTGAGTCTTCCGGTAAAATAGGAACTTTGGCTTTTGTCCCGTCCAATTCTGAGAATATTCATTTGCTAACTTTCCTGGAACCAAAAACAGCAGAAAACAGGCAACTGGCACTGTGGCTCTTGTTAATAGGTTAGTCCAAGAAATCATATGAAAAGTACTCCAAAGTGTGGACAAAACACAAGAAAGTAGATAAAACCAAGCATGGAACATCAAAAATTATAGATACATTTGCAATGTATCATTCTTCTAGTCTAAAATTAGGTTGATGCTAATGCTTCTCTTTTTGTAGCCTGTCCTGAACGAATCCAGTCGCCTCGCCGAACAGATTATATCCTTGGGCCATCAGCATGCCTCGCTGGAGGCCCAGCATCATGTGTTTGAAGGAGAACTCGCACTTTTCTCTGTACTATTTGTACAAAAATCGGCGAGCTTAAGTTTTGTTGTTATCCTTTGCAGGTGAGCACAATGAGATCCTCTGTCACGTCAACTCCCTCTAGAAGGGTCTTTCCGCAGCGGAGAAGAAGCGTGACGATGCACTCAAAGCCTTGGAATGCTCTGCACAGGAGTTGAACAAACACGAGGAGGACCACAACGTTCGTGGATCAACTTCTCTCTATTGCTGAGGCACTATCAAGTATGATGTTGCGTCATTGTTTTGTTCTATATTTGCTTGTGTTCGGTTGTGATCATTTATGTCTTCTGCAGATGCTGCTGGTGTGAGCTTCGACGCTCAAGCTTTGGCTCACCAGGACGCTTTGGCCGGTGCCGTAGCTGCAGTCGAAGACCACAGCGTCATCATCAAGGATACCCTGTAGAAGGCCAAGGGTATGCTTGGGCGTCTTCAAGAGGAGATGTTCCCCAAGACCGATCTTACCGAAGATCTTGATGGCTTGGTGGAGTCCTTCACCGGAGGCATTCCCATGGACTTCAAGAATTCTCGGCGAGGGGTCAGAGCTACCATGGGGCTCGCGATGGCGCCAGCCCATGGTGTTAATCTGAATGCTAGCTGTCTCCATGGCGATGCCGGTTAGTACAGATGGACATAAGGTAGTGTTTGCTCCCTTTGCCACTCGTTGCAATAAATATGGGCCTCGGCTCATTGAGACACTCGCAAAGTACTCGGCAGAGTTGAGGCGGTTGAAGATGGCCAAGGCTACATCATCAGAGGTGGCAACCGAAAAGATCGCAGCGTCGTCGGCTGCCACATACTCGAGGAAGCCCCCGAGTGCCAATGCATAGCTGTAGGCTGTCTTTCATTATCCTTTTGTAATATTCGAGCTTTTCTAGACTTCTTTGAACTTCATCGTGCTTGTGGGGGTATCCCTAATATATTGCAAATGTATCTATAATTTTTGATGTTCATGCTCGGCTTTATCCACTTTCTTGTGTTTTGTCCACACTTTGGAGTACTTTTCATATGATTTCTTGGACTAACCTATTAACAAGAGCCATAGTGCCAGCTGCCTGTTTTCTGCTGTTTTTGGTTCCAGGAAAGTCAGAAAATGAATATTCTCGGAATTGGACAGGACAAAAGCCAAAACTCCTATTTCACCAGAAGACTCCCGGAGCCAGAATACGAAACGCAGTGGGGCTGGGGCCTAGCCACACCACCTGGCCGCGCCAGGGGGTGGTCTGGCCGCCCCAGGCACCCCCTCGGTCTCCCTCTTCGCCTATAAGATGCCTTCTGACCTAAAAACTCAGGGGGGTTCGACGTTTTTCAAGAAGGAGTTCCGCTCCGCAGCCACCACCAGATTCTACGAAACAGCACCAGAAACTTCGTTCTGGAACCCTGCTGGGACAGGGAATTGGAGGAGATCATCGACATCATCATCACCATCGCTTCTCCATCAATCATCCATGTTTCCCCCATCTATGAGTGAGTAATCCCCCGCTTTAGGCTATGGGGATGGTAGGGATTGGATGAGATCGTTCATGTAATGGCATCAGATTGTAAGGGCATGGTGCCTAGTATCTTTTATTAGTACTTTATGACTTTGTTGTGACTTGTTATACTTAATGCTTGTTACTAGGGCCGGAGTGCCATGATTTCAGATCTGAACATGTTATTTATTCATTATGATAGTATTGTTTTTGGTCTTATCTGCAAGTTGTGTACACACGTTGTTATCCGGAACCAATGGCCCCGAAGTGACATAAATCGGAATAACCGGAGGGAATGGCTTTGATGTGAGGATCACATGTGTTCACAGAGTGTTAATGCTTTGCTCCAGTGCTCTATTAAAAGGAACACCTTAATTGCCAGTAGTTCCGTTGAGGCCCCGCTGCAAACGGGCTGGCAGGACAAAAGATGTTGTGCAAGTTCTCATTGCGAGCACGTATGACTATATATGGAACACATGCCTAGGATTATCTAGTACTTGGATACTTTATCTTATTTATCTGCAATTGCCTATGTTCTGATAGCTATGTGAATTGTCTTGTCCATGCAACGCCTGTCCATCCATCCCTATGCCTACCGCACTTGAATCCCACTATTTACTGCTATTGTTACTACTATCTTTACTTTTTGAGGTGAAATAGTAGGGAAAATCCCCACTGCAATTTTTTTATTATATATGAGTATGTTACAATGATAAATGATCTAAGGTAGATCATAAATAGTTACATCTAACTCGATGTATGAATAGGAAAAATAAATTGAGACATTCTATTCTATCCCTGGTCTAATTGCTGATTGAGCCAGGCTTTGAATTTCTCTTTGTATTTTCCTTTGATTCTGAATTGTATCCATCTCATTTCTTGGTAGAAAATTGCTTTCCATCTATCAAAAGTGGGTGTTTTGTCATTAAAAATCTTCTCATTTCTGCATATCCAGATACTCCAGGACGTCAGGATAATGACCTCAATTGCAAAAGGTAGATGTAACTTTTCTTTGATGTTTGAAATAGCTTCTAATCCTGTTAGATTTGCAGTTCTGTTTCTGGAAATATGGTCCCAACATTTTTTTTGCAAATGGACAATCCCAGAAAAGATGATTTGCTGGTTCTTCTGAGATGCAGTTGGATGTAACACAATTGTAATCAGGAAGGTTGAAATTCTTTCTCATCAGTAGATTTCTTGTATTCAATCTGTCTAGTAGCAAAAGCCAGAAAAAGAACTTGTGTTTATTTTGACAGGAGGTTGCCCAAACCCAAGAAAAGTGAGGTGGTGATGGTGAGTATCCAATCATGGCCGAGTAGGCCTTTTTAACTTCAAATTTATCTGATCCCCAAATATATTTCCAATTATCATGGGTGTCCTCCTGAGTGTCATGCCTGAATTCCTGGCATCTTTCTTCCATGACTAAAAACTCAGAGAAAGCTTGTTGAGAGAGAGGTAGGTGGAAGTTATCTTCAAGAAATTCAGCATGAAGGAAGTCATGAACACAGATGTTTGTGGACTTAGCATAGGACAGAAGGTGAGGGAATTTATTCATCAAGCACTCATCTTGCCAAAGGTCAGTCCAGAAATAAGCAGATCTGCCTGATTTCAGATTGCATTTAGCCATGCCTTTAAAGTTATCAATTAATTTGATATGTGACTTCCACCAGAAAGATCCCGCCATGCTTGTTCCAGGTACTTTAATTTGATACTGTGTTTACTTTAATTCATTCTCACCAGTTATCAATTAATTTGATACTGTCTTTACTTTACTACTGCTACTTTACTATTCCTACTACAAAACTGTTGCTACTGATAAACTACAAAACTGCAGCTGAATGGACAACTCCGTTGTTAAGGCTTATAAATATTCTTTGGCTCCCCTTGTGTCGAATCAATTAATTGGGTTTCACTTCCCTCGAAAATACTGCGATACACCCCGTATAATTGTGGGTCATTAAGACTATTTTCTGGTGCCATTGCCGGGGAGCATAGCTTTATTTATCAAGTTCACTTGGATTCTCTATTGTTCGCTGCTATCCATCCATCATGGGTAAGTCTTGTGATGGCAAGTTTCCTATTTTACCGTCCACTACAAGAAGAGGTACGGTGCTGAACACCTCTACTGCTCTTGATTCACCATCTGTTATAAGTAAGCTCGTTACACCACCACATACACATGCTACACACACTGCTACTACTATTGAATCTGAAACTTCTGATGCTTATGATGCTGCTTCTACTGTGCTTGATAAGAGTGGTTCATTAGGTCCTTTCCTAGATGCTACGATGGCTAGAACTATAGCTGGAAATACTGAAACTCCTAATGAAGACATTACCACACCTGTTAGTTATGACATTGAAGACGGTTATGTTGAGATGACTGATGAATTTATTAAAGAATGTAAAAACACCCATGATAGGAGTGCTGCTAAGAGTCTCCTTGAGAGGCATACTATTAGACCCAAATTGTCTCCTATTGCTAAGTTTGCTGCTTCTCCCATAAACATTAAAGATAAAGATAATGATTTCGCTCTTGATCTATCTTACATAGCTATTGTTGAGATAGAACATTTTTGTGGGACTAAGAATGAAAGTGCGGTAGCACATATGAATGAACTTTCTACCATGAGTGGCTTGTTTTCTGATGATATTAAGATGCGTACTTACTTTCTTGCTAAGATTTTCCCCTTTTCACTGAGAGGAGAAGCTAAAACTTGGTTTAGTAATTTACCTCCTGGATCTATTGATAGCCTTGATTGCTTCATTAGTACTTTCGTGCAGAAATATTTTCCTCCTAGTGCTAGACATGCTATTTTGCAAGATCTTTTTGATTTTAAACAGGGAGAAAAAGAGGTATTGCCCAAATCTTGGGCAAGGTTTTGCGCTTTGATTCATGCACAAGCTTGAAGTCCATTACCTAAGAATGAGCTTCTTGATATATTTTATAATGGACTAACTGAAGAATCTAGGACATACCTAGATAGTTGTGCTGATTGTGTTTTCAGGAATAGGACTCCTAAGGAAGCTGAGGAATTAATGGCTAAAACAAGTAAGAACTATGAAGATTGGACTCCTCCTGAACCAGCTATACCTGATGTAATTGTACTTGAACCTACTATGCCGGTGCCTATTCCAACATCAAAGAAGAGGGGAGTTATTGAATTAAATGATGAAGTGATGAAGGAAGCTAAGAAATGTCTTAAGGAGAAGGGAATTAAAGCTGCAGATGTCAAGAATTTACCTCCTATAGAAGAATTATGTAAGCCTATTCCCTACTCTCCCACTATTGAGGTACACTCTCTCCAACACATTGATGAAGGTGATATCCCTTACTCTAAACCTCCTGATCAATGCTTAGAAGCATTTGATATCTTTATTGTTAAGCAAGATAATTTTAATAAAAGGGTGCAAAATCATCTAATGGAAAACACTAGAGCTATTGTTGAGTTGAAGGATATTGTGAAAAGAACCACTAATGATGTTAAAATGAATGTTAAACACTTTCAAATGGTTCAAACTCAAATAGATCAACTCATTAAAGTGCAAAAAAGACTTGCTTGTTAATGCTGCTAAAGAAAAACATGCATATCAAATTAGAACTAGAAGTGGTGCTACTACCCAGGATCCTCTATATCCTGAGGGGCAACCCAAAAGAATTGAGCAAGATTCTCAACAAGCTGAAAATAGTGGTTCTACTTGTAAGAAAAGAAAAAGAAACATAAAAATATTGTAGAACCCTCTGAACCTGCTATAGATCCTAATAGTATATCTATCTCTGATGCTGAAACTGAAAGTGGTAATGAAGACAATGAAGTTCCTAATGATGAAAAAGTTGAAGAAGAACCTGAAAACCACACTTGGGGTTCCCAATGAGCTCATCATACCTTCCTCTTGGGGTTCCCAACGAGCTCTACATCAACACCGCTCCAGCATTTTTCTGGGCGCCATACTCAGAGCCATCAGCCTACTTTGGCTATTCCTAGGACTCAATTTTTAACGGAAACAATTGTGGATCTATGCACCCCTCGCTAGTACAAGTAGTGATGTACCAAGGCCCACTTTGTGATCTACTTAAAACTTTCAAAACTAATTTTAAATGGCATTTGAAAATTGAATCTAGTATAGGTATCAAGATCACACTTATTCAAAAACCACTCAAATGAATTCCATTTTCAAAACCCAAGCACACCTAGAAGATCAAGCATAAGATATAACACTCCAGCAAAATTCAGCCCAAAATTCAAATGTTTTGTTCTTGCGGCCATTTGATCAAACAGGTTGCAGACAGAATTGATTTGGCCTAACTTATACTACTTTTGATCGATTTTTGTCAAACCATTTGAACCCTAGTAGATGCCCTTGTCTCCCCTAGACCCAACCAAACCATCAAGAGGCTACCCCTTAGCCATTTGAAGCAGTGCCGCGCCACCTGAGCACCATGATCGCCGGTCGAGCATGGATAGCTCGCAGCAGACCACCCCTCTCTCTCTCTCGCCATGTCTAGGAGCTAGAATAGACCACACCACCGTCCTTTGTCCCCTCCCCGAGCAGAGCCGAGCCGTGGACCACTCGCAGAGCACCGCGCCCAGAACGTCTGCACCATGCCGAGCACGCGCCAGAGCCCCGCGCCCGACAAGCGTGCACAACCCACGCCTCGACCGCAGCCCACGCTCACCGCTTCTTCATGACCCTAGGAACCGCCCGGACATGCCCGTTCGCCGCCGCTTGACCTGCAGCCCCCGTGCGCTGTGTCGAACGCCGCCTCTGCCGCGCAGAGCACCAGCTTCTCCCAACCAAATGCCACCGCCCTAGCCGCGCATTTAAACCGTAGAGCACCGCCAGGAGGCAGGCCACCGTCCCCTACCTCCAGGCACGATGATAGCACGTTGTACCGCCCTCGCCGGAGTCGCCAGACCATCCCGTTCGGTCGCTTCGTCGACCTATAAATAGAGGCCACCCCCAACCTCATTCTGCACACCATCTCACTCACCTCTCTCCACTGATCCTTCCACCCATTCCCGGAGCAAGGCAGGCCGTTGATTGCGACCACCCCAGGAGCCGCCGCGACCACGCCTAGAACCTCCATCATCTACCAGCTCAATCGCCCCCATCGCCACGTCTAGCTGGAGCCCTCGTAAGCCCCCACGTACCCCCACCGTGCCTCTAGGGTTAGCTCTCGCTGGCGACCTGTTCGCCGGGGACGACGATCCTTAGCCGTTGATCCATCTTTTAATCGTAGTGCTGAGAGTGCCCCGTACCGCTTCACGTTTGCTGTGTCGCTGACCTGCGGGACCCCCCTGTCAGTTGTCATCCGCACCGCCGAGCACCACTGGGCCGGCCCGTTAGTTTTCCCGCGCGACCCAGTTAGTTCAAATATATATTTTTCTATTTTGGTTTGAACTCACTTATGTCCCTTAGTTCAAAAATCAATTCAAGAAGATCTACTGAACCAAATGGAGTGATTCAAATTTGTTGGAAAGCCTCTGAAAAGATCTATCTAAGACCATTGGATTTAATTCATTTAGAGTTACTGATCTCTCCTAATAAAAATAACAAGACAGCAGCTTTTGCACATTCAAAACATTTTTATAAAATCAACCATAATAGCTTTTGAGTTGATTCCAACTCTAAAAAATCACATTTAACCATATCTATCTGAATATGTAATAATATTAAGGTTTACATGCAGTGACTTTGGACTAGTACCAAAATAATGCTATATAGGCATTTCTAGTCACATGAAATCATTAGTTATTAAACTTAAACTTATTCAAATGTGATCCAACTTTTAAATAACATTCCCATATGTTAGAATATGTGGTAATGACATGTGTCCATATGATCCCATATTTTAATTGGAGAATATTAAATCTTAGTTATTTCCAATGAGTGGAAATTAATTTTTTGAAATAAAAAGAATGAAGCTAGTTAATAAAACCTTGTGATGCTTGTGATGATAATAGATCATCCAATGTGTGCCGTAGAGTGCTAAGTAGACTAGTTAAGTATTGTTTGGTGATTGTTTACTCCCTATGTATTTATAGATGATAGTACCGACCAAGCTTTCGAGGATGAATTATTTCTACCAAGAAGAGGAGGAAGAAAACTTCAACCACTGCAGCAACCAAGGCAAGCTATTGTTAGCAAGCTAGAATATCTAGATAACCTAAGCCAGATGCATTAGGCATGCTTTGGTTATTCCACTTTGACTAGTACCTACTCCAAGTTTTTACTTTCAAGCTTTTACTTTCTTTACTTTATCAGGCTCCCTTACTTGTTTTGTAGGTAGCATAAAAAGTATAAAACTTGACCTATCTAGATATCCTTAGATGTCATTCTATGGCATGAGATTGAGATTAGAATCCCACTTTAATGAACACTCTTAACTTAGTAGTTTAGAGCTAAACTAAAACTTGAGTCACTTTAGATGGGAATACTTGGTGAAAATTAATTGTGAAAACCTTGGAATGATGAGTCATTCTATTGAGATGTTTTGACATGTGTTGAGAAACACAAATGGTTTATGATGATGAAAATGTTGATGCATGAGCCTTAACCTTTTTACAAAAACTGATGGTTGGATTCGGATGCGATACCATTCCAATTTTACCGTACAACCACAATAACTGAATTGGGTAGGCTTAGCCGGAAATTTATATGCATTAGTATTTGTTCCCTTGCGGGAGAGGTTTGAGCTGAGGCTACCTCTCAATGTTGTCCACCTATGCAGTGCCCAAGATGACAGATGGTCATGGTTGGGAGGCCATGCTCATAGGAGAGGTGCTTATACTAGGGTGTGTAAAGGAAAGGTTATGTTTGATTATCTGCATACGAAGTATGATGATTCAGGATTATTCCTGACAGATGTATCGAATCTTGTGGTGAAAGTGTACCACCTCTGCAGAGTGTCAAACTATCCGAATAGCCGCGTCCGCGGTTATGGACAGTTGGAGTGGCCATACTGTTTCGTTGTCAGATGTTTTCAAAATGACTTATGAAATGAATGATGAATCTTTACTTGACCACAACAGGGTTGTGACTATGACACTAGCTTCCCAACTTAAGTGATTCTAGACTTTATGTTATCTTTGTTTGTTTCTGGACTCAGCTTAAGTTTCAAACTTAACTTATTAGATAAACATAGCGTTAGTATTTCCCCGTAGCACTATCTTACTTGTTAGTGGTAGTTTGCGAGTACTTAAAGAGTACTCATGGCTTTTGTAACTGGCTATTCCTATGGCCATACTATGAAGGATACTACCAAGATGACGGACAGCAGGACGGCTATAATAACTAGGACTATCTGCCTTCGTCAGTATTGCCTGTGCCCCTGAAGATGAATCCTACCGTTACGCTTATTATTTATTCCGCTGCTTGTTGTATTAAGACTGGATCATGAGATCCTTATTTGTGTAAGACCTTATTTATGGTTTGTAATGGATGATGTACTGTGATATCCAATCTGTTATGTCTCGCAAAAATGGTAATTCTGGGATTGCGATGGATGACATAACAGGCATCTGGGATTAAAAATCCGGGTGTTGACATTGTCACTAAAAATGTAGGAGATGGGCACATTATCCTTTATAAGGATACTTCTAATATTGTTTCACATCCTAGTAGAACTAGGAAAGTTAGTGTCCCTGTGTTTTCTGTCAGGATAAGTGATCATTGCTACTATGGTTCGTGTGATAGTCCTGAACACTAAAGCTGGTAAAGCTGTTAATTTGGAATGGTTCCAATTCATTTGGAATGGAGGTGATATGTGTTAATTACCTGGATATAGTGACCCAGCAGTCGCTTACTGAATTAGCACGCTTCAGATTTTTCCCAGTCTTCTGAAGCTGTAAAGGGAGGGAGTAAGAAAGCATATATCATACTAGAAATGCATCCCCACACATAGACCAAAGATAAATTACTTCCATAATTAGCATAGCTCATATTTACTAGAATATGCAGAATTATATTGCTGGCTACCTACATAAATCTCTTCCATGCATTACGAGACCCATAAGATAGGTGAAACATGCGTGAATCTGCTATATGATTAACCGGACCATGCATCCTAAAGCGGTAAACAGAGGTTGAACAAAAAATCCATATCGATTACCTGTAGGATCCCCACTAGCCAACAAGTGAAACAGGGTGTTTTCAGATGCTGCCTAGTCTGCTGAAGCTTCTCTTTGGAAGGGTGTGATATATCATAGCTGAGAGATGGCTTCAGATCTAGATCTGTGGCTGCGTATGGTACTTCAGATCTAGATTTGATGGGAATTGCTTGGCTTATAACATGCAGGTCGAATAATTAACTTGAAATAATTGAGTTGACTTTGCACATGCAGGAATGTGTACGGCTGCCTAAGCATCCTTTCAACATTTAGTTCACCTCGTCTAGTTCGTGGTGCATTCCCACCTTATTGGTTTTGTTTTCTGGAATTTTCCAAGGTTTTACTTGTTTATTATTAATAATTCTATTGTCTGGCGTCGGTACAAATAATGCTCATGTGTGTTAGAAGAGCCCTGCAAAAAAAAGTGTGTTTGAAGAGACAAACTGCAAGACTGTCATTTTCTGTAAACTAATGGCCCATTCTGTCAATCCGAGTTCAGCGACCATGTAGCTAATTATACCGATCTGCTGTGACCATGTGCCTGTGTGGTTATAATGGTAGCTAACGGCCACTTGAATACATTATACTAGCTTATGCTTGTTTTGTTCTAAGCGATAGAGATGTGCGATCTTTTATTATTTGCTGTAACCAAACCAGCAGCGTTTCCGCGGGGATTGGCGGAGGCATCCGCTCCTGGCCGGTCGACGGCGGTGTCATGGCTGGCAGCGGCCAATGGACCTCCGGTAGATGGGTGCAAGCGGCGGCAGGAGTCGGGTCCCGATCGGCCCAGATGGTCCTAGGCAGCCCGCGATCTGCTGCCCGTTCCTCGCCCTACGCCAGCACCGAGGTACCCTAGGCCATGTCCGCGACATGAGGAAGCTTGGGGCATCTATCCTCAGCATGGTGTTGGTGACCTTCTTCTCCGTCGGAGTGCTCGTCCGGGTGGTCTCGCCGTCGTGCGGCGGATCAAGCTAGTTGTCGGTGGATGGAGTGGTAGCTACTGACTCGGTTTCAATAAAGGCGACGGTCCTTGATCCCTCTCTAGCCAAGACAAATCTCCGCCTGATGTTTATCTACATTGATCTGGTTCCTATGTCGTGTTCCGGAAGGCTTCGCCGCCGTACTCCATAAGTGCGTGCCGAGAGATTGCTGGATCGGATGAGATTCGGTCATGCACATCCATGTTTTACTCTGACTGTTTGGTTTCAGAGAGTGCGGTTCGATGCTTGGCTGGTAAGATCATTGGGCATGTTCTCATTTTATGGTGCTGATGAAGAATGTCATGGAGGCCAAGATCGGTGGACTAACAATGATGGTTCGTGTCTGGGTGGTGATGAGAAATGGGCTTGGTGATTCGTGACTTGGAGCAGTGGCATGCAAGTGGGGAAGGATGCACAAGAGAGGTTCACGGTCCTCTCTTTCAGGGTGAAAACACAAGGTCTGACATTAATTGGTTGTGCCTGGCCATGGCCTTCTTGAAGGTATTGTTTTGAGACTGTGGACTTTTTTCAGGGTGAAAACCTAAGATCTTTGCTTGGGAGATTACGGTGTTTGTGCACTTTTCCCTTCTGTGGGATGTCATTTTTTGGAGAAGCTGGACTTCTGGTGCTGTCTTGGTAGTGATAGTACTGCTGCTTCAATAAAGGGGTCACTGTAGCAGGACTTTTCTTTTTCGTAATTCTTTTTTTTTGTTGTGTGCATCCGTATGGCCGATAGGAAAATACGTTGTTGTAGAGGCTGGTGTAAATTGATATCCTCTGATATTAATACATGATATTGATGGGTTCGTAGCATGGAAAACAAAAAATTTCTACCGCAAGAACGAACAAAACCCAGATCTAATCTAGATAAAAGCCAAGATCTAATCTATTAGACATGAGCAACGAGATAGATAGGAACTAACCCTCGTAGATCCGAAAGCGTTAACGAGATTATATCTCGTGGTTGATGTAGTCGATCACTTGCCGATCTCAAGATCGTGTGGACGATCCTTCTGGCGTTGCGTTCCGGCAGCGCTTCCGCAGTCGGTCAAGTGGACGATCCTTCCGGCGCCGTGTTTCGGCAGCGCTTCCGCAGTCGGTCACACGTGCGGAGTCGAAGCAGACCTTCCTCTCCCCGTTCCAGCGAGCAGCGGAGGTAGTAGATCTTCTCCACGGAATCCCATCAGCACAATGGCGTGGTGGTGGTGGTGGAGTAGAGAATTCTGCAGGGCTTCGCCTATGCCTGTGCAGAAGAAAGGTGGAGGAGAGAGGCGGCAGAGATTGGAGTTGTGGGAGAGGGCTTGGAGGGAGCGCCCCTGCCCTTCTATTTAAGGGGGGGAGGCGCGCCTGGGGAGGGGGAGTCCTAGTAGGACTCCCCTCCTATGGCCGGCGGTGGGAAGGGGGGAGGAGGCCTCCTCCCCCACGAATCCGTGTCTTGCCCCACTAGGTTTCCTTTGACCCTTTCTTGGTTTTCAAGAAAACTCCAAAAAATCCTCTAGAACCTTCCAGAACATTCCGAAACCTTCTAGAAACCTCATACAAATACTCCGGAACATTTCCTAACTTAGAAAATGATCCCCTATATATGAATCTTATTCTCCGGACCATTCCGGATCTCCTCGTGATGTCCCGGATCCATTCTGAGACTCCGAACAACATTCGGTCTCCAACGCACATTCCATATCTACTTAAAACAACTTCGAACCTTAAGTGTGTCACCCTACGGTTCGTGAATATGTAGACATGATAGAGACACATCTCCTATCAATAACCATTAGCGGGACCTGGAGATCCATAATGGCTCCCACATACTCAACGATGACTTCGTGATCGATTGAACCATTTACATACTAAACCAATTCCCTTTGTCTCGCGATACTATACTTATCCGAGGTTTGATCGTCGGTATCTCCATACCTAGTTCTACCTTGTTACTGATAAGTACTCTTTACTCGTTCCGTGATATGTCATCCCTTGTGACCTAGTCACATGCTTGCAAGCTAACTAGATGACATTCCACCGAGAGCGCCCAGAGCATATCTATCCGTCATATGGATGGACAAATCCCAATCTTGGTCCATGCGCTTCAACACATACTTTCAGAATGCCCAATGACACTTTTATAACCACCCAGTTACGAAGCGGCGTTTGATGTCGTCGAAGTATCCATCCGGTGATGGTGATTAACATAACCTCATGGTCGAAGGATTAGGTTACTATGTATTTGAAAGCTTACAGCAATACGAACTTAATGACTTGATCTTATGCTACGCTTACTATGGGTGTGTGTCCATCACATCATTCTCCTAATGATATTACCTTGTTATTAATCACATTCTTATGTCCATGATCAGGAAACCATGATCATCAATTAATCAACAAGCTAGTTCAACAAGAGGCTTACTAGGGACTCTCTTATGTTTACAAAACACACAGGTATTAGTGTTTCCTAATAATAAAATTATAGCATGGGATGTAAACATTCATCATAAACACAAAGATATAATAATAATTACTTTTATTATTGCCTCTTGGGCATACCTCCAACAGATATCAAATCCCATGTGATTCTATTTTAAGACCGCAAGAAGTCGTCCACATATATAAGTTGATCAAGTCTTCTATCTAACATGTAACTGGTGAGACCCTTGGGAGGGCCACGATCGATTTGGGCGCGTAAGTCGTTGGATTATGGCCTACTAGATCATCTTGGTCGTCGATTTGCAGTTACAATTATCACTTATAGTATTTCTCACCTCTCCTACAAGCGTATTGCTAATATCCCTACACTAGTACATAACCGGCCTTTTATGTCTCTGCAGTGACCCAGCATACCGCTGCATGATGTAGTATACTATAGTCGTTGAGATAAGACCAGTGAAACACCGTACCACTACTATTACGTCCCTTAGAGTGGTACAACAGAAACATAGCAGGTCGAAGACATAACTATAGGTTACAACTCGACTCTTTGCAAAAGATCTAGAGAACATTCTAGGTTACATAGGAACAAAACAAGTTCTTACAAAGAAGAACCATAAATAAGAACTTAGAACTATCAAACTATTAAGACTAGTATCTACTCTATCTGGTTCGCAATTGCTGTTATAACAATGACCTACAAAAATAGGTTGTAACGCTAGAGATCGTACTCCTACCTAATCATGAACTTCGTCTTCACTTCCGTTGATGTATATGATGTCTCCATTAACTTCATTGAAGAACTTGAGCTTTCGACGTTGAGCTCTTGAGGTTAAGTAGGGATCTCTGTGCGGTAATTTTCCCCACAACTCATCTTCTTCCCTGCGTGCTTCCTCCATTTCCGCCCACTTCTACTCCACTGCTCGCGTCTCCATTGTTGCGCTGGATGGCCTCAAGGTCCTCCTGAGCTACATCATGTGCTCCCACCACAAGCGGGAGATGGGGAAAAAGAAGGGCACATCCGCCGCTGCATCTGCAGCCGCCACTGTTGCGGCCAAGAGAAATGTCGCCGCCGCTACGGGCTTCGGCACTGCTAGTGCAGCTGCCAAGAAGAAAGGTGTGGGCATGTGCGTCACCAACGGATCGTCGCGGTGGTCTGCCATAAAGGAATTAGAGCTCATCTACTAGCGCCAGGATGGCGGTGTTTCGGCTACTAAAACTGACTGCCAAATGCCCGACGATGAGGTAATCCCCGATCCCCCTGCCAGAATCGAGCCACACTTTGGTCTCTTCAAAAAACTCTTCAAATTGAAGCGTTTGTCGGGTTCTGGTTCGGTAGTCTATGATATAGGAGGTTGTAGGATCCATGTGGACTCCAACACCCAATATTTCTCCCTGAAGTTTAACATATATGTCCAAGGATGGAGGGAGAAGTGGTTCTATATCCGCGACTAGAAGGCTGATAACGAACTCTTCAGACTCGCAACTTTCGATCCCAAGGTAGAATGCAAGAGCAGGAGGTTATGGAAGAACACAGTGATGCACGACGAAGCCGAAGAAACTGAGGTTATGTGCCAATGAGTCTATGAGCTTCAACTCATCCGAGGGAAAGAAGTGGGTGGTGCAGACCTCATTCGCACTTTGATGTGTCATCGAGTGTAGCCACTGCAAGGTAGGGTGCATCCGATGTGCTGCTGGACCAGTGCTGAAGATGTCACCCACGTCTACCGAGAAAAGATTTCTTTGTTTGAAGTAGATAGGAGGTTTGGGCTAATGACCAAGTACATAGCCAAGGATAAACTCCCTGGTGACTCAGTCGTGCCTCCGTTCTACGCGAGTCACCCTCCGCCTTAGGTAACACTCTTCCTTTATATCGTATTGTTTTTTGATTGCCTGCTAGGTTTTGTTTATGCTGATGCTGCTTCTTATGCTAGGACTGTAAAGTGACTACTATTCTGCCTCTTCAGCCGGAAGGAGTAGTCCCTCCCGAAACATAGGAGGAGGATGATTCAGGCTCCACCATCCCTGTTGCTGAAGAGGGGGAAGCCCCCAAGTCCAGCGAGAACAGATCTTGCAAACGCTCTCGAAGCCAGGACTCAGATGCTCCGTCGCCGTCAACGTCGGAACGTCCTTCGACTGAGGTAGAGGATCCGATTCTCGCGGTGCTTGTGCACGTCGTGGATCCTCCTCCATGAAAGAAGCTGAGGACACCGAAGGAGGCATCTGAGGACTGTTTCGACCTCGACGATTTTGACGGGTAAACTTTGTACTCCTGCTGGTTTGTCCTTATGTCCCAAAATCTTCTCCTCTAAAGTTGCTTTGTATGTTTTGTAGCAAAACTGCATCGTCGTCGTCCGATGATTGCTGCTTCATGAAGGAGACTGGAGTCGCAGACTCCAAAGACAAGGAAATGGTGGAGAGATCTCCTTCTCCCTAGGTGGCGGCCACTTCTGGTGCCAATTCTTCGAGTTCCCCGAACACGGGGGCATCAGTTAGTTACCCGGACATCTATGTAGAAGGAAACTTCGGAGTCCCTAGAGGAGCACGTAAGTTTTCTCTGTTCTTTGATGTCTACGCACTTCTATTCTTGTAGACAGTTGTTGGGCCTCCAAGTGCAAAGGTTTGTAGAACAGCAACAAGTTTTCCCTTAAGTGGATCACCCAAGGTTTATCGAACTCAGGGAGGAAGTGGTCAAAGGTATTCCCTCTCAAGCAACCCTGTAATCAAGATACAAGAAGTCTCTTATGTCCCCAACACACCCAATACACTTGTCCGGTGTATAGGTGCACTAGTTCGGCGAAGAGATAGTGAAATACAAGTGGTATGGATATGAGACAATGGTGCAAGAAAATTGCTTGCTGGCGTGTGGTTGACGTGGGAAAAGACTAAAGGAAAACTGAAGTAAAGATGGAAGCAAGAAAACATGTAACAGATCTAATAGAAAACGGTGTACCAATGCTTAGAAACAAGTGATGACCCACAAGTATAGGGGGTGTATCACAGTATTTTCGATAAGTAAGAGTGTCGAACCCAACGAGGACCAGAAAGTGCTGGCCAGTGGTATGGATTAGGAATTCTCTGCAAATACTTAGCAAACGGATTTTTAGGGATTTTCAATAAAGCAAGTAAACAAAGTACGAGTAAATAAAATATAGTAGGAATAAATAAAGCAAGTGGCCCAATCCTTTATGCAGCAAAGGACAAGCCGGTTGTATTACTTAAGATGACCAAACGTTCTCGAGGACACATGGGAAGACTGTCAAGTGCTTTCGCTTCATATAGCTGATTAATCTTCTCTAGCTTACTAAGTGTTGTGTGGGTGAACCTATGCTAATGTACCGCCCCATCCAAGACTAATACATACTTGTGATTATACCCCTTGCAAACATCCGTAAGTACAAGAAAGTAATTAAGGTAGAAACCTAACCACAACTTTAAACTCTAAGACCCTTATGTCCCTTGTGCCATGGTTTCCTAACGGAGGTTCAGGTTTCTGTCATTCCGGCAACCCCTATGATTAGTAGCCAAATACATAATGCATTCCCCTAGGCCCATATAGGTGACGTGTCATGTAGTCGACGTTCACATGACACCACTAGAAGAAGTACACCACAACTTAAATATCAAACTATTGAATCTTTTTCAACACAATTCCACTACTAACAACAAGACTTCTCCCATGTCCTCAGGAACAAAACGAACTACTCACAAGACATCATATGGATCATGATCAGAGATGGAATAATGATGTATAACAATTTTAACATAAACAATAATTCAATGGTTCACTCAATACCATCAACTATGAAGAGTAATCAACATCGGGAAAGTTTCCCTATGAACTAATGCAAGATTCAACTCAATTGTTACAGCAATATGGAGATAGTGATAAGGGTGCTGATGGTGGTGATGATGATGATGATGATCCCGATGAAGTCCAGCTTGATGGTGGTGTTGATGGCGACGATCTCCCCTCTCCGGGAAGGAATTCCCATGGCAGAAATCTGTTTGCCGGAGAGATCTTTCTCTCTCGGTGTTTTCCGCCCCGTAGAGGCGGCGGAATCTTTCTGTGGTCACTGCCCCGAGTCTTAGGTTTTTGGGAGGATGAAACACGCCAAAGGGGAGAGGCTGGAGTGGGCCAGGGTGGCTGATACATTGCAAATGTATCTATAATTTTTGATGTTCCATGCTTGGTTTTATCCACATTCTTGTGTTTTGTTCCAACTTTGTTGTACTTTTATTATGATTTCTTGGACTAACCTATTAACAAGAGCCACAGTGCCAGCTGCCTGTTTTCTATTGTTTTTGGTTCTAGGAAAGTCAGAAAATGAATATTCTCGGAATTGGACGAGACAAAAGCCAAAGTGCCTATTTTTCCGGAAGGGATCAAGTGCCAGAATACGAGACGGAGAAGGGCTGGGGGCCAGCCACACCACCAGGCCGCGCGGCCAGGCCTGGCCCGCGCCAGGGGTGGTCTGGCCGACCCCAGCACCCCCTCGGCCTCTCCTTTCGCCTATAAGTTGCCCTCGAGACGAAAACCCTAAGTAACCGATAAAAAATCCACGAAAGAGTCTGTAGCCGCCATCATCTCTGTCCCTAGATCGGGGGGGGGATCTAAAGCTCTTCCCGGCACCCTGCCGGAGAGGGGAATTCACCCTGGAGGCCTTCTTCATCACAATGCAAGCCTCCGGTGTGATGCGTGAGTAGTTCATCCTTGGACTACGGATCCATGTAGTAGCTAGATGGCTGGTTTCTCCTCCTTTGTGCTTTCATGTTTAGATCTTGTGAGCTCCGTTCATGATCAAGATCATCTATTTGTAATTCATACATGTTGTGTTTGCGGGGATCCGATGGATATTGAGATGCTATTTCAGATTGATTATTGATTCTATCATGTCTTTGTTATTTGAGATCTTGCATGCTTTCTGTTGTTAGTAGCTATCTTGGCCAAGTAGATGCTAGCAATTCCAAGAGTTAGTATTTATACTCGATAGTGGGTTCATGCCTCTGGTAATCTGGGGAAGTGACAGAAATCTCTAAGGTACTAGATGTGCTGTTGCTACTAGGGAGATAACCACAATCCTTTGTTCATAGAACAATTGTATTGTTTACTTTACATGCAGTTCGTAAAGCAATAATCTGTTGCTTGCAACTTAATACTGGAGGGGGTTCGGATGATAACCTGAAGGTGGATTATTAGTCATTGATGCAGTTGGGTGGCGGTCTATGTATTATGTTGTAATGCCCAATCAAGTCTCAAAGGAGTCGAGATGATTAGTATATGCATGTATTGCTTTCTCGGTGTTTGTCAATTGCCCCGCTGTAATTTGTTCACCCAGCATGTTATCTTTCTAAGGAGAGCCACCTCAAGTGAACTATGGATCCCGGTCCTTGTCTTTTATATTCAATCTACAATCTGTTTACTGCTCTGTGTTTACTTTCTGCAAACGTTTACTTCTTTCCATTCGATACGTTTAATCCTTTGTTTTCCGCAAAACACGGTGAGATTGACAACCTCATCGCAAGTTGGGGACAAAGTTCTGTGGTTGTGTTGTGCAGGTATCCACGTTGCTACTAGCACCGGTAGTGCGCCCTGCCAAAGCTCAGCTAGTAACACCTTTGGGGTGTTTCCTTGCTCCTACTGGTTTCATAATTGAGGGAAACTTTCTGTTGTGCTCATCATACCTTCCTCTTCGGGTTCCCAACGAACTCTACGTCGATCGTCGAGTGCATCAAGACATTTTCTAGCGCCGTTGCCGGGGAACGAAGAAGAAGAAACTCCCACGTCAACTACACGCCATGCAAGACATTTTCTGGCGCCGTTGCCGGGGAGTCAAGGACATCTTCCCAAGGGGAGTCCCTCATAACCGATCTCTTTACTTTGTTGTTTTTGTTTTGCTTAGTTTTCTTTTTTCTTTGTTTGCTTGTTTGTTTCTTCAAAAATCCAAAAAAAATAGTTTTACTTGTTTTGCTTTCTTATTTGAAAACCCAAAAAAATGACTATTCTTGAAAAAACTAAGTTGTGTGACTTCACTAGCACCAACAACAATGATTTTATGAGCACTCCTATTGCTCCACTTGTGGCTGAAAATACTTTCTTTGAGATAAAACCTGCTTTGCTCAATCTTGTTATGAGAGAACAATTTTCTGGTATTGGTAATGAATATGTTGCTTCCCATCTAAATACTATGTTGAACTTTGTGAGATGCAAAAGCATATGGATATAGATGGTGATATTATTAAACTGAAATTATTTCCTTTCTCTTTGAGAGGAAAAGCTAAAGAGTGGTTAAATTCCTTAACTAGGAATAGTATAGATTCTTGGACTAAGCGCAAAGATTCTTTTATTGGAAAATACTATCCTCCTGCTAAGATTATATCCATGAGAAGTGAAATAATGAAGTTTAAAAAACTTGATAATGAGCATGTTGCTCAAGCTTGGGAAAGAATGAAATCTTTGGTTAAGAATTGTCCCACTCATGGACTAACTGCTTGGATGATCATCCAAACTTTTTATGCAGGATTGAACTATTCTTCGAGGAACCTATTGGATTCAGCTGCTAGAGGTACCTTTATGACCATCACTTTGGGTGCTGCAACAAAACTTTTGGACAATATGATGGTTAATTATTCTGAATGGCATATTGAGAGAGCTCCACAAGGTAAGAAGGTAAATTCTATTGAGGAAACCTCCTCCTTGAGTGATAAGATTGATATAACTATGTCTATGCTTGTTAATGGGAAAGCCCATATTGATCCAAATAATGTTCCTTTAGCCTCTTTGGTTGCTCAAGAAGAGCAAGTTGATGTGAACTTCATAAGAAATAACAACTTTGGCAACAATGCTTATGGTAACAATGCTTATAGGAACAATTTTGGTAACAACAATTATAAACCTTATCCTCCCAACAATGGTAATGCTTATGGAAATTCTTACAACAATAATAAGAGTGCTACCTCTGACCTTGAAGTTATGCTTAAAGAGTTTATTAGTAAACAAACTGCTTTCAATAAAACTATTGAGGAAAAACTCTCTAATGCTAAAAGAAATATAGCATCTTTGGCTGAAGCTCAATCTTCTTTGAATAAAATGGCTGCTAAACCTGAAACTAATGAGAATCCCTTTGCAGCTACTAATGCCATACAAGTAAGAATTGATGAAAATGTTAGACTATTAGCTGAATTACATGCTAAGTGGGAAAGAGAAGATGAAATTGCTAGAAACATTAGTGTTTCTACTATCACCACCACTACTGTTGAGACTAGTAATAGTTCTACTACTTTAGATGATAAAGTTGATTTTGATCTTGATGGTTGCAATATCTCTGAAGTTATTAAGTTCCTACAAAAGCTTGCTAAAAGTCCTAATGCTAGTGCTATGAACGTGGCTTTTACAAAACACATTACTGATGCTCTCATAAAGATTAAAGAAAAAAAGATGAAACATAAAGCTTCTATTCCTATAAAGCAAGAAGATGGTTGGGAACCCATCATTAATATGAAAGTGAATGACTTTGATTTCAAAGCTTTGTGTGATCTTGATAGTAGTGTTTCTATTATTCCTAGAAGGATTTATGATATGCTTGATTTGCCTCCTCTTGAAGATTGTTATTTGAATGTCCCACTTGGTCATAATGCTAAAAAGAAACTCATGGGGAGTCTTAATGATGTTCTTATTATGGTTAATGATTCCTATGTCCCCGTTGATTTCTATGTTTTGGATGTTGAATACAATGCTTCTTATCCTATTACTTTGGGAAGACCTTTTCTTAGAACTGTTGGTGCCATCATTGATATGAAAGAAGGCACCATTAAATACCAACTCCCACTCAAGAAAGGTATCGAACACTTCCCTAAAAAGAGAGAAAATATTTCTTTTGCTTCTCATACGAAAACAAAATTTGGTCTTAATGCTTCTTCATTTGAGAACACTTGATTCTTTCTTTGCTTCTTATGCCTAACTTAAAGGCGTTAAAGAAAAGTACTTGTTGGGAGATAACCCAATAGTTTTAGATGAGTCTTGGAAGTTATTACTTCTGTAATAACCTCTCCTTATCCTTTTTATTTGCTTTTTGTGCCAAGAGTAACCTCTAATGAGAGTGAAGTAATGATTGGGAAAGTTGCTGTCCCGAAACAGATTTCAGTGCTTCACCGTAAAAATTCCTGAGAGAGCTCTGTATGTCGGATTGAGCTGTAAGGTTTTATGATTCTGCCCCAGGTTGTTATCTAACTTTCGTTAGTTCAACACTTTTCGATTTGAGCAACATAAGGTCTTCGAAAAAATTCGTCTTTACCTGCTGGTCTGTTTTGACAGATTTCTGCCATTTTCTACTTGTTAGTTCCTTCTTGAGTTCCTTTGGGGAATTGAGCTTTTTGAGGGAAGTGCTACAGTAGATAGTGTTCTAATGGAAGTTTATTTGGTGTTAGAACTGAACCTTGAGACTTATTTATCTGAAGTGGACTAATGTTGCTAATGAGATTGTGTAAAGTTTTGTATGAAAGAAAAATTTCAGGTGTATAGAAGGAATGAGTAATGAGATGAAGGATGGACTAAAGCTAAAGCTTGGGGATGCCACGCGTGTCACCCCAAGAAATATCCAAGAAGTACAAGCGTCAAAGCTTGGGGATGCCCAAGGCATCCCCTTCTTCATCAATAAAAATTCCAGGTTTCTTCCAAACGCTTCATTTTTATTGTTTCATGCACAGTTGTGTTTTTCTTGGAGCGTCTTCTTTTTCGTTTTCGTTTTGTTTTTTAGCTTGCTTTGTTTGCTTAGTTTTCTGAATAAGTTGGTTGGACCCCCTCTTTCATACGTTGGTTTGCAAATAGTTTGGTTTGGTTTGGAAAAGAGTAGGAAAGTTCATTCTTATGTGGTAAAAACAGCTCATTTTTGACTGTGGCCTATGCTTTGTAATGCCATGCTTGATATTGTTTTGGCTTTATGCTTTGAGTATCAAGTGCTTTCGCTTCATATGAAAAGTGCTTGCTAAGTGTTGTGTGGGTGAAGACTATCAAGTGCTTTTGCTTCATATAGCTGATTAATCTGCTCTAGCTTGCTAAGTGTTGTGTGGGTGAACCTGTGCTAATGTACCGCCCCATCCAAGACTAATACATACTTGTGATTATATCCCTTTCAAACATCCGTAAGTACAAGAAAGTAATTAAGGTAGAAACTTAACCACAACTTTAAACTCTAAGACCCTTACGTCCCTTGTGCAATGGTTTCCTAACGGAGGTTCAGGTTTCTGTCACTCCGGCAACCCCTACGATTAGTAGCCAAATACACAATTCATTCCCCTAGGCCCATATAGGTGAAGTGTCACGTAGTCGACATTCACATGACACCACTAGAAGAAGTACACCACAACTTAAATATCAAACTATTGAAACTTTCTCAACACAATTCTACTACTAACAACAAGACTACTCCCATGTCCTCAAGAACAAAACGAACTACTCACAAGACATCATATGGATCATGATCAGAGATGGAAAAATGATGTATAACAATCTGAACATAAACAATAATTCAATGGTTCACTCAATAGCATCAACTACGAAGAGTAATCAACACCGGAAAAGTTTCCCTATGAACTAATGCAAGATTCAACTCAATTGTTACAGCAATATGGAGATGGTGATGAGGGTCCTGATGGTGATGATGGTGGTGATGATGATGATGATCCTGATGAAGTCCAGCTTGATGGTGGTGTTGATGGCGACGATCTCCCGCCTCCGGGAAGGAATTCCCTCGGGAGAAATCTGTCTGCCGGAGAGATCTTTCTCTCTCGATGTTTTCCGCCCCGTAGAGGTGGCGGAATCTTTCTTTGGTCACTCCCCCGAGTCTTAGGGTTTCGGGAGGATGATATACGCCAGAGGGGAGAGGCTGGAGTGGTCCAGGGCGGCCACACCACCTCCTGGCGCGACATAGGGTTGCCCGCGCCAGGGGGTGGTGTGGGCCCCCTGTGGCCCATCTCCACTCCGTCTTCTGTCATCCTTAGTCTTCTGGAAAAATAGGATTTTCCGTATATTTTCCCGGATTTTCTGATCTTCGCGAATTTTTCCTCCAAACAGCACCTTTTCCATCTGAATCCTGACTGCAGCGGTCCGTGCTCCAAAAGTCATCAACCATGCAAAAACAGATGAAATAACATAAGGATCACCTCTCAATACGAAATATATCAATGAATAATAGTGAATTACGACATAGAATAGTGATGCAAAATGGACGTATCAACAAGGCCTAGGGATCATACTTTCACTAGTGAACACTCCCATATAAATATCTTCTGTTTATGATACTACTCTTAACTACTCTCCGGTTGGACACTCTAATCGATGGTAGGGATATAACAACACACCTCAAAGTAAGCCTTTCCCATCTAGATAAACCCACACTGTCACCTTGAAAACTAGATGGTTCCAACAAACACCACAATTTCATAAAGACATCCAACTCCAAATATAACTCATAACAACTATTTGTAATCTCTAGCCTAAGTGCCACCATGGTGTGAACGCTGTCACTTTAACACACATGGGGAGAGCAGAGATCTAATAAAGCACTTGAGTAACAAGGTAGATCTACTCTATTACAAAGCTCATGATCACAATATGATCATGCATAGAGAGGGAGATGAACACATAGCTACCGGTAGAACCCTTAGCCTCGAGAGAGAACTACTCCCTCCTCATCATGGGAATCAGCAACGGTGATAGAGATGGCGGTGGAGATCTATGGAGATAGCTCTGGGGGCACTTCCCCATCCTGGCAGGGTGCCAAAACAGAGACTTTCTGTCCCCCGAATCTCCCCTTCGGTGGCGGTGGCACTGCGGAACTTTTCGTGGATTTCTGATTGACGATCTAGGGTTTCTGCCTCGGGAGGAATATATAGGCGAAGGAGGTGAGGTCGGTGGCCAGCCTAGGGGTACCCACGCCTGGGGAGTGGGGTGTGGCTAGGCCCTGGCCCTCCTCTATCTCGTATTCTGGCTCCATGACTCTTCCGGTAAAATAGGAACTTTCGCTTTTGTCACGTCCAATTCTGAGAATATTCATTTTCTGACTTTCTTGGAACCAAAAACAGCAGAAAATAGGCAACTGGCACTGTGGCTCTTGTTAATAGGTTAGTCCAAGAAATCATATGAAAAGTACTCCAAAGTGTGGACAAGACACAAGAAAGTAGATAAAACCAAGCATGGAACATCAAAAATTATAGATACATTTGCAATGTATTGTTCTTCTAGTCGAAAATTAGGTTGATGCCAATGCTTCTCTTTTTGTAGCCTGTCTTGAAGGAATCCACTTGCCTCGTCGAACCGATTATATCCTTGGGCCATCAGCATGCCTCGCTGGAGGCTCAGCATCATGCGTTTGAAGGCGAACTCACACTTTTCTCTGTACTATGTGTACAAAAATCAGCGAGCTTAAGTTTTGTCGTTATCCTTTGCAGGTGAGCACAATGAGATCGTCCGTCACGTCAACTCCCTCTAGAAGGGTCTTGCCGCAGCGGAGAAGAAGCACGACGAGGCACTCGAAGCCTTGGAATGCTCTTCGTAGGAGTTGAAGAAACACGAGGAGGACCACCGCGTTCGTGGATCAACTTCTCTCTATTGCTGAGGCACTATCAAGTATGATGTTGCGTCATTGTTTTTTTCTATATTTGCTTGTGTTCGGTTGTGATCATTTATGTCTTCTGTAGATGCTGCTGGTGTGAGCTTCGACGCTCAAGCTTTGGCTTGCCAGGACGCTTTGGCCGGTGCCGTAGCTGCAGTCGAAGACCACATCGTCATCGTCAAGGATAACCTGTAGAAGGCCAATGGTATGCTTGGGCGTCTTCAAGAGGAGATGTTCCCTAAGGCCGAGCTTACCGAAGATCTTGATGGCTTGGTGGATTCCTTCGCCGGAGGCATTCCCATGGACTTCAAGAATGCTCGGCGAGGGGGAAGAGCTACCATGGGACTTGCGATGGCGCAAGCCCGTGGTGTTAATCTGAATGCTAGTTGTCTCCATGGCGATGCTGGTTACTACAGATGGACAGAAGGTAGTGTTTGCTCCCTTTGCCACTCATTGCAATAAATATGGGCCTCGGGTCATTGAGACACTCACAAAGTACTCGACAGAGTTGAGGCGGTCGAAGATGGCCAAGGCTACGGCATCAGAGGTGGCAACCGAAAAGATCGCAGTGTCGTCGGTTGCCACATACTCGAGGAAGCCCCCGAGTGCCAATGCATAGCTGTAGGCTGTCTTTTATTGACCTTTTGTAATATTCAAGATTTTCTAGACTTCTTTGAACTTCATCGTGCTTGTGGGGGTGTCCCTGATATATTGAAAATGTATATATAATTTTTGATGTTCATGCTCGGTTTTATCCACTTTCTTGTGTTTTGTCCACACTTTGGAGTACTTTTCATATGATTTCTTGGACTAACCTATTAACAAGAGCCATAGTGCCAGCTGCCTGTTTTCTGCTGTTTTTGGTTCCAGGAAAGTCAGAAAATGAATATTCTCGGAATTGGACGGGACAAAAGCCAAAACTCCTATTCCACCAGAAGACTCCCGGAGCCAGAATATGAGACGGAGTAGGGCTGGGGCCTAGCCACACCACCTGGCCACGCGGGCTGGGCCTGGCCGCGCCAGGGGGTGGTCTGGCCGCCCCAGGCACCCCTCGGTCTCCCTCTTCGCCTATAAGATGCCTTCTAACCTAAAAACTCAGGGGGGGTCGACGTTTTTCAAGAAGGAGTTCCGCTCCTCCGCCACCACCAGATTCCACGAAACAACACCAGAAACTCCGTTCTGGTACCCTGCCGGGACGGGGAATTGGAGGAGATCATCGCCATCATCATCACCATCGCTTCGCCGTCGTCCATCCATGTTTCCCCTATCTATGAGTGTGTAATCCCCCGCTGTAGGCTATGGGGATGGTAGGGATTGGATGAGATCGTTCATGTAATGGCATCAGATTGTTAGGGCATGGTGCCTAGTATCTTTTATTAGTACTTTATGACTTTGTTGCGACTTGTTATGCTTAATGCTTGTCACTAGGTCCGGAGTGCCATGATTTCAGATCTGAACATGTTATTGATTCATTATGATAGTATTGTTTTTGGTTTGATCTGCAAGTTGTGTACACACGTTGTTGTCCGGAACCAATGGTCCCGAAGTGACGGAAATCGGGATAACCGGAGGAAATGGCTTTGATGTGAGGATCACATGTGTTCACAGAGTGTTAATGCTTTGCTCCGGTCTCTATTAATAGGAGCACCTTAATTACCAGTAGTTCCCTTGAGCCCCCGCTGCAAACAGGCTGGCAGGAGAAAAGATGCTGTGCAAGTTCTTATTGCGAGCATGTATGACTATATATGGAACACATGCCTAGGATTATCTAGTACTTCGATGCTTTATCTGCAATTGCCCTATGTTATGATTGCTATGTGAATTGTCTTATCCATGCAACGCCCGTCCATCCATCCATATGCCTACCGCACTCGAATCCCACTATTTACTGCTATTGTTACTACTGTCTTTACTTTACTACTGCCGCTACTTTACTATTCCTACTACAAAACTGTTGCTACTGATAAACTACTCAGAGCAAGATTGTTTCCAGGTGCAGCTGAATTGACAACTCTATTGTTAAGGCTTATAAATATTCTTTGGCTCCCCTTGTGTCGAATCAATAAATTAGGTTTCACTTCCCTCGAAAGTACTGCGATACACCCCCTATA
Organism: Avena eriantha; assembly: GCA_910589775.1. Taxonomy (NCBI): domain Eukaryota; kingdom Viridiplantae; phylum Streptophyta; class Magnoliopsida; order Poales; family Poaceae; genus Avena; species Avena eriantha. The sequence continues at coordinate 555,371,375 of OU342745.1, forward strand.
CTTGTGGGTCATCAAGACTATTTTCTAGCGCCGTTGCCCGGGAGCATAGATTTATTTATCAAGTTCACTTGGATTCCCTATTGTTCGTTGCTATGCATCCATCATGGGTAAGTCTCGTGATGGCAAGTTTCATATTTTACCGTCCACTACAAGAAGAGGTACGGTGTTGAACACCTCTACTTCTCTTGATTCACCATCTGTTATAAGTAAGCTCGTTACACCACCACATACACATGCTACACACACTGCTACTACTGCTGAATCTGAAACTTCCGATGCTTATGATGCTGCTTCTACTGTGCTTGATAAGAGTGGTTCATTAGGTCCTTTCCTAGATGCTATGATTGCTAGAACTATAGCTAGAAATACTGAAACTCCTAATGTGGACACTACCGCACCTGTTAGTTCACCTGAGTCTAGTGAGAGTTATGACATTGAAGACGTTTATGTTGAGATGACCGATGAATTTATTAAAGAATGTAAAACACCCATGATAGGAGCGCTGCTAAGAGTCTCCTTGAGAGGCGTACTATTAGACCCAAATTGTCTCCTATTGCTAAGTTTGCTGGTTCTCTCATAAACATTAAAGATAAAGATTATGATTTCTCTCTTGATCTATCTTACATAGCTATTGTTGAGAAAGAACATTTTTGTGGGACTAAGAATGAAAGTGCGGTAGCACATATGATATTAAGATGCGTACTTACTTTGTTGCTAAGATTTTCCCTTTTTCACTAAAAGGAGAAGCTAAAACTTGGTTTAGTAATTTACCTCCTGGTTGATAGCCCTGATTACTTCATTAGTACTTTCCTGCAGAAATATTTTCCTCCTAGTGCTAGACATGCTATTTTGTAGGAACTTTTTGATTTTAAACAGGGAGAAAAGGAGGTATTTCCCTAATCTTGGGAAAGGTTTTGCGCTTTGATTCATGCACAATCTGGAAGTCCATTACCTAAGAATGAGCTTCTTGATATATTTTATAATGGACTAACTGAAGAATCTAGGACATACCTAGATAGTTGTGCTGATTGTGTTTTCAGGAATAGGACTCCTAAGGAAGCTGAGGAATTAATGGCTAAAATAAGCAAGAACTATGAAGATTGGACTCCTCCTGAACCAGCTATACCTGAAGTAATTGTACTTGAACCTACTATATCGGTGCCTATTCCAACATCAAAGAAGAGGGGAGTTATTGAATTAAATGATGAAGTGATGAAGGAAGCTAAGAAATTTCTTAAGGAGAAGGGAATTAAAGCTGCAGATGTCAATAATTTACCTCCTACAGAAGAATTATGTAAGCCTATTCCCTACTCTCCCACTATTGAGGTACACTCTCTCCAACACTTTCATGAAGGTGATATCCGTTACTCTAAACCTCCTGATCAATGCTTAGAAGAATTTGATATCTTTATTGTTAAGCAAGATAATTTTAATAAAAGGGTGCAAAATCATCTAATGGAAAACACTAGAGCTATTGTTGAGTTGAAGGATATTGTGGAAAGAACCGCTAATCATGTTAAAATGAATCTTAAACACTTTCAAATGGTTCAAACTCAAATAGATCAACTCATTAAAGTGCAAAAAGACTTGCTAGTTAATGCTGCTAAAGAAAAACATGCCTATGAAATTAGAACTAGAAGTGGTGCTGCTACCTAGGATCCTCTATACCCCGAGGGGCATCCCAAAAGAATTGAGCAGGATTCTCAACAAGCTAAAAATAGTGGTTCTACTCGTAAGAAATGGAAAAGGAAACATAAAACTATTCTAGAACCCTCAGAACCCGCTATAGATCCTAATAGTATATCTATCTCTGATGCTGAAACTGAAAGTGGTAATGAAGAAAATGAAGTTCCTAATGAAGAAAAAGTTGAAGAAGAACCTGAAAACCACACTAGGAATACTAAATATACTAAAGAAGATTTTATTGCTACGAAACATGGTAGTGAAAGAGAACCTTGGGTCCAAAAACTATGCCATTCCTTGATAAGAAACACAAGTCAAAGGAAGATGAACACTATAATAAGTTTTTTGAGTGGATGAAACCTTTATTCCTGCAAATTCCTTTGACTGATGGTATTAAATTTCCTCCTTACTCAAAGTATATGAAGGATATTGTCTCGAATAAAAGGAATATCCCTAATGAAGAAATTTCTACTTTGCTTGCTAATTATTCCTTCAATGGTAAGGTTCCTAAGGAACTTGGAGACCCGGGGATTCCAACTCTCCCTTGCTCTATTAAGAACAGTTATGTTAGAACTGCTTTGTGTGATTTGGGAGCTGGAGTTAGTGTTATGCCTTTCTCTCTCTATAAGAAGCTTCAACTAGAAAAATTAATACCAACTGATATATCTTTGCAAATTGCTGATAAATCTACCACTATTCCTGTTGGTATATGTGAGGAAGTACCTGTTCAAGTGGCTCATAATTTCTTGATATTAACTGATTTTGTTGTGCTTGAAATGCCTGAAGATGATAATATGTCTATTATTCTTGGGAGACCTTTTCTTAATACTGCAGGAGCTGTTATTAATTGTAACCAAGGAAAGGTGACCTTTAATGTAAATGATAAGGAACACACTGTCTATTTCCCCAAGAAGGTTGAAAGGACTTATGCTTTGAATTCAATTGACCATGTTGAGGGCATTCAAGTTGGAGAAATATATTGTCCCATACCAAGAGAAAAATTTCAAACTATTATGGTTGGGACCATTGCTATCAAGGTTGAGGTAACATAATCATTAGTGGAATACAAAGTTTTGTCTCATATGAAATTTGTTTGCTAACAAGACCTGATCAACCTTGTTAACAAAAGGATTTCATTGAACAAAACAATGTTTTCACAATGATTATCTCCGCTCACTTCTATTCTATCCATTTTAGTTTTTGCTTATGCCTAACTTAATGGCGTTAAAGAAAGGTACTTATTGGGAGATAACCCAAAAGTTCTAGTTGAGTCTTGTAAGTTATTAATTCAGTAATAACCGCTCCTTATCCTTTTTATTTGCTTTTTTGTTCCAAGAGTAACCTCTAATGAGAGAGAAGCAATGATTGGAAAAGTTGCTGTCCCGAAACAGATTTTTGTGCTTCACCATAAAAATTCGTGTAAAATCTCGGTACGTCCTTTTGAGGCGTGAAATTTTGGGATTCTGGCCCAGGTTATTATCTAACTTTCGTTAGTTCAACACTTTTTCATTTGAGCAATAGAAGGTCTTCGAAAAAATTCGTCTTTACCTGCTTGTCTGCTTTGACAGATTTCTGCCATTTTCTGCATTTGCTTCTTGCTGGTTCCTTTTTTAGTTCTTTTGGGGAATTGAGATTTTTAAGGGAAGTGCAACAGTAGCTAGTGTTTTAATGGAAGTTTATATGGTGTTAGAACTCAACCTTAAGACTTATTTATCTTGAGTGCACTAATATTGCTAATAAAGATTGTGTGAAGTTTTGAATGAAGGAAAACTTTTAGGTGTATGGAAGGAATTAGTAATGAGATGAAGGATGGACTAAAGCTCAAGATTGGGGATGCCACGCGTGTCACCCCACAAAATTTCCAAAAAGTACAAGCGTCAAAGCTAGGGGATTCCCAAGACATCCCCTTCTTCATCAATAAAAATCCCAGGTTTCTTCCAAATACTTTATTTTTATTGTTTCATGCATAGTTGTGTTGTTCTTGGAGCGTCTTCTTTTTCTTTTTCGTTTTCGTTTTTCGTTTTCTTTTGTTTGCTTAGTTTTCTGAATAAATTGGGTGGACCTCCTCTTTCATGCATTGGTGTTCAAATAGTTTGGTTTGGTTTGGACAAGAGTAGGAAAGCTCATGCTTAAGTGGTAAAGAGAGCTTATTTTTAACTATGGCATATGCTTTGTCATGCCATGCTTGATATTGTTTTGGTTGTATGCTTAGTATTGTTTGTTGTAGCATGACTTATTATAAACAATTGAGATTGCTTAATGTTCCTTGGATGAATCATGCGTTGTTTTAGCATATTAAAGCATAGTATAGTGGTATTCTCCTTTGATGCTTTATTTGGGTTGACTTGGCACATGCTCACACCATGTTATGGCAATCCCAAGTCACCATAAGACTTTATGCTCCTTTAGTCTTCAACTTGTAGTATCACTTTATGCTTTGATCAAAGATGTTTTGTCGCTCTGCATGATTTTGGCCATTATTGCTCTCTCGTTTGTCGCTCCCTTACTATTGCTAGCCTTCACTTTCACTGAGTATGTTTTACTCATGTTTCCAACTCCCTAAACCAAATATTGCCAAAGTGTCCACCATACCTACCTATTAGCATCATTTGGTACTTTCGTGCATATTCAATATGCCTTGTTTTCTTCCGAATAAAATGTTTGCTTGTTATGAGAAAGTTAGTTGGTAAAGCTCTCACGAACTTGATGGCACACTTTATTTTCTTGGATTTAATAAACCTGAACCATTGCGTCCTTCTTTGTTGCGTATATGCTTGCGCTTTATAAGTTGAAGTTAGCAGAACCATGTATCATGGGGTACGCTTTAAACACTGCATTGGTACTTTGTACCTAGTTGATATCATGTTCTTTTGCTTATGGATCCCGGCGGTGTGAAATAAAAGTGGAACTTGTAAGATCATGGATTTTGTATGTATGTTAGAGAAAAGCCTGGGCCACTAGCCTAAGCCATGCGTAATCATGGTGGAAACTTGCAGCATAACCATAATGAGCATTCTATGAAGCATCCTCAATAAAAATCTATGCACATAGTAAATAAAAAGATCGCTGAGATGCTCATTGTCTGCTTGCCTTGTCATTTTGATTATGGGATAGCTCCTGTATTATGTGCAAGGGGTACCCCGTTGGCGGTTCTCTATGATACGTATATACTTACAATGACAAGAGCTTACTTGTGACCGAAATTGAGTAGCATGAGGATCGGTCTTCGTAAGTAAGGGGCATGAGACTTCGATTTATAACTTGTCAAGCATATCCTCTTAGTTGTGTCACTTTAACCTTAACCATTTAAAGATGCTTATGATAGGGCAATGAGAGCTCAAAGCTAACAATTACCATACTTTCAGCATTTGGAAGCCTTTCAAACTATTCAAAACCTTTTCTTTTACTTGTTGAGTCTCCACGTATTCTTTGAGCACTTTCTTGAGAGCATGGTGGCCATTCTTAGTTCTATGTGCATTGTCCCAAGACTTCTTGATTGATGCATACCTTGATATTGCTTGTTTTAAACTATTTGTATCTAGTCACTCTTGTAACTTTGAAGGTGTCCTATGCATTTATGTTTGCTACTCTATGAGGGACAAGCTGAATGCCACTATGCTATGTTTTCTTTATGTGAAACAAACCAACGACTTGCAAAGCATTGTTATTCATGAATCTTTTGTTTGTGCCTTTTCATGTTGCAACATAGTTTCTATGTCTTATTGCTAGAACTTTGTCTTTCATGTTATGATTGAAGTACTATGATCCCAACTATCAATGTTTTACAAATACTTTGATCAAGTTTATGATGGTGCATGTCACCTCAAAAATTATTCTTTCTTTTTATCACTTACCTACTTGAGGACGAGCAGGAGTTAAGCTTGGGGATGTTGATACATTGCAAATGTATCTATAATTTTTGGTGTTCCATGCTTGGTTTTATCCACTTTCTTGTGTTTTGTCCACACTTTAGAGTACTTTTCATATGATTTCTTGGACTAACCTATTAACAAGAGCCACAGTGCCAGCTGCCTGTTTTCTACTGTTTTTGGTTCCAGGAAAGACAGAAAATGAATATTCTCGGAATTGGACGGGACAAAAGCCAAAACTCCTATTTCACCAAAAGACTCCTGGAGCCAGAATATGAGACGGAGTGGGGCTGGGGCCCAGCCACACCACCTGGCCGCCCGGGCGGGGCCTGGCCGCACCAGGGGGTGGTCTAGCCGCCCCAGGCACCCCCTCGGTCTCCGTCTTCGCCTATAAGATGCCTTCTGACCTAAAAACTCAGTGGGGTTCGACGTTTTTCAAAAAGGAGTTCCGCTCCGCCGCCAGCACCATATTCCATGAAACAGCACCAGAAACTCCGTTCTGGCACCCTGCTGGGACGGGAATTGGAGGAGATCATCATCACAATCACTTCTCCATCGACCATGCATGTTTTCCCCATCTATGAGGGAGTAATCCCCGTCTGTAGGCTATGGGGATGGTAGGGATTAGATGAGATCGTTCATGTAATTGCATCAGATTGTTAAGGCATGGTGCCTTGTATCTTTTATTAGTACTTTATGACTTTGTTGCGACTTGTTATGCTTAATGCTTGTCACTAGGGCCCAAGTGCCATGATTTCAGATATGAACATGTTATTGATTCATTATGATAGTATTGTTTTTGGTCTTATCTGCAAGTTGTGTACACACGTTGTTGTCCGGAACCAATGGCCCCGAAGTGACAGAAATCGGGATAACCGGAGGGAATGGCTTTGATGTGAGGATCACATGTGTTCACAGAGTGTTAATGCTTTGCTCCGGTGCTCTATTAAAATGAGCACCTTAATTGCCAGTAGTTCCCTTGAGGCTCCACTACAAATGGGCTAGCAGGATGAAACATGTTGTGCAAGTTCTCATTGCGTGCACGTATGACTATATATGGAACACATGCCTAGGATTATCTAGTACTTGGATGCTTTATCTTATTAATTTGCAATTGCCCTATGTTCTGATTGCTATGTGAATTGTCTTGTCCATGCAACGCCCGTCCATCCATCACTATGCCTACCGCACTCGAATTCCACTGTTTACTTCTATTGTTACTACTGTCTTTACTTTACTACTGCTACTACTTTACTATTCCTACTACAAAACTATTGCTACTGTAAACTACTGTGAGCAAGATTGTTTGCAGGTGCAGCTGAATTGACAACTCAGTTGTTAAGGCTTATAAATATTATTTGGCTCCCCTTGTGTCGAATCAATTAATTGGGTTCACTTCCCTCGAAAATACTGCGATACACCCCCTATACTTGTGGGTCATCAGTCCCCTTCGAAATTTGCTTAACTAGATGCTTTTATTATTTGTGGTATTTTGAATGGTTGGTCTTATCCGTCTGCTCCTCTGCTTGGAATAGGGTCCTTCGAGTGACCCGTCTGACTCACCTCCCACCGATGAACATGTGGCACAACCACGTTCAAAGGTGGAGGAACTGTTGCTGCTGTCTCGATTGCGTGATCGCATAAAACACTTGGAGCGAGAGATGCCCATGATCCGTGGCAGCATGAATGTGTGGAAGTTAGAGGCCGAAAAAGCAAGTGCGCACGAGAAATATGTTTTGGGTGAGGTGGCTCAACTGAATGAGCAATTTAAGTGTTAGTTCCCTAGTTTCTTCTCTTTTCCCAGCCACTCGTGGTGGCACTTTTTCTTTATGCTTTTTACTTCTCTTTGTATTTGTTAGCACTCACCTTTCGCAGGAAAAGAGAGACCGAGTCGCCATTCGGCTAAACCGCTTGACCTTAGAGCAGTTGGAAGCTAGCGGGTATTTTTGGGTTGATCGTGATTGTGCAGTCACGTTGGCGACGCTGCAGGACCGTGCATCGCAGGTGCTACTTTATTTGAAGAAGGTGCAGTCGTGCCTCAAGCATATTTTCCAGGCAATGTTCCCCTTGGACGTTGCGCCATCAATCTTGCTTGCTTTGCTGAGGAGGTTCCATGATGCTCACATGGTTCATGAGTGCGTTCGTTAGCAGTTGGTTGCGGGTGCCATGGCTGCCCTGGCGCCTGTGCTCTTGCACCATCCTGATTTGTACTTGGTTGCTGTTTCCGCATGACCACCACCTCCACCGGAGGTGATAGCATGGAATATGGTGCCCCATTACTGGGTGGTTGATCAGCTAGCCAAATACATCGTTGAGTTGTTTGAGGAGCGTACCAACTTTCTCCTTTTATGCCAGTAGGTTAGTTATGGACCTGCACAAGGATGTATAGGCATTGTAAAGTTCATATAAGTGAACTGGGTGTTTTGTTACCCGTTTTTGTGTAAAGCTTGCTAGCTTGTATATTTTTCGAGTAGCTTGTACTCTGTAGTGCCTTTTCATTAGTCTAACGCATACTTATCTCAGCACCTTGCCTATCTGTCAGTTGCGTTGCAGCTGAATTGGGTTTATCAATGGTTCGATTAGTAGTATGTCAGCTACTCAGGTTACTGCATTACTCGTGTAACGAGGTAGAAAGTGTGGCACAACCCTCGAGTGATGTAATTGCAATAAAAACCGAGACAGAAGGTTTGAGGCACTTAGCTTTATTTATTCATAGAATATTAGGAGATACAATATGTGGCTAAGTAGCCTCGCTAAATAGCCTTATTTGTAAAGTAAAAACATCTAAGGGTAGAAACAATGCAATTCCGCAACGTTCGAGGGGTTGGAGTATGCGACTCCACTAAGTCTTTGAGGCGGTAGGCGCCACTTGGGATTACTTTGGTAATAACATATGGTCCCTCCAAAGGGGACTCGAGTTTGAGGTGTCCTTGCTGCTTCAGTCACAGGATGAGGTCTCCTTCGACGAAGGACCTTGGGCGTAGCCTTCTGCTGTGGTAGTTCCAGAGGTTTTGCTGGTAGATCGTAGATTGTTCCACAACAATCTCGCATGCTTCGTCGAGGAGGTCGACAGTGTCTTCGAGTGCGGCAGTTGATTCCGGCTCGTTGTACGCTACGACCCGTAGGGCTTTGTAGCGTACTTCTCTAGGTAGCATTTCCTCGGTGTCGTGTACCATGAAGAATGGAGTATAGCGTGTGGATCCACCAGTGTCATTGCATGTGTGTTCTTTTGACAGTCCACCTATGGATCCACCAGTGTTATTGTATGTGTGCTCTTTTCACTAATAACAACCAGAGTCATTACATGTGTGTTCTCTTAAGAGACCACACATGGATCCACCAGTGCCATTGCATGTGTGTTCTTTTTACTAACAACAACTAGAGTCATTGCATGTGTGCTCTGTTCACAATCCACATATGGATCCACCAGTGTCATTGCATGTGTTCTTTTCACAATCCACCTATGGATCCACCAGTGTCATTGCATGTGTGTTCTTTTTACTAAAAACAACAAGAGTCATTGCATGTGTGTTCTTTTCACATACCACATATGGATCCACCAGTGTCATTGCATGTGTGTTCTTTTTGTTAACAACAGCCAGAGTCATTGAAATGTGTGTTTCTTTTCACATACCAAATATGGATCCACTAGTTTCATTGCATGGGTGTTCTTTTCACAATCCACCTATGGATCAACCAGTGTCATTGCATGTGTGCTCTTTTTACTAACTATAACCAGAGTCATTGCATGTGTGTTCTCTTCAGAGACCACACATGGATCCACCAGTGTCATGGCATGTGTGTTCTTTTACTAACAAAAACATGAGTCATTGAAATGTGTGTTCTCTTTTCAGAGACCGCACATGGATCCACCAGTGTCATTGCATGTGTGCTCTCTTCACAATCGACCTATGGATCCACCAGTGTCATTGCATGCGTGTTCTTTTTACTAACAACAACTAGAGTCATTGCATGTGTCTTCTTTTCACATACCACATATGGATCCACCACTGTCATTGCATGTGTGTAATTTTCACAATCCACCAATGGATCCACCAGTGTCATTGCATGTGTGCTCTTTTCACTAACAACAACCAGAGTCATTGCATGTGTGTTCTCTTCAGAGACAACACATGGATCCACCAGTGTCATTTCATGTGTGCTCTTTTTAGTAACAACAACTAGAGTCATTGAAATGTGTGTTCTCTTCAGAGACCACACATCGATCCACCAGTGTCATTGCATGTCTGTTCTTTTTACTAACAACAACCAGAGTCATTGCATCTGTGTTATTTTCACATACCACATATGGATCCACCAGTGTTATTGCATGTGTTCTCTCTTCACAATCCACCTATGGATCCACCAGTGTCATTGCATGTGTGTTGTTTTTACTAACAACAACTAGAGTCATTTCATGTGTGTTCTTTTCACATACCACATATGGATCCACCAGTGTCATTGAATTGTGTGTTCCCTTTAGAGACCACACATGGATCCACCAGTGTCATTGATGTGTGTTCTTTTTACTAACAACAACCAGAGTCATTGAAATATGTGTTCTTTTCACATACCACATATGGATCCTCATGTGTCATTGCATGTGTGTTCTTTTCACAATCCACATATGGATCCACCAGCGTCATTGCATGTGAGCTCTTTTTAGTAACGACAACCAGAGTCATTGCATGTGTGTTCTTTTTACTAACAACAACCAGAGTCGTTGAAATGTGTGTTCTCTTTAGAGACCACACATGGATCCACCAGTGTCATTGCATGTGTCTTCTTTTTACTAACAACAACCAGAGTCATTGCATGTGTATGATTTTCACATACCACATATCGATCCACCAGTGTCATTGAATCCACCATTGTCATTGCATCTATGCTCTCTTCAAAATCCGCGTATGGATCCACCAGTGTCATGGCATGTGTGTTCTTTTTACTAACAACAACTAGATTCATTTCATGTGTATTCTTTTCTCATACCACATGTGGATCCACCAGTGTCACTGAAATGTGTGTTCTCTTCAGAGACCACACATGGATCCACAAGTGTTATTGATGTGTGTTCTTTTTACTAACAACAACCAGAGTCCATTGAATATGTGTTCTTTTCACATACCACATATGGATCCTCATGTGTCATTGCATGTGTGTTCTTTTCAC
>OU342746.1:0-225681 GCA_910589775.1 Avena eriantha
ACCCTAAACCCTAAACCCTAAACCCTAAACCCTAAACCCTAAACCCTAAACCCTAAACCCTAAACCCTAAACCCTAAACCCTAACCCTAAACCCTAAACCCTAAACCCTAAACCCTAAACCCTAAACCCTAAACCCTAAACCCTAAACCCTAACCCTAAACCCTAAACCCTAAACCCTAAACCCTAAACCCTAAAACCCTAAACCCTAAACCCTAACCCTAAACCCTAAACCCTAAAACCCTAAAACCCTAAACCCTAAACCCTAAAACCCTAAACCCTAAAACCCTAAACCATTATCTTACAAGACAAAAGTTACATAGCACAAGTGATATAGTGTCTTTCACCTTTCTTACCTTGCTGATTGTATTGTGTTAAGTGGAGTGGATAAGAATAAATTGGTTAAAAATAGGCAAAGTGGCTTGTAAACCAAGTATGAAGAAGCAAACTTAACACACACTCTTTGGTGGGAGGATAGGTTAGAAAAGTGGAAACCAAATTGAAGGGGGAATGCCCAACAGGGTAGGCTTAGTATGTGGAGTTGTCGTGGAGACAGTGGGGCTAGGCAAAGCCCACTAGAAGTAAGCTCATTCTAGAAGTACTGGTAGTCGACTTTAAGAGCAAGTTACAACCCAGTAAGGGTAGTAGGCGATTCCGGATATTTAACCAATTTGTATCCTATCATATAAACCCTAGCTGAGGTGTCCATATAAACCACAAGGGAACCCTATAAAACACATTATTCTCCACTCAGTGCAATAGCCACCTAGCCCTAGTTGACTCATCGCCTCTAGTGACCTTGTAATCGATCTAGTGCAGTACAATCTAAAGCAGGAGTAGGTCATTACCTCCGTCGAGAGGGGCCAAACCTAGGTAAATTCTATGTTCCAAATCTGGTTCCATGAATGGCTAATCTCTCTTTCTCCACCTCTAATAATATACTCCCTATAGCATCTGCCAATTCTATACACTGACAGTTGGCACCCACCATGGGGAATGGGACTTCAGGTGTGATATTCCTAGTAAGACCAATCCTGTCAATCGCTAGCCAGATCGCCATCGGACATATGATCACCATTGACCCCATGTTATACGTCATCTCTAATGGCTACACTTCAGCAACCGCATGGGCATGCACACCATCATGGTGTCGTTCGGCCACATCAACGAAGCTATGGAGGTGGGGGAATTCATCGGAAGCCCCATCTCCACTTACCTCCCGTCGTATAACAAAGATTCCTTCAATAATGACACTCTTGCTATCACAGATCCCGACTCCACCAACAATAGTTTCCTCCACAATGACGTAGCTTCGATTGCCTCGTCCTCCATTTGTCAACTGCAACGAGCAGAAAGACGTGTCCTCCAGGAGATGACTTGTGGATTTTGCCGAGCATGTTGAGTCCCCACTAGGCGAACATCCAAGAAAGAGGTATGGGGGCTAGTTCCGTCGCGGGTGCGTTTGTCTTTGTAGCGAATCATTGGCATGCTTCACATGCTCTCACTATATCCTTCATGTCTTGGACCACAGTGAGCGAGTAGAATCCTACAACGAAGGCCTTTGTTGCTATTGCTAGGCTGCTGGCGTGATTGCCACATATACCTTTGTGGTTGTCCTTGAGGATGAGTTTTCCTACCTAGGGTGTCATGCATCGCTAGATCACATCCGAGATACTCCTTTTGTAGAGTCCTCCCTTGACTACCCGAAAGGCCCTAGACCGGCCGGTGATGTAGCGTGCTTCAACTATATCTTCTGGGAGTTCTCTGTTAATCATGTATACTAGGTATGGCTGCATCCACATGGTTTCTATCATCATGAGTCTTCGGGTTCTTCCTCTTCTTCTAGAGCAAGTGTATCGGGTTTGGGTGGTGATACATCCCCCGAGTCAATCTGTGGTTTTCCTCCTTGCGTGCCTTTGGTTATGGGGCTTCAGTAGTTTTCTTGACCTTGATGGAGCGCTCACTGGTTTCCTCCCAAAAACCCTGGGTGGTACAGGTAGGCAGATGGACCCGATGTTTGAAATATTGTCGGCTTCCTTGTTGCTTTCTCTACTGATAATGGGTGACCTCATAGCTGTCAATGTAACCCTACATGATGATGTACATGTCGCGGTATGCGATCATGTTGTCGCTGATGGCATCAAACTTGTTCATTACTTGTTGTGAGACAAGGTTTGAATCTCAAAATATTTTGAGGCGAGTTGCACCGTAGGATTTTGCCATGCGCATACCGTGCAACATGGTTTCATACTCAACTTCGTTGTTCGACGTGTTCAAGAAGCTCATCCGAAGTATGTAGCACATTTTATCTCCTTGTGGTGATATTAGTATGAAACCAGTGCCTTCTCCTTTAGTTCTTTTGGATCCGTGGATTACATGGTCCACGCGCTTGAAAGATCTAGGGGACCCGCCCTTTGGAGTTCCATCCACTCAGTGATGAAGTCAGCCAAGCCCTAAGATTTTATTGTTTTTTGATTTCCATACGTGATGTCTCGAGGGGATAGCTCGATGCCCCAGAGAGAGACACGCCCTATAGCTTGGGGGTTGTTTAGAATATTGGAGAGAGGATCCTCATTGACCACCACTATCGAGTGCTCAGAGAAGTAATGGCGCAATTTTCACACTGTCATGAAGACACCGTATGCAAGCTTTTGATAGTGCGGGTACTTTTGTTTAGACGGAGATTGTACCTCACTGAGGTAATAGACACACCATTGGATGCCGTGGGTTTTTCCTTCTTCGGGTCATTCGATGACCAGTGCCGTGCTGACCACCTAGTTCGTGGCGGTGATGTACAACAGTAATGGTTCCTTTCCCTTGGGCGACACCAAGACTAGCAATGTCTAGAGTGTTTTCTTGAGATTTTCAAAGGCTCGTTGGGTTGCGTCAATCCTCTCGAAGGTATCTGATTTTTTCAGCAGTGTGTAGAATGGCAGTGCTTTTTCGCCTATCCGAGAGATGAACCAACTTAATGCCGCCGTGCGTCCAGCCAACTGCTGGACACCTCGTAGGTTTGTCATCTTCTTCATCGTTAGGATTGTCTGTATCTTTTTAGAGTTTGATTCAATTCCCCTAGCTGACACGAGGTATTCAAGGAGCTGCCCAACAGGGACTCCAAAGGAGCACTTCGTCGGATTGAGCTTGATGCAGTACCTAACAAGATTATCGAATGTTTCCCATAGATCATCGATGAAGGTCGACTCTTGCCTTATTGTGATTACCACATTATTGATGTAGACTTGGGCGTTTCTGACAATTTGGTTTCTGAGGCAATTATGGATCATCCGCTAGTAAGTGGCACCCGTGTTCTTCATCCCAAATGGCACTGTAGTGTAGCATAATACACCATAATATTTATAAATGATGTATTTTCTTGGTCTTATACTTTCATACGGATCGGGTGGTACCCAGAGTATGCTTCCAAGAAGGAAAGACTTTTGCATCTGGCTGTTGCATCGATTATTTGATCGATTCGTGAGAGTGGGAAATGATCCTTTGGAGAATGCTTATTCAGTGTGGTGAAGTTGACGCACATGCATAGTATTTTTCTTCGGGACACACACTAAGTTAGCGACCGATGTTGCTTTTTAAATTTGCAAGCAACAAATAATTGCATTAAGCGAAGTGTGTAAAGTAAACAATATAATTGCCCCATGGAAAAAGGATTGTTGTTTTCTCCCTAGTAGCAATAGCACATCTACAACCTTAGAGATTTCTGTCACTTCCCCGGATTACTAGAGTCACGAACCTACTATCTAGCATAAATACTCCCTCTTGGAGTGACAAGCATCTACTTGGCCAAGATAGCTACTAGTAACGGAGAGCATGCAAGATCACAAATAACATAGACATGATAGAATCAATAATCAATCTGACATAGCATCTGAATATCCATCAGATCCCCGCAAACACAACATATAGGATTACAAAAAGATGATCTTGATCATGAACGGAGCTCACAAGATCTAAACATGATAGAACAAAGGAGGAGAACCAACCATCTAGCTACTGTATGGACCCATAGTCCAAGGATGAACTACTCACGCATCACTCCGGAGGCTGGCATGGTGATGAAGAAGGCCTCCAGGATTATCTCTCCCCTCTAGCAGGGTGCCGGGAAGAGCTTCAGATCCCCCGATCTAGGGATGTAGATGGCGGCGGCTACAGACTCTTTCGTGGATTTTTATCGGGTTCTTAGGGTTTCTGCACCGGGGTACTTTTATAGGCGAAGGGGCAAGGTCGGTGGGTGCCCGAGTGGCCCACACCATGGGGAGGCACGCCCTAGGAGTGGCCGCGCCAGCCCTAGGTGTGGCCACCTCGTGGCCCCACTTCGGCTACCCTTCCGACTCCGTGTTCCTTCTGGTAAAATATTGACTTTGCCTTTTGTCCCGTCCAATTCCTAGAATATTTCCTTACTACCTTTATGAAACCAAAAAGAGCAGAAAACAAGCAACTGACACTGCGGCATCTTGTTAATAGGTTAGTTCTAGAAAATGTATAAAAATACCACAAAGTGTAAACAAAACATAAGAAAGTTGATACAAAACAAACATGGAGCATCAAAAATTATAGATATGTTTATGACGTATCAAGGAACTCGACGAGCATGCTTTCCTATGCGATACTGAGGTTGGATGCCACATAGGCTATCTTCTTTTGGTCCGTCGGGTGGACCTGGACTTACTTTGTGTCCTTTGCAGAGTCGAAGGATTGGTCGGGTATGGATCTTGCTACTTCTAGCATGACATCGTGCTTGTTAGTGATCTTGAGCTAGGCGAACTCCTTCTCAATACTGAAGGACTCAGAGATCTTGTTGAACTCGTGATCGTAGTTATCCAAGCGGGCACAACTTCCCCTTATAGTTATGATTCCATTGGGTGCTGGCATCTTCATCATGAGGTACACGTAGTGTGGCACCACCATGAAACATGCAAATGTTGGTTGCCGCAGGATTGAGTGGTATTGTGACGGCCAGTCCATAACCTCGAACTTGATTTTTTTACGGCTGAAATTGTCTCGGATCCCGAAGACAACATCAAGGTAGATCTTTCCTAAATGAACTTTGGCTTTTCTCGGGACGATGCCGTGGAAGGAGGTATCCCTTGGAGCTAGATTATTCATAGAGCAGTTCATTGCATGTAGCGTCTTGGCGTAGATGAGGTTGATGTTGCTTCCTGCATCCATGAAGACTTTGTTCATGACAAACCCGCCGATTTGGGCCTCAACTATTATTGCAGAATGACCCGGTCGGGGGACCTGAAGGGGGTTATCAGCTCTGCTAAAGGTAATCTCCTGCTCAGATTAGTGGAGGTACTCTGGTGTTGGGGTTGGCATACTTACCGCTCTGTTAACTTGTCTAGTGATCAATTTCTATGTTCTGTTGGATGGGCGCCCATTATGGATAATGTGCATTGCTCCCCTAGACCTCGGGTACTCATCATTCTAGTCTATGTTTGCCTCAGGTAACTTCTGGACCACCACGGATGCTAGTGCCCCGGATGTGGTGTTGGAGGTGTGTTAAGTGCTAGTGCCCCGGATGCGGTGTTGTATCCTTAGTTTCTTCCCTCAGACACCTTGATGTTATACGCCCGCTGAAGCCCCAAAAAGGTGCAATAATATTTCGTAAGGTGATTTGATCGCCTTCTTCCTTTCGAGTCGACATAAAAATGTATGTGGCATGGTCAATCCAACATCTGTATAGATGGCATTGGGGAATCTCTGGGTGGTCTCAGCCGATATTGTTGAGCTGTCCCACTTGGTATAGCTTCATGTAGGTTGCCTCGATAGCCTCCACTATGATTATCACTCCTGCTGTTATCCTCATTGACGTAACCAGCCTCAATGTGGCTTGGCCCGTCATAACCATCATAGTTGTGCTGCCTCCTATTGTCGATGTTTTGTTTGTCACGATCTTTTTCTGATGAGCAACCATGTTTATTGTTTACTGCATCCTCACCGTTATCCCACCGATTCACCATGTCTATCAGCTGGGATATTGTCGACACCTGGATTTTTAATCCTAGATGCCTGTTATGCCATACCTCGAAATTCCAGGATTACCATTTTTGCGAGACATAAAAGATTGGATATCACAGTACATCATGCATTACAACCCATAATAATGTTTTACACAAATAAAGGATCTCATGATCCAGTCTTAATACAAACAAGAAGCGGAATAATAAAGCGTAGTAGTGGGCTCCATCTTTAGTGTCATAGGCAATGCTGATGATGGGAGATGATCCTAGTTGTCGTAGTTGTCCTGCTATCCATCCTCCTAATAGTCTTCGGCATAGTCTGGCCACGGGAATAGCCAGGGACAAAGCCATGGGTACTCTTTAAGTACTCGCAAACTATCACTAACAAGTAAGGTAGTTCTAGTAGGAATACTAAGCTCTAGGTTTATTTGCAAAAGCTAGATTTATCTTAAGCTGAGTTTAGAAGTAAAGAAAGCTAATTTAATGTTCTAAATCACCTAAGTGGGAACTTAGTTTTCATAGTCACAACCCTGTTGTGGCCAAGTCAAAGTCACAATTCATTTCACAATTCATTTTGACAACATCTGACGAAGGAACAATATGGCCACTCCAACTGTCCATGACCGCGGACGCAGCTATTCGAATAGTTTGACACTTTGTAGAGGTGCTACACTTTCGCCAAAAAATTCGATACATCCGTCAGGGATAACCCTGAATCATCATACTTAGTATGCGCATAATCAATCATAACCTTTCAATTACACACCCTAGTATAGGAACCATTTGGTCGATGATCATTGTACCAAATAGTGAAGTTAGGCTAGAGCTTAATCTGTGCATGCCAAGTGTTTGATGAAATGGCCGCATGAAATTTAGTTTTGAATTTTTGATTCAGAATTTTGGAGTGATCTTAGATTAAGCTTGAAAGACTAGGTTTGCTTGGATAGGTCAAGCTGAATTCATTTGATGTGTTTTTGACAAGGTGGGATCTTAACACATAAACTTGATTAAATTTTCAAATGTCAATTAAATTGATTTGCTAGATGTTTTTGTAAGTTTGTAAGGTGGTACTTGATACACTTTTACTTGGTCTAGCAAGGGGTGAAAAGAAATAGAATTGTTTCTATTAGAAACTGTCTTCTAGGAACACCTAAAGTGACCTAGTGGTTTAAAATGGTCAAAGTGACCATTTGGTTTATTTATTATTATTTGATTTCTTTCTCTTTTGATTTTGTTTGTAAATGGTCTAGATAATGTGGCATTCACCTTTAAACCATTTCATAACATTTAGAACAATCAAACATGGCATATACAATCAATTCTACACTAATGCAAACACACATGCATTCATATGTTTTTTCTTAATAAATTTTTTGTTTACCCTAAATTGGGTGATTAGGATTTAATAACCTTGATTAAAGTTTTGGGGTGTTACAGATATTGTTTTTGGTTTTAGTGAACCCATCTCCTCTATGAATTATTTTCGGTGCAGGCCATCATTGAAATGAGTCGATTGCCCTCTCATCAGAGATATTCTCCGCCGAGTTGATGATATTCCACTGCTGTATGAATGCGCGTATTGGTTCTCCTAATTTTTGTTTGCACACCCGCAACTCCTCGATACATGCATGTCACTTGAATGTGGACTTGAAGTTTTTGATGAATTTTCCTCTAGGTCACCCTAGATGCTGATTGATTCCTCGGGTAACTGCTGGAGCCTGGACCATCCCGCGTCGGTTAAGTGAAACATGAGGCTTAGCATGGCGGTGGCCTTTGATCCCCTAGGAGTTTCATGGTTTGCAAATAATCGGCCAGCCATGCCTCTAGCTCTTGGAGGCTATCATACTTTTGACGATCATGAGGGAGCTTGAAGTCCTTGGGTACGGGCATTTTGCGAACCCAATGGTAAAGCAACTTGTGCCACATGGTCTGCGTACCTTCTGCACCTCTCCTGAGATTTGCCGATTTTGCGTTCTATAATGTCGTCCATGGCGTCGTGACTGCACAAGGAGTGTGTGAAGCACGTGTGGTGCGGCAATCTGGATCTTCGGGTCTCTTCCACCTTCCGAGGGCTACTGTGGCGGCGTGGTGATTTGTTGGATTGTGGTACAATCTCTTCGTCCCCTTTTGCTAGTGGTTCTCCAACCATGCCGATACCCATGAGGGCGGAGCGATGGATGGCTTACCGTGGATCGTTAGCTGCCGGTTGAGTTGTGTGTAGGTAGGTATGATCCACGATGAGGGCGTCTTTCGCTGTTTTAGCCTTGATATGGCACGCTGAGTATAAAGACATGAATGGTAGGTCCAGGTTGGGTGATGCGCGGCATACTCCTTTGGGTATGTTATGTAGCCGAGAGAATCCTCTTCCTGGTTGTGGTCGTCCTGCGATGCTTCCAGAGTTGCGGGTGGAGTTGGGCTGCATCTGTTGTATGCTTCATTCGTCGGCTCTCCTTTTCTGCTCCTCCAGGTCCCTTTTCATCTGGACTAGTTCCCTATTATACTTCTAGAGGAGGCACCGGTATGCCATTAGATCTTCGCGTGAAGCGTTTGCCATCATTGGTACTGCACTTGAGATGGCGTTTCTTGCTTTCTCCCAGTATTCTCCCAAGAAGCTGGTAACAGCTGAATAGTTACCATTCACCGCCATGTGACCTGCCTCCTCCTTTGACAACACGTTTTTCCATATGTGTTGACGGTCCGTTCCTACGGGCACTTGTATCATTTCCTAAAATAATATCATTGGGATGGATGATAGGGTTACTATGGTTGCCACATTCTGTTAAGGTTCCTTCGTCCGTCCCCATGGCTCCTATGATCATGCACACCTGGTGGCGTTCCATGTACGAGTTGTCAGTGCGGTCGTCAAAAGCATAGGAGACACTGCCCTAGAGACGAGTGAAATCGCACGGGTCTTGTTCTCGGTACGAGTTGGCTTTTTCTATATTGGACTCGATGATTTTCTCAGACCTGCCATTTGTCGGGTCCATGCCGGTGGGTGACGGTGTTTCAGAGTCATTTACGAAGGAGAGGCCATCAAAGAAATGGCCAAATCGCCTAGATTCGTGGCATGGCCGCTATTGTCTTCGATGTTCATCGGGTGTGAAGTGGCCCTTCCTGTGGTGCCGATAGAAGATGTTGGCACTGCTGCAGGTGCTATGATTGCAGCTGACAGATTCAGTTAACCTCATGGGAAAGTGAAGGTCTCCGATCCAGCTGACAGATCTCAGTAGATCGGATCCAAAAGGTAGAGCATTTCCGCTTGCCCGATGCGAAAGTGGAGGTCTCCGATCATGAGATTTGTCTTCGAGTCGAAATTGTTGGAGGCACTACAAGAATCTAGACGGTTCATGACGTTCTGATATCATCATTGATAAGAGGAAAAATGTCATAGATGGCCATCTGTGATAAATTCTACAACGAAAAAAGGTCATTAACCTCATGTCATAATTGGATCTATGACATTTTTTTTGTCTGAGAATGTCACGACCGTCTGTGATGTTTCTGAAATTTTTTCATGGAAAATGGGACCGACTCGGCCCAAGCCCGTTTTGCTATGACATTATTACTTCGACATGGACAATGCCACATGATAGACAGCACCATGAGCTACCGATAGCGACACGTGGTGGCGTCATGGGGGGCATCAATGATGTCATCCCTATCGGGACATTGTTTTCCTTCATGACTTGATTCAGTTACCTCCACTTCCTTATGTCACCATGTCGTCTATGACGTAATGCTAGCCGTGATGAATATCCATTCGTCACAGCTTGAAACCGACAAGTAGACACGTGTTCCATTTAAATGATAACACGTGAGTCAATTGCAAGACAAGACATGAACCAATCAACGTGAGACACGTATCGTCTAGGGAGAAGTGATGACATCATCACTTTCGTGATGTTACTACTTTGTCGTGACGTTACTAACCATGATGGAAATATTTTGTAAAGAAACAATCATGACGTTTATAGGATTGCAATAAAGAACTTGATATAAAATTTCAAGACAAATATTGCACTCTAGAGAAATGAATACCAGACTCAAGTAATATATAAGAAGGTTCAACTCATGCTAGACAAAGTTCCACAGATTATCCAAATTGCCTGTTGTGGTTCGGACAGCTGAGCTAACACTTGTTATATTAATGCATTTGCCTCTTCTTGTTTCTTCCTCGGGTCTTCTTGTTTCTTCCGCATTGTTTGTAGGTCTTCCAAGTACTTCAGCCTCTCTGCCTCGCCAGACTCGTTCACCTTCTACAACTCCTCAATTGTAGAGTGCAGTTCCACATTACCTACTGTCCGAGCCTCGAGTGTAGCTTCTAGCTGAGACTTGGTTGGTCTTGAAGTACTTGCATGGATGCTGATGTTCTTTAGGACAGTTGGCTTTCTCTTGTTTTGAGACAACAAAGTGCACAACATCATTGGAAGGAATTTCTTCATCCTCTCTGCCATCTTCTGGAGCATATGACACCATCTTGCTTTCCACGACTGCCTACTAGTTTTAGGAATAGAAGAGAATATGAGAAACCTAGCGAGCAAATAGTAAGCACATCGTATATGTGAGGGAAGAAAAAGGCATGGAATTTTACGAAGATGGAAAGTATTATGGAGGACTTACCATTGCTTCTTTCATATTGTTAGTCAAGCCATTTTTGAGCAGCTCAATGGAGCCTTTCTCCATGTCGCACAAAACCTCGTAGCTGAGAGCACCAGTGGCATGAGGGTACTTGACGAGCTGTTTGTTGTTCTTGTGTTTCAGACAGAGCCTACACAAACAGGGAGCATATAGTTAGTCCTTCTTAAACAAATCAAACAGGAGAAGTTGAGTAAACAAGACATGACCTTGTTTTTGGGGTCAGACCAACAATCGACCTACACCACTCCTTGTTGTTCATGTGTTCCATAGGAGATATCCTTGTAACTTCATTCGCTGGGAAGCTATCAAAAAACTCTTATTTCAGATAATGCCGTTGATTTCTTGCGTGCCTCATTAACTTCTTGTTACAAGCTAACTACACATAGGGTAGAGAGGGGTCCATGACAAACTTTTGCTGAAAGAAAACAAAGATTATCGGCCTTCACATTAACAACAATGGAAGAAAGGGACAACTTAGTGTTACAAAACATAGAGGAACTTTTCCATAGAAGTCTGCTCTGACATCTGACCTCTCCCTGTTCTCTTTCCACTAGGGGAAGATAGGCATTTTAGTCCTGACTATTACTACACATTCAGTGGCAAACTTGGCAACAATCATTGGTGACACTGGTCTAGTTCTTCCTAGAGGAACGACAAGTTGAAGTATTTTTGTGGGCATGTTGTCAACCACCAACTAAGGATCATCATGCATAATAATGTCTCCAGAATGATTATGGCCAAATTCATCTACAAGAATATAATGGGTATGAGTTAGTGTTCTACAATAGTAAAATGCAATAAGTATGATTCACACAATATAATGTTAATGGGTTACTATAGAGCAAGCCATTTGTTCAACATGTTACCTTCTTGATCCTAGTCAAAACGGTTAAAGAACCATCTAGCACATTTCATATCTGACCCCTCGCCTTGAAAAGATGACACCTTAACTTGGGTAGCTGAATCCTCAGATGCATAGTCGCTTTAGAGAGGTGCACAGTCGCTTTGGAGAGGCGCTTGTGCATGGCCGGATGGGGGCTGCTACTTGCCTTGGGGAGGTGCATAGTCCCTTTGGAGAGGAGCCCGTGCATGGCCAGGTGGGGGCTGCTGCATGCCTTGGGAAGGTGCACAGTCACTTTGAAGAGGCGCCCATGCATGGTTGGGTAGGGGCTGCTGCTTGCCTTGGGGAGGTGCACAATAACTTTGGACAAGCGCCCGTGCATGGCTGGGCGGGGGCTGCTTCTTGCCATGTGGAGGTTCCCGTGAACGGTAGGGAGCCAGCTGGTGGCCTTGGGGAGGTGCCCGCGGAAACCAGGGACCAAGCTGCTGGCCTTGGGGAGCCACGTGCAGAAGGAAGGGACCTAGCTGCGGCTCTTGGCATGGTGCACACGGAAGGCAGGGATTTGGCTCCTGTCCTTGGGGAGGTGTGTGCTCGGCTTGAGAAGCCTCCCAGCTACCTTGGGCAGCTGGTTGCTTCCCCTTGGACCTAGTTTTTCTCGAAGTTTCTATGCCAGAACCTTGGCCCGCCAAGACGCGCTTCCGAGCAGTTGCTACACTAGCAGGAGCTAATGTTCTTCTAAAGGCAGCTATCTTGTTTCATTTCATCTTTGGTGGAGAGAAATTCCATTTGTACCGGTCAATTGGGGATAATAAAGAAGCAATAGATATATGTCAAAATCAGTTAGCAAACAATTCAACACAAGATTAGAAAGAAATTAAGGGTTCAACCTATGACTCATTCTCCCCACTGACATCATCTAGGTCTCCTTCAGTGATATCTTCCTCCTATTCAGGATCATAGTCAGATCTAGAGCATTCATTTCTTGTCTTTTTAGGAGAGAATACAATTGGCGATGCGAAAAGACTTGCAGAGGGCCTAACTCCCAATTGTTCCAACCACTCATTATTTCTCATGATGTTTTTCAGCCTACTTTCTTCTATGGGATACATTTGAGGATCTAACATTAATGAAGAAATCCAAGTAAACTACAAATTAAACAGGCAATTAAAAAAATATAACATATGGTGTTGATTGTCCTATAGCAAACATGAGCAGGAAATGAAACTATTGCCTCTCAAACAAGCAATTTCATAGTCAAGGAAAATGAAACACATGAACATCAAGGAGGCTTAAAATAGTAAAAAAACGAGGAGGTTGTTTACTTGCCAACAGGTGCTATGGCCTTTTTCTTTGTGTGCTTCTTGCTGGGAACCATGCTAGCCTTCCTTGTCGGCAAGGTGGATGACGATCTAGTGGGCGTTGATAGTGTGGTGAAAGCTAAAGTGCCAAACCTTGACGGTGAGGTGGACTGAGGAGACAAACATTGTTGGTGTGGTGGACAGCGAGGTAGAAGACCTTGACACCGAGGTTTACGGAGAGGGGGAGAGCCTTGTTGGTGACACTAGTAGGGAAAGGCTCACCACCAGCGCACCAAAATGGCCTACCACTGGCGAGTTCCTATTCGCTGGTGACCATCTCTCTAGCGGTAATGCATTACAGCCGACGAACTATACGATTCGCCAGCGAGTAGCCCCTTTCGCCGGGGATAATTTCCCCTAAACCTTGCACACATCCCTTCCCCAGGGGTAATACAATTTGTTCACCGGCAAAGACTACAAGAAAAGTTTCCTTCCACAATGACTTGGCCCGACGGTCGGCGTAGAAGGCGCGTATTCCAAAATGAAATTCTCGGCTCGGCCGTGGCCGATGGAAAACATTTTTTCCGGTTTCGCGGCCCTCTACTATGACGGATCTGCTAAAACATGGAGGAAGCTCGGTTGGCGCGTGGTAGAAGCAAGATTTTCGTTTCCTCGCACGATGTTGGCTCGCTGAAGTATTTTGAGGCGTGTGGGTCCTGGGCGTTAGTGTCTCTAGCGGACCATACTGTTCGGTCATGCCTCCCTGATTTGAACTTGATAATGTGGCTCGAGTTGTCTGCTATTTAATCAGGCTGCTAGGTCCCACATGTCAGCCTCTCATTAGAAGGATCGTGTGTATGATGGATTTTTTTCCTTCACTCGTGCTACCCTATTCCGAAGTTGATAGC
The DNA here is from genome assembly GCA_910589775.1 of Avena eriantha. Classification (NCBI taxonomy): domain Eukaryota; kingdom Viridiplantae; phylum Streptophyta; class Magnoliopsida; order Poales; family Poaceae; genus Avena; species Avena eriantha. Next base: position 13,661 of record OU342746.1, read on the forward strand.
GCTGCTCCATGCATCTACCGTTTAATCAACCTCCTGAGACCCACATGTCATTCTCTCATTAGCAGAAGCATGTGTATGATGGAATTTTTCCTTTGCTAGCGCTATCCTGTTCCGAAGTTGATAGCGATGCTCGACGCATCTACCTTTTAACCAACCTTCTGAGCCCCACATGTCATCCTCTCATTAGAAGAAACGTGTGTATGATGGATTTTTTTCCTTCGCTCGCGCTACCTTGTTCCGAACTTGATAGCGATGTTCGATGCATCTACCGTTTAATCATCATGCTGGGCCCCACATGTCATCCTCTCATTAGAAGAAACGTGTGTATGATGGATTTTTTACCCTCTGTTGCGCCTTCGTGTTCCGAACTTGATAACGTTGCTCGCTGCTTCAGCCGTTTATACAGGCTGGTGGGCCCGTCATGTCATCCTCCTCTATGCAGGAAACGTGTGCATGCTAGACTTTTTTTTTCTTCTCTCGCGCCTCCCTGTTTGGAACATGGCAACGTTGCTCGATACATCACCTGTATAATGTCTCCCTGCTGGGTCCACATGTCAGCCGCCTATGTAGAGGAAACGTGTGTATGTTGGAATTTTTTTGGTCGCGTTCGCCGGTATGACCTTGGTAACATTTTCCATGCGGCAGATGTGTATGGTCTTGCTGCTGGGGCCCACGTGTCAGCCTCTCTCGACAAGAAACATGTTGATCTTGGTATTCTTTTTTTCGGGCGTGATTATTGTACAAGTACTTTTTAAACGCGCTCGTTAAACTTGATCTCTTGTATGGTAAGGTTGATGGGCGCTAGCTGCAGGCAGGTGGGTCGGCCATGTCAGCCTCTTAGTACAAAAATATTGCTATAGATAAACTACATATCTTATCACTACACAAGAAAATTGTTATCCTTTTATAAAACGTAAAAAAATCTATACTAACATCATATATAACTTATTTATTTTTCTTCTTAAAGTATTGCTTGTACATCTGATACGCATGATTGCTAGCAGCTCAACTAAAAAATGTGAAGTAATAATATAGTAGGTAGTATTTAAAAACATGGATAGGCGAAGTTTTTTTAGGGGTGGGTGGACAGTGCCCGAAAAAGACAGAATTGAAGAAAAATGGGCCAACCAGGGATTGATGGGCTATTTTCATGGGCTCTCGCCCAATCTAACTGGGCTATTTGCGTGGCCGAATGACCCAAAACATGGCCGAGTTAGATGGTCCTAGGCTATAATGAGGCCGGATGGGCTAATTTCTTGGGCTCGATAGTTAAAATCCCAAGGTATCTGCTGGGGCTTGGCCGGATTCGAAACAAAGCCGTCAACAAGGGAAAAAAGTTATAAAATATGAGCGCCTAGATCCCAGGTGCCTGAGAACTTTTTACGTTAAGGAGTTGACGTCACCCTACTAATTGTGCTAATACTCAGTTGTAACCAGTAGTTGCAACTCATTAAATCCCCAGTTACAAGTTGTTGCGACAAATGTGTAACCCTCACGTTGCACCAATCGCGAGGTAAATCCAATGGCGAGAGAGGTGACTCTTGAGAACTGGCAAATTCAATTAAATATTTTAAGATATTTCTGTGAAAATTGTGGGCAAACACCCCGTGTCCGTCAAAACTTTCTGCCGACACCCCAAACTTTCCTAAGCCCGCCCTCAATCGAGCGCCAGCCCTTGTCTCTTCAAATTTTGCGCCATTCTTATGGGAGATGCACCGGATTAGAACCAGGCTGCAAACTTCTCCACGCCTTAAAAAAACTTCTCGATGCCTTTCTATCAACAGTACTGGCCTACCATACCATTGGCCGCGCCATTCTTCACGAGACGCACCGGCCGGCGGTCAGCTGGGCGATCCCCACGCTTCGCCTGCTAGATTTAGGAACTGGACATTCTTCTTGGCTTTGGGTTGTTCTCCACCTCTCATAGAAATAGTTAAATCTTGTGACCATCTAGATTTACAAGGTGCTTGCAGATTTGGGAAGGTACGTTCTTTAGGTAAATCTATCGTAAAGCTCTGGACAGAAGAGTTCGAAAACATCATAAAAAGGACTTTGCAGAGATCCTATGCAAGATTTTGACCTAATATATTCCCCATCATTCTTTGATACGATGGAGCATTTGGCTATTGATGTACCTGTCGAGGAAGTACTTAGAGGTACAATACAGTATAGATTGATGTACCCTATAGAACGTTGAATTTGCATTTCCAAGGAGGAGGAAGATATCCGTAGACAGTTTGATAAGTGAGTGTTATGCAAAGATATCTTCATATACAAGACTGTAGAAAAGTTAGATATATTCAGATGTCTGACTTGGGTGTGTTTTGTAGGTTCTTCGCAGAAATAAAAGTACCAACAAATTTCGTTCCACCAATAAAAAGACTGGATGGACTAAGATCTAAGGATCATGTAAGACTCTCAAATTGCACTGTGAATTGTCTATGAATTGTCCAGATGGGGTAACCTCTTGTCTATTTTGTAATGCTAGATTTCGGAGCTTGAATTTCTGGCCCTTATTTGTGGTCCCGGTAGGATTATAACAACAGCTTCAGCTTGCATTTCCAATTGTGTCTGCCATAGCACTGATGTACCTTCTGTGGAGACTGACACAACTAGAGGTTGTCTAGATGAACCTGCACTGGATTGCGTTTAGATTCAAAATTCTGCACTTGACATTGTCATCCCAGGCAAAAGAAGGTTGTGGATCTGGTAATAACGCCTTCTGTAGAACAAGATGCTGGAGGTGATGATTTCCTATGGCAATCCCTACCATTCTATGACTTGTATGAGTAGTTATCGTAGTTTAATTGAATTGCATGTCCCTCTCTATCAGTGAAAATGGCATGTCGTTTGCCTTGTTTCAAAAATAAATATTTATTTGCATGTCTCCTTGTGTTAGCCGATGCAAAGAAGATACTGTTTTCTGTTCAAGTCATGTGAACAAATATGTTTGTATATAGAGACATAAATGCTGATTGGGTGACAAAATCAACATAAAATTGCCAGATCAATAACACAAGAATAATGACATTGCAAGAAAAGGAACAGAACCATCTTTTCACCGTGATTGTGAAAAGGAGATGAGCTAGGAACCACGCCTGCAAGTGGCAAAGGCCAATTCCCGTGCAGCTCAGCTAGCATTGGTTTATCATCTATAATACTCAAGCATCCGAATATTATAATTACATACTAGGAGTAGTTCCAGTTCCACACTACGGTTCAATAGGCAAAAGTGTAAGAAATGCGTAAGGTAGCTCCATAATACAGGTTCGAGATAAAAGCATACAAATCATAAGAAAGAAAGCTTTGCATCATAGTTCACCACCTTCAGGTGCAACCATTTCTACAGATTGTAAACCCAAATCACCGCCTCCTTCAGGTGGCACGATAATTTCGGGAGCAAGATCAGCAGCACCAACCGCAGCGCCAACACCGGTAGCATGAGTCTCCACAATAGGTGAACTATTGAGGACCACAATGTCCTCTGAAGACTCTTCACTGCCAGCTCTAGCCGCAAAAGTCTCCGTGGATGGTAAAACCAATCCACCACCTCCATCATCTGCCATGACGATGTCAGGTGTAGGCTCATCAGTACGAGCTGCAGCTGCAACTGCATCAGTCTCCACAGAAGGTAAACAAGGAGGCGTCTTAGGTGTAGAGATCTGACATCCATTTTGTACTCCGTCATCAGGAAACTGGGAGTCTTCTTCAACTTTGTGCTTCTGTGGTTACAAGATAAATAGAGATTACACCGAAAGAATCTACGCACAACGACAAGAACATATGTCATTCTATTGATTTACCTTGTCATCTGGGATAGTAGATGTCACATGATTGGAACCTATTTCATCGAGAATTCGCTTTTTCGCTCCTTCCCCTATCTCCTTCTGCACCAAGTTGTAATATTGATTACATGATGTTGATTGACAAATATATGCAAATGTTCAAAAGTTTGTGCTGTCGAACTACAAACTTCGAACGAATCCCCACTGTTCTTAGTTACTGGATCTAGTCCAGAAAATAAGCTTCTATGGAACCCTAGTCTACAAAAAAGGATGCGTACCTGGGATAAGAACTACTCTACACATGACAATGTTGCGCAATCGACAATAAAAATTTAACCGCATCATCAACTCTATCATGTAAGTTCAGAGTGAATTTAGATACACTCGTTTCACATAAGCGAAAACAACTTATATTATGAAACGAAGGGAATAGGTACGAGTGTTCTAGTATTTCACAAACCTCCACTTCTACCGTGGGACAGAGATGACGGATGCTCCACCGCCCTACAGAAGGTTATCGCACCGATCTCGCCGCCACCTATAGAGGACGGAGCCGAGGAGCTGGTCAGCAACAATATGGAGCGAGAGGCCAGGGGGAGGTAGTGGATGGGAAGAAGAGACTGAGTAAAAGAGGTTGTGTGTGCATCGGGGGAGCCTGGTGAGGGTGTTAAATCCAGCTTGTCTCGGAAGGAACGCGCTGCCACGTGCACCGGCGTGTGCAAAACTCCCTCCCTCTCTCTTCTGCGGCAGCTACTGGTAGTACTACTCCAGCTAGCTTCATTGAGTTCTCTGGTACTCCTACTAGTAGACCTTTACTACTACTACTAGGTAGACAAAGAGTACTTGTTCAGAAGAGGAAGAAACTAGACTAGCACTGGTGATGCCACTTGTGATGGTGAAAAGTGGTTGCACGCATATGTGGACCTTTTTTGTGTTGTTTTGCCGGTGGAATGTGCATGTACAATGAGTTGACAATGTTTTGACGGGATGTCAATTAACTTCTGTTTCGGCGAATTTCTAGCACTCTGACGAGACCATTTTTAGCAAAGGTCATGCCGAATTTTTCTGTGAAAGCCGAGCCGACGGTTCTAATCTATTCTCTTATCATGCAGGCGACGATGGTAAATGAGATGAAGGAAAGCGACGTGGATATATACGTGAAACACGCGACTGCCGACATGTATCAAAATAACCGCATGGAAATAAAATGTCCGTGTCGAAAATGCAAACTATCGTCAGTGTTTGACCTTGTCATGCACGGTGAACGAGCACCTGCTCAGGTATAGTTTCATGGAGGGCTACACTCAGTGCATGGATGATGAAGATGACCATGAGGAAGAGGATGACGTTCAACACGAAAATGAAGAGGATGAGGAGGGAGAAGAATGGGATGTCGCACACGACGACGACAATGATGAACAAGGTCAGGAAGAAGAAGAACATCCGGACGATGAGGACAGGAGTAGTAATACCTCGCTAACTGCGGCCGTGCATGACCCTCATCTTCAGGAAATTCTTCTTAGCAATGCATCGACCGACCCCAGATTCGCCGGTAGATGGAAGCCTAAGCTGGATCAACTGGAGATAGACTCCAAAACTCCATTGTACGACGCAGGTCATGGGCCGGAGGAGACCCGCTTGAGAGTAACTCTCGATCTTTTAGAGATGAAGGCAAAATACGGATGGAACGACGCAAGCGCGGACGATCTCTTCCGATACTTGAAGAAGCACTCACCTAAAGATAACACGATGGCAGGTAGCCTACAGGACGCCAAGAAAGTGGTGTGCCCTCTCGATTTACCGCACGAAAAATACCTCGCCTGCATCAGTGACTGTGTGATGTATCGAAACGAGCACAAGGACTTCACCGCGTGCCCAAGGTGCGGCGAGCCTCGATACAAGAGAGGGACGAGAAAAGCTCCTTGAAAAGTTGTGTGGAACTTCCCGCTCAGGCCCCGTCTAACGCGGTACTTCATGGACCCCAAGGAAGCGAAGCTCATGCGCTGACACACGAAAAGGAAGGAGGCGGCGATGAAGGATCCAATGCGGGTTGAAAACCTAGTGCTGACGCACCCTTCGGATGCAAGCCAATGGAAAACATTAGATGATGAGTACGAAGATTTTGGGAAAGAACCAAGGAACATCAAACTGGGTGCAAGCACCGACGGACTCAATCCGTTCGGGAACCAGAGCGGCAAGCACATCACCTGACCTGTGTTTGTATGGATGTACAACCTTCCCCCATGGCTATGCCTGAAGAAGAAGTACATACACAGGAGCATGCTAATCCAAGGGCCGAGGCAGCTAGGGAGCGATATCAACCTGTATCATGAGCTATTGAAGGAGGAGCTAGCCATCTTGTGGGACGAAGGGGTAGAAACATGGGATGCTCACCTACAACAACCTTTCCGTCTTAAAGCATCACTGATCACGATGGTGCGGGACTATCTCGGATACGAATATATCGTGTGCCAGGTGTGCCACGGACAAAAGGCTTGTGTGAGGTGCATGGAAAGGACGCCATTTCTTTAGTTGGGTAAGGATCCCGGGTCTTCGAAAACCGTCTACACGAGGACTCATATGTCGCTACCCGAGAATGACCCGTGGAGGAAGCATGGAGATCTGTTCAACGGCAAGGATGAGCTCAAAGTACCTCCGCCTAAGCGCAGCGGCGAGGAGATCGATGCTTTGTTGAAAAGCTGGAAACACTGCCCTCCGCCGGGTAAGATAAAGAAGCATAAGCAGAAGCGAGGAGATAAGAATAAGGAAAAGGAACACGACCCGCTCATGGGGGTATGGAAAAGGAGGTCCGTGTTTTGGGACTTGCCGTACTGGAAGATCCTCAGTACGCCTCATAGCCTTGATGTCATGCATATCACGAAGAACGTGTGTGAAAGCTTGCTTGGCACTCTACTCAACATGCCGGATAGGACCAAAGACGGGCTGAAAGAAAGACACGACCTGAAGGCCCTGAATATCAGACAAGAGCTTCACCCCCTGTCTTCTAGGGTTGAGGAGGAGACAAACGATCGCAAGCGCAAAAGGGCGGGGAAGCAGCCGGTTGAGGAGGAGATGGAAGATCCTAAGGGAAAAAGGGCGAAGAAGAGTGAAACCCCGCGTCCGTCCTGCTTCACTCTATATCCTAACGAGCTTGAACAGATTATCGGTTGCCTCCTAGGAACCAAATATCCCTTAGGCTACGCGGGGCTGATACATAGATGGCTGGACCCGACGAAAGGAATCTTCAGCGGGATGAAGTATCATGACTGTCACATCATGATGATGCAGATACTTCCGATTGCAATCCAATGGATCATGGAACCGCACGTCCGTGCAATGCTGACTAGCCTCTGTAACTTCTTCGACGTCATCACTGTGAAGTGGATAACCGTCAAGAAACTCGGGAGGCTGCAGGGAGAGATAGTCACCATCATATCCAACATGGAGATGTACTTCCCGCCCGCATTCTTCGACATCATGGTCCACCTACTGCTGCATATAGTGGACGATATCAAGGAATTTCGGGACTCCGTTCCTTCACAACATGATGGAGTTAGAAAGAATGAACATGATCATCAAAGGATACGTCCATAACAGGGCACATCTGGATGGAAGCATCGTCTAGGGTTTTCTCACCGAGGTGTGTGTCTCTTTCTGCAAGAATTATCTAAATGAGGAAAACCCACGTCCGATTGGTTTGCAGACGAACAAGAACCTCCGCATGTTTGAGGGAGTAGGCCACCGCACCGGCAAGAAGGAAATGGACATGGATCAGTCTGATAGGAAAGCCGACTTTGACAGGGCCCACTTAGTAGCGTACAGCACATGGACGATGTCACGCCTTGGGTAGAAAAGCACAAAACCATGATCAAGAACAATGCTAACAGGCCGATGACGGAAGAAGAGGTATTTAGAGCGCACAACTCCTGTTTCGCGCGTTGGTTCAAAGACTAGATTGATGCCCATCCCCGCCAATGAAAAGCGTCACGGATAGAATCACAGTGGCCTTGTCTTACGGGCCCGCACCAAACCTCATAACTTATCAAGCATACGACATCAGCGGTTACACATTCTACACGGAGGAGAGAGACAAAACAACTGACTATCAGAACTCGGGTGTGACGATGGAATCTTACACGGGTGAAGAGAAGAAAAGATACTATGAAAGGATCGAGGAAATTTGGGAGCTCGACTAAGTCGGGGAGAAGCTACCGATGTTCCGTGTCACATGGGCTACAGATGTCAGAAAAGAAGAAGAGTATTTCACCACCATGCGTTTACCCAACAAATCCAAGACCAAGAAACCCACCGCACAAAATGAGCCATGGGTACTATCTAAGCACGTCGAGTAATGCTTCTTCATTACCGAACCATCAAGTCCTAGCCGTGTCATCGTGAGGAGAGGCAAAAGAGCCCTCGTTGGAATGGATGGAGTGGCTACGAGAAAGACTTCAACGGACTCGTTGGTGACCCGATGATGGAAGAACCCGATGAAGATGATGCAACATACACAAAAATAAGAAGAAGGACCACACTACCTAGGTCGTCAGCTACAACAACTCCTCCGTTCACAAGCAGTCACGATGATGAGACTAGCGGGGTCAAGTCAAAAAAGACCAAGCAGAAGGGCAAGAAGAAGAATCAGAGTGCGAAGAAAAAACAGTAAGATTGGTGTGGTCGAGAAATTAACACTCATCATTTTATGTGTATCTCTTATTAATGATTTTATATATAAGTGTGTACTATACTATTAAACTCCTACGGAGGCGACGAATCATTTGTAACTAACTTAGCCATCATTTTATGTGTGTTTGTTGCCTCTGACGGAATTGCGCTATCATTTTATGTGTGCTTGTTGCCTCCGACGGAATTGCGCTATCATTTTATGTGTGTTTGTTTGCCTCCAACAGAATTGTGCTATCATTTTATGTGCGTTTGTTCCCTCTGACGGAATTGCGCTATCATTTTATGTGTGTTTGCCCCCGATGGAATTGTGCGCTATCATTTTATGTGTGTTGCCTCAGACGGAATCATGCTAGCATTTTAAAATGCATCAACCCTTAGACAGAAGCATACCAATAATGCGCTGGCCAACCTGGCAGTGACCCTAACAATAGCACCGGCGAATTCAGACCAAACACTAGGGGTAGAACGGGCTGGCCCCACCTGCCAGCGAATACCACCGGCGAATTCGGACAAAACGCCAGGGGTAGCACGAGCTGGCTCCACCTTCCAGTGACCCTACTTTTACCACCGGCGAATTTGTGAAAACGCTGGGTGTAAAGTGCCTGTGGGTCCCACTCGCGGGATAAGGTTTTGTCCTCGCTCCCTCTCAGATCAGATTGATCCCCACCCGTCTCGAGCGTCGATCCGCCGTCGTCCCCATTGACCCGCCGACCCGCTTCCGTCCGCCGTCCATGTTGACCCGCCGCCGTCTGCCGTCAGCGAGGTCACTCTGACGATAAGGGTGTCGATGTGCCGCCGTTCACCCATCGTCGACCCTGTCGATCCATCGCCGTAAGCGAGGTGAGTCCCACCCGGCCCCTCTCCCCTCCCTTCCTCTCCCCCTCGCCCTCCACTACCTAACCCTAGCCTCTCCACTTCAAGTCCGCTGTCGAGGAGTACAAGGGCCCCCCCACGTCGGCGCCGTCCTCTCCGTCGAGGCGCAAGTCCTGTGCATCCTCTCCATCAAGGGGCTGGTCCTGCGCATCCTCTCCATCGAGGAGTTGTCCTCTCCGTCGAGGCACAATTCCTGCGCATCCTCTCCGTCGAGGCGCCGTCTTCTCTGTCGAGGCGCAAGTCCTGCGCATCCTCTCCATCGAGGCGCTGTCCTCGCAGGACATGGTGGTCTGATGCTTTTCTTCTCCCCTTCGTAGCTATATAGCATTGTGATTTGATGAGTTAATTCTCTAGGTTGTTGCAAATACACATGTGGCAAAGAAATGCAATTTTTCTTCAATGAAATCTGCACGGTGTCCCATTTGATGGTCTCACAGTCACACTGTGTAGATCACAGGGGTCAAAAGCGATTAAAATTCACCGTAAGCTAGGCCTATAGGGCATAATTTTTTCTTTCCCAGGGTTAGCTATCAACATAATTCACCAACGACATGTTTCTACTTAAAGACTGGTTCTGTATTACCAGACAAGTTGGGAATTCATCACTTTGACTCATCTGCCACTGGGTGTTGTTTATTCTTATTTTTATTAAATTGTCCATGACCAGTATTTTGCTATCTTATAAATTCTTATCTGAACTGTCATACATCATCAGCAACTATGTTGTTGCCCCACGAAATCCATTTTGTGCAGCATATTTCCTTCTTAGATGTTTCGTCCAGACTCCATGCTTCCATAGTGTAATTTTGCAGATACTTCTTGTCAACTAGTGACTATTCTACATTGTGTAACTGTGGTTTTTAGTATTGATAATTGGATTCTTTTCTAACTTCTATGCAACAGTCTTGAGAAAATATTTCTTGAAACTAGCTTATTTTATGGAAATAATCAAAGTTAGAAGCTAAAATCTGGGCATATCTTTTTTTTCTTCTTCTTTTGAACTGGCGCATGCCTTCTACAACATGCAAATTGTTACCGCTAACAAGAATCTATTTTAATTTCTGTAGTTCACTAAGATACATATTTCGTTTCTATGTTTGTGCACATTGCTAAAGCTTGGTGAATCATCAAAATATTCTGATGACACAATCATTATTGTGACCAAGTTTAAACATATATAGGTCTCAAACTTTGGGGGTTCCTAAGTTCACTATTTTTACTTCACTTAGAACTATGAAGTCTATATCACTATGAGTGCTTTTGATTTGGCTTGCCCAGGTGCAATGGTGATACTGTAGAGTCTAGATTAATATGGATGGTTCAGTGTATAAAAGAGCCAACATAAAACAAAGCATCAAATGAATCTCCGATACCTACTCAATTCGATTTTTTCAAGGCTTGAGGCTATATTTCTTGCGGAGTGGCACTGTGGCAGTGGTACTGTACCATGAGCAAAATAAATGGGTCACCGTGAGCAGTAATATTCGCTTAGTGTCAAGCATTCTTTGCTTATCAAACTAATTTTCCTAATCTGTTTTCTTTTTGCAGAAGAACGTGGAGGAGGAGGCCCGAGCACCGCCATGTCCATTTCGTCCGTGACCGCGCGGTATGTCAAGCCTACGCTCCAGGTGCTCGTCACCCGAGGTGAGCACCTTTTTATTTGGTGATGTTGTGAGATGGATTCTGGTGGCTTAAGCTACGACTGCCCCTATTTTTTGACATGGTAGTTGAATTCTGTTGGTTTAGCTACGGATGCCACTTGTTTTGGTGCATGGTGGTTGAATTATCGTGGTTTAGCTACGGCTGCCCCTGTTTTTGTGCCAAATATGGTGGCTATAGCTGTGTTGTTGCAGCTGTGAATGTTGTGCAGGTACATTGAGTGCCAATGTTTTGCCGGAATGTCGATTAACTTCCGTTCCGGCGAATTTCTGGCACTCAGGCATGACCATTTTTAGCAAAAGTTATGCCGGAATTTTACCGTGAATTTGCGTATCTAAAATCCTTTATTTTTGCTTGTGTAGTGCTTGATATAGCCATGTCGTCTTCTGGAAACCGTAACGAAGATGATCGGGGCCAGCGAGACTTAGAGGAGAACTACAGGCTCATGTCCGAGGACACAGAGCTGGAGGAGGTAGGGGGCGAAGAAGACGATGAGATCACCGATGATGGCGGTGAGGAGATGGGCGTCGATGATGGCCTTGATGTCCGTCATGAGAGGGCGACGAGACCAACGATAGTGCTGCCGTCGGGGGTGGCTCGGAGACAACGACCGAGGCCAAGAGGGAATGGAAGAAGCAACGACCGAACATAGTCGGCGCCACGAAGGAGACATTCACAGCGGTGGACCCCAAGACCAGTATACCTATGGAGCCGAAGCATCTCGCGAGTGCGTATGGCCTCCAGATGGAAGCTATCCTTCGGGATGTCGTCAATGTCAACGAGACGAAACTCTAAACGAAGAAGAAGAAGCATTTGCAGGACCAACTCCTCTTGCGGTTGCACGCGTGGTACCTGTTCCCAGAGGGCTTCACGAGCCTGGATCCCAAGGAGAACATCGTGAACAAGTTCGCCCTCAGCAGGTTCACTAGGAACCTCAGCGGTTATAACAACCATGCTAAGGGGGATGATTGCTGACGACGAGCCATGGGAAGAGATCAAGCGCCACTTCCTGTGGCTTATGCCCGAGGACTACATGTGCTTCCTAGAAAACGAGGACCTAGCCTACACCAAGGATCAGTTAGCCTAGGGAAAGGAGCTGGCAGAGAAGAACACCGGTCACCACCGTCTCGGTCGCCGTAGCTACGACGGCAAGGCGGACAACTGGCAGAAGGAGGACCAGACCTACGCAAAGAAGGGCATCGAGAACCCTTGGGCCAAGTACAAGGACCCGCTCTTCAAGGCATTTTTAGGTCCCGGTACCGTAAAGAGATGGACGGGAAACTTGTCATGAGCCCTATAGTGGTGGAGGGTGTTGTCTTAGTCACCGACCCGAAGGTGGTGCAAGTTGAGAACACAGTGGTAAGCAATTTTACCAGCTTACTAGTTTCATACTGCTCACCACAACTCCATCGCTAAAATTCTTCATGCTACTTCTTGAAGTTCGCGGAAGAAGTGAACGGGTCTAGCTCCTCATCCTAGGCGTCGACCCAGACATCGACGGGCAAAGTCCCGTGGGATAACCCTTTTATGAGGGGCTTGAACATCGTGAAGGAGCAGCCGCCGTTGAAGAGGCCGGCAAGAGGCCGTGTTCCCGGCGTCGGAGGAGGTTGCCAGCATGTCGATTAGGGCTTGGATGTACCCACCACCAAGGACTCGCTGCAGGCGAAGAAGGACCGGGAGCACGGGGCTCTATTGCAGAAGGTCGCCAACTTGGAAGCAACCTTTGACCAGTGCCTCCAAGCCGAGGTAGAAACCAGGGTCCAGGCAGAGGTGGCCAGCAAGATCGATGGCGTGGTGGCCAGCCGGTTCAATGAGATCATTCCTGGAATGGTGGCGTCGATCGACACTTACTTCGCCAGCGGTCAAACAGGACCACTCCGGGTGATCAGCCTAGACGGTAGCAACTCAGGCAACATGCGGCCTCCTGCTACACGGGCTCAAGACACGCCAATATTGGTGACTCTACTCGCCGGCGCCAATGCAGGTGCTAGGGAGGATTCGCGGGCCATGGGGGCAGCCAGCAGCCCCTCGGTCAATTGCCCGCCTGACCCCGGTCCCTTGACGCGAGCCGAGCTCGACACTCTCACGGTAATTAATTGAGCCTCTACGCAAGTTAATTACTTTGTCGCCGCCCCTCTCTAACCTACACATGCATGTTTCTTCACATGAGAAAACTATTCCTTGCACCATGCTCATGTATGTGCACAACAAGCTCAAGGATTTTGCGAGGGGACGCATCATGAACCTAGCACACCGAACGTTCCACTGCAAGCCTATTGACGATAGCGTGCACCGGGTTGAGGTGGATCGATCGTTCCCGGGATGCACACACTTGGTTCCTCCTCATCAACCCCCGGGTGCCTAAGAAGAGCTGAAGGTTGGGCAACTGAAGAATCATGTCCTTCTATGGCCAAAAGCCCTACTTCGGCTGAAGACAAGAAAGGGTCACTCCAACATCTGTGCCTGCGGCGGCAAGCCAAGAAAGGGTCACTCCAGCGTCTGTGCCTACGGCGGCAACCCAAGAAAGGGTCACTCCAGTGTCTGTGCCTCCGGTAGCAAGCCAAAGGGTCACTCCTCCACCTGTTGATGATCCTCCCAAGCCCGAGACATATGAGCATGACAACGTAGTGGACATCGATAAGGCTCCCATCGATTCGTTCATCGCTAATTTGGAGGCTCCCATTGATGTTTCTCCTTCCGAGGCACCCTCCCGTGATACCATGACGAAGAAGAAGCTCTTCTCTTCTTAAGAAACACCTGAGCCAGAAGATGCTACCGCCTTCACCGCTCTGCCGCATGCTAAGGTTACCCCGGGGACACTCTATGAAACGGCCATGGAGGTGTTAAGACAAACCGGCACCCCTCCATTCCATAAGAAGGGCAGCAGAAAGCGGAAGCTGAAGCATGGGAAAGAAGCTGACCCAAGCAAGAAAGTGGTTCTCGACAAGCTGCCGACCAAGTGGTGGAGGATGCATTTCCTTGGTGAACCGATCCTACCGGACAACATTGTCAAGACGCTGTCGCCGGACCTATGTAGCCTGCATGAGACTGTTCGGTATCTAGAGCAGCAGCTTCTCAAAGATAAAAATCCCTCGTACCTGCTCTTCACGGTCAGGGTGCCCACTAACTGTGGCTTCGTCACCACCACCCCCGGCGAGTTGTTCTTCATCACGTATGAAGACATCTTCAAGCTCTCCCACATGTTATGACTCGATCAAAACATGGTCCGCCTAGTATCGCTAAAAATGGCGCACGATATCATCTTGGACAAGACCCCGCACCTTGCTTTCATGGACCCCTTCTACATGACTGTAGGCACCGTCGATAAGGAACAAGCATTTGTCGCGAAGTATATCACGGATTTCTTGGTGGCAAATAAAGACAAGTCTTGCTTTCTCCTTCCATACTTTCCCGAGTAAGTAGTTGGTCGCTAAACTTCCCGCTATTACATTCTTTCGTGAATTTCCTTAATAGCCGAGGATGATGGTTTATTCCAACTGTTTTGCACAGAGAGAATGGGTGCGTCCTCATTGCCTTTCAACCGTATTATTCCCATGTCATCTATCTCGACTCCGGGAGAGACGTGCAGAAAGACTACACCGACGTCAAATCTACTCTTGATAAAGCCCTCAATGGTTTTCAAAGCCGTAGTTGGCCCACTCAAGTATGAGAAAAGATCCAATGGCATCTATGTGAACTCCCACGTAACCAATTTCCCCTGCCTTAAGCAATCGTCGACTGGGATGGAGCCCTGGTTCGCCATCCTACAGATGAGGGAGTACGCAAAGGATGAGGAGCAACTCTTGATGACATCCGGTCTCGAGAAAAAGGGCAGAGACATTACGGAAATGACCGATGCAAACATCAGAGCCGAGTTCCGTGCCATCCAACGGGAGATTGGCACGGTACTCAAGAGGGATGTCTTGACTAGAGGTGCCACATTCAACTATAGTGGTATCCCACTGACTAATGCAGAGATCGAGGAACACTTAGCTGCGGTCACCAATGGGAAGACATTCACCACGCTAGGTGGCATCCATCCCTTCCCACTAAAGCCGAAGAAAACCTGATTGAGTCACAAACTTGTCTCCTCCAAATCTTAGTCATAGAATTACAATTAGTTTATTTTATGCTTTTGTTTTTGCATACCTATCTTTCCATGCAAATGTTAGTCATATAATTATTTAGCTATATCCGATGCTTTTTATTTTATGCATACCTATATGTTATATCTATATTATGAATATGTGCTGACAACACTAACATTTCTTTCTTGTGTGTGTGTGCGCATATGCCGTGGTATGTCATGTACGAGGGCAGGGTTCCCAGAGTCTACGACGATTGGGAGGATTATAGGAGGCAGGTCCACCGTTTCTGCGGGAATAGTTACAAGGGCTATGCCACTTTGGAGGAGGCGGAAACTCGCTACGCGAGGTTTCTAGCATGGCGGAGAAGGGAGATGTGGATCGAGGAGCCGGTTGACCCCCTTCGTTGTGATGATGCTCGCAACAACCGTCGCCTCTCTAGTCTATTTGCTAGTTGGAGTTCAGTAGGTATCTGTTGTGTGAACTATGAACTGTTTGAATGTGTTAAACTGTTTGAATGTGTCATGCAACTCCGGAGACTTGTAATATTATGTCATATATGGTCACTTTATACACTTGTGTGAACTGTTTGAATGTTATTGATGCATGGTTTGAACATATGTGTATTTCCGGTATCTGCTGTGTGTATTCTGTTATTATCCTATGTATTCTATCAATATTACAATGTATTATGTGTGTATTTCGATTTTTTTTAATTCATGATAATATTACCCGTGGCGAAACAATGGTTCTATCCCTGGCGAATAACCTTTCGCCTGTACTAAACTACCACCGACGAATATTGGAGGCGCCGACAAGGTGTACTTACCGCCGACGTTTGGAGCTGCTCGCTGGCGCTGGAGCATATTACCATCGGCGAAAAACGAAGGCGCCGGTGATGTGGACCTACCCCCGGTGTTTGTAGGAGCTTGCTGGCAGTATATGCATACTACCATCGGCGCATTATGAAAACGCCGACGATGAGGATTTACCGCCGGCGAGGTGGTTGCTGGCAAGCACCGAAGCACCGGCGATGGGCCTTTTCTGTTCACCGGCGATAGGGTCTTCTCTACTAGTGTTATATACCAAAAGAAAACCAACAAGGATTATTTCTAGGAGGTTTAATATCTTATCTTATCTTATCTTACCACTATGTAGTATATAAATAACTCTGAATATTCACTGTTGGATAAGGACTTGCGAATCCCAACATTGCTAGCAATTGGATCTTCTTTTCCATTCTAGTATCTACTTGAAGATTCTATTGATAGTCTTTAGCACAATGAATGCTATGCATAATCCACAAAACACACTTCTCCATCATTCTAGAATCTTCTCCTTCATTTCTCAATACCATGTTAACAAAATTTACAAGTACTAGTACCTAATAAACGTTGACTTCTACATGATAGAAAATACAAGAACTAAATATGCACCCATACTTTATAGGTGTCGATCTAATTTCTAACTTTTTGAGCTTTACCCAGTATTATAATTTTATATAGTTATGATATTTCATATGTCTAGTATTTGAGTCTCACGTAAATACTACTAGTAGATACCATATTTTATATGGATGTACTAGTACTAGGAGACAAGGCAATACTACCAGCAGAACTCAATCCTATGAATCAAATAACTTATATGCAAGAAAACTTAGTAAGGATTGCATTCCTCTGAAATTCCTAGGGAATTCGTACGAATCAAAGAGGCTAAAATTCCTATGAAATTCCAACTAACCAAAGAAACTTCAGAAAAAATAACTTACATTGATTCAGGAATAATATCTAGGTCTCATATAAGTACTTACTACTACGTAGTAGATACCATATTTTTCATGGATGTACTAGGACACGAAGCAATACTATCAGCAGAACTCAACCATATAAAACAAACTACTTATATGTAATAAAACCTCCTAAAGATTGCATTCCTCTGAAATTCCTAGGGAATTCCTTCGAATCAAAGAAACTAAAATTTTAATGGAATTCCTAGTAACCAATGAAAGTTCAGAAAAAATAGCTTGCATCGATTCAGGAACAAAGCTAATAAAATATGTAGGGACGAGAATTTACCCAGTTCCAGAGACTTCCATGCATAAACATAGCCGTTCTCGGTCACGGTGATACATTGCAAATGTATCTATAATTTTTGATGTTCCATGCTTGGTTTTATCTACTTTCTTATGTTCTGTCCATACTTTGGAATAATTTCATATGATTTCTTGGACTAACCTATTAACAAGAGCTACAGTGCCATCTGCTTATTTTCTGCTGTTTTTGGTTCCAGGAAAGTCAGAAAATTAATATTCTCGGAATTGGACCGGACAAAAGCCAAAGTCAATATTTTACCAGAAGACTCACGGAGCCAGAAGACGACACGGAGAGGGGCTAGGGTCTGGCCACACCACCTGGTGGCGCGAGCCCCTCCGGCACCCCCTCGGTCTCCCCTCTCGCCTATAAGAGCCTCCCGATTTATAAACCCTAGAGAATCAATCAGAAATCCACGAAAAGTTCCGCAGCACCGCCGCCACCGAAGGGGAGATTCGGGGGACAGAAAGTCTCTATTCCGACACCCTGCCGGGACGAGGAAGTGCACTGGAGCCATCTCCATCGATCTCCACCACCATCTCCATCACCATTGTTGATTCCCATCATGAGGAGGGAGTAGTTCTCTCTCGAGGCTAAGGGTTCTGCCGGTAGCTATGTGTTCATCTCTCTCTCTATGCATGATCATATTGTGATCACGAGCTTTGTAATCAAGTAGATCTACCTTCCTACTCAAGTGCTTTATTAGATCTCTGCTCTCCCCATGTGTGTGAAAGTGACAGTGTGCACACCATGGTGGCACTTAGGCTAGAGATTACAAATACTTGTTATGAGTTATATTTGGATTTGGATGTTTTTATAAAATTGTGGTGTTTGTTGGAACCATCTAGTGCTCAAGGTGACAGTGTGGGGTTTTCTAGATGGGAAAGATGAACTTTGAGGTGTGCTGTTATAGCCCTACCAGTGATTAGAGTGTCCAACCGGAGAGTAGTTAAGAGTAGTATCATAAAGAGAAGATATTTATATGAGAGTGTTCACTAGTGAAAGTATGATCCCTAGGCCTTGTTTCTAAGCATTACAACACCGTTTGCAATTAGATATGTTACATGTTTACTTGCTTCCATCTTTATTTCAGTTTGCCTTTAGACTCTTCCACGCCATCAAAGTATTTTCTAGCACCGTTACCACTTATAATGATCCATACGACTTGTATTTCACTATCTCTTCGCCGAACTAGTGCACCTATACACCTGACAAGTGTATTGGGTGTGTTGGGGACACAAGAGACTTCTTGTAAACTTGATTGCAGGGTTGCTTGAGAGGGAATACCTTTGACCACTTCCTCCCTGAGTTCGATAAACCTTGGGTAATCCACTTAAGGGAAAACTTGGTGCTATTCTACAAACCTCTACACTTGGGGGCCCAACAACTGTCTACAAGAATAGAAGTGCGTAGACATCACACGGCGAACACGCGATCATGTTGGATAATAGCATTGTAGTATCTAAAGTAGCCCTGGAACTCGTTCATACAAACTGACCATCCATGACTATCATTCCCATTGATGACAGCAATCTTGAATTCGAAAATGGCGACTAGAGAGAAATCTTTGTTTTCCCCAGCAGCTGTTGGAACTTGGAAAATGACTATCTTCTGCAGTTTAGTATGTCGACCTTCATCAGCATCATCCTGAAATGTAAGTGTGGAACCTTCAGTCGGTTCAAACCCCGACACTTGCGGAACAACAATCTTGCGACGAGTATACACATTAACAAGGTTCCACATGAAACCGGGCCCAACTGTGACGATCCAATCTCCATTGTCGCCTGCTCGCCGCTCATCAAAACTATTTTGCATCACAACATCGGAGGAGAACCTGTCCAACGGCGTCAACTTGCACGGGATGCCCGCCACTTCGAAGCAGTCTTTGGATTCCCACGTACTCACCGTCGGATGAGAATGAAGAACACATGGGAGGCCAAACGGATGAGAAGAAGGCATAGTTCCGCTCTCTTTTGCTGATTGAAGAATATGCTTGGACGAAGTGACGAGGCTCGTGGTGGTGGTGGCGTCGCAATGGTTGATGAGTACTTGAAGAGGGACTTCGGTGAACACCTTCTGAAACTGCTCATGATCTTTACAGACCTTGCTCGATCTCACCATGGAAGGAGGCTGCGGATGGTGTTTTGGGGGTTTTCTTTGGGGTGGGGTGGGGTGGGGGGAGGGAAGATCGTTGGCGTGAGCTGGCGGCGGGGTGCGATGGAGAAGACAAATGCTGATGGTGCGTAGTAGTACTCTACTACTAGTAGTACTGTAGAAAGTGGGCGAGAGGTGGTGGGGCTCCAATTAAGGCTAGTTGCACAAACCTCCAACAATTAGAGCCGTAGTTGCAAAGAGCTCCAACTATTGACCCCTGGGTATGTAAGAAATAATGTTAAGAGGGCTAATCGAGAATTTTGTGCTATGTGCAGCATTTGTACCCAAAAGTAACTGTAGTATAGTAGTTTATTGCAACTAGACTATCCTGATTATATAGAGTTCCCTGCAATTTTTAATCCATTTGTTGGAGGTTTGTGCAATTTCCACCCTCCTCATGTTCCGAGGAAGCTCTATGACCCTATGTTCAAACAAAAAAAAGGTCAAAGACAAACAAAAAAGAAAGACCATCTCTCAGGCCTCGTTTGATTTGTAGGATTCTCAAAACATAAGAAGAGGAAACTACAAGAATTTGGATCAAGTATGTGTTTGAATCATAGGGAAAGCGAAGGAATTATACCATGAGGTTGGAGTGGACGGAAATTTTGCTAAAAATAGATGTCAAAGGAATACTTTGAAGGAATCTCAATTCCCGTGTTTTTCCTACTCCTATATTTTTCCTATCTTGCGTTCCAAATGGGACATAATTCCTAAATATTGGAATCCTATGAATCAAACAAAACAGCGTAGGATTATTTCCTAAGGGACAAGGTACTTCACAAAACATTTGTATTTTCTTTGAATCAAAGAAGGAATAAAAAAGGTTTCCTCTCTCGGGAAAAAAGGAACTCCACCTCTTGGTGAAAAAAAGGAACTCCACCTATTGGAGAGAAAAAAATACTCCACCTCTTGGACAATTCACTGTGACAAGAGTAGCTACTAAAGTCTATGTCTAGTACTAGCTATAGGGTCCAACCGTAGCACATTATTTACTAGTAGTATACTAGTACAGTATCAGTCTTTGTAGGTGCCTCGAAGGAAACAAAATAAAGCTCTACAGGTAATAAATGGCCATGGCAATTTCCAAGATACACAATCTTTTGCTTGTTCATTTTGATCTGGATAGAGGAGTATTAGCTGCTTCGTGTATTGAGCCATCTAGCTATCTAAAAACCTGAATTGTCCTGTCCAACCAATGCTCGTTACATGGAGCTTAACCAAATAGACTTACTGCATAACTTTACTGCGCGTCCGAAAAACTAAGGAGTACAAGAAGTACTAGTACAGTAATATTATTTAGAGAGTTTTTTTTGGAACGAACACAGAGAGTTCTACATTTATCTTGTAGCGCCAAAAGCAGAAGTTGTGCCAATATAGTACTGTAGTAGTCACGTCCAGGTTGCCTTATAGGGAAAAAATAGTATGATGAGCAACAAGATCTATCTATTTTTGTACTCCTATTATAGTACTACTACTTACTCAGGAACGGCACGAGTGTGTGCTCCACTAGTGCGCTTCCACACGTAGGGTAATCCAGTACGGAGTAGATCGCTACCGCATGGTCGCGTGATTATTATGCATTGGTCCATTCTCTAGTCGTGGGCACGTATCGTAACAGTACAAAAATTGTAAAAAATAGATTACTCATAGATAATTACTCCCTCCATCCTAAAATAGTAGTTACTGACTTGGTTTTGTCTAGATACGCATGTATTTCGACGCATTTTAGTACTTAGATGCTCCCTCATTTTCAAATTAGAAAGCATACTAGGTTTTGTCGAAGTCAATATTTATAAAGTTTGACCAACTATATGTACAAACATACTAACTTACATAATGTCAAACGCATATAATATGAAAACATGGTTCGTGATGATTCTGATAACATTGAGTTGATGTCATAGATGTCCATATTATTTTCTAGATATTTAGGCAAAATTCAAAGGGCAGCCTAACCTGCACGCTGGACCCACGTTGATGCGTCGTCCACACCGGCGCAATTTCAATGGCAATCTTGGTTCAAGACTTAAATCAAGTCGAATTGACAAGTTTGGACATAAAATTTTGTAATCACTGAGTTAGATGACTAAAAATCGAAGAACCGTAAGAACGGTTAGTGTGTTTAGCTCTGGTCCATGTCATAGAACTGAACAATTACATAAAATTCATACTAAACTCCTAAATATTCCATCATAACATTAGCAGCAAACTTAGTTTACATCTAAAATGCATCCTTCCTAGTACCAAAAGATAACCTACATGCGATTACTACTAGTAAACTAGAGTAGTAAAATAGTACTACTAGTAGTACTATTTATTTGCTAATACATCATTACAGTCTTGATCATCAGCCGTAGTTTAAGATTATTTTTCATGTCGATGCAAATCTAGAAAGATACATGGGTGGACTGTCCAACCTTCATCAGGAACTGCGGCGGCACCCCGAGGTACGTCCTGAGCTTGTCGGACAGGAAGTTGGCCGGTGATGAGCTGCTCGTTGGCTCGATTACCACATTAAGGATCTCAACCATCGACAAGTCCGTCAACCCCGGCGGGCCAGGCGCACACAGTTTCACCATGTATTGTGGCCACAAGCACATGTCCTGCCTGATGCACACCAAGGACACGATGGTGGCCAGGCTGAGTGTGCTAATGGTTAGGCCGAACACAACACCGTCATCCCCGCAGAGGAAGCACGTGAATCCCCTCGTGCTTGTTGGTAGCGGAGTCGAGATAGGGAAAAAGAAGGTGCTATCGTAGATGTTCCTAGTTACTATGACCCCATGGGCCTCCTTCATGTGGGGAAGGAGCCCTCCCGGCGAGGCAATGAAATCATAGGCGTAATCAATGCAGGAGCACGGGCCGTGCGAGCATGTGATCTTGAGCTCGTCGAGCTTGTTAAAGGCGACCAAGCTAAAGCAGTCGTCTAGGGGCACTCAATCATCGCCTCAGACTGGACGGCGTCCATAGCAGCCGGCTCACGGTCGAATCCTCCGACGTGGTACAGGAACTTGTGGGAGTGGTTATAGAGGGAAGATCGGCTCGCCGACGTAGTGCCCGCCGGCCAGAAACCCGGGTTGGGTGGGTATACTGAAGAGTATACTGATTGAGTTTTGTACTGTACTGGTACGATTGTACAGGAACACGCTAGGCATGCGCGCGCCGGTGACAGCTGCACTTGGCCACTTTTTTCTTAGACAGTGTCCACATGTTGTACATGCTTTGTCAAAATAAAAAGGCTATAGAAAGTTGACATGTGAGTAATAAAGCAGGTGTCACGATGTACTGTACCAGACAGTACAGTACAGACGGAGGGAGAGACCGAGGCAAGAAGATCAAGGTGAGTGAGAGGCAAGAAGATCTACTCCTAGAGAGACATGAAAAGCCTGCGGTCTGCTACAGAGTGTAGAGTGCTGTAGGCAAGAGACCGAGGACTGCATGCATGTCTTCGACACCAACCTGTAATTAACTTTTTGTGTCTTATAAAAATTAAATGGGCTTAAGAATCCTAGATAGAGGGAGTACTAGTAATAGTAGTAGTACTACATCTTAGAACAAATCAGACAAACTAGTACTGCATTTATTAGTGGTACTTTTTTTTGAGAAATTATAATTAGTAGTAGTACTTAGAATGTAAATAACCAATCCAAGTTACTACTCCAATAGAGAGTACGATCACGCTGTTTTATGGATTCTTGTTTACTATACGTACTAGTAGTAAAAGCTAGAATATAGATTATTTTAGACCAAATTTTGGCTATACAATATCTAGCATACGCGCAAACCTCAAAAGATACTTCATTGTTTAGTTTCAGGGATCTTGTGCTAAATGCATGGACTTAGATGTAATTTTCATTTTTATGAGGTCCTTGATGAAACTTGTACTTCCACCGACCGCGTGTTAACTAATAAAGCACCTCGCTCCTACGGGACCTACCACAATTTAAAAAAATTGCACTGCCTATATTATTAGACAAAGTGGAACATGGTTTCTTATGATTCCAGAGTTTTTAGAAATAGTATGTTTCAAGCTTCCCAGCTAACTTTGCACGCTTTAGTGACTTTTTGCAGATTTAACGAAATTAGGTCAAACATTTGCTACACAAGTAAGGGCAATTGATTGCTATTGAATTAAATGTATTTTTAGAGGTACATGGGTGATATAGTAAACAATGTCATCGGTGTTATATTCCAACTATCAAGAAAGAACATTTAATTCTGAAATTTTTGAGTGATGACGAGATTGTTCTTTTACGTAAAGAAACCCCGAAGAATATGGATCTGAGTACCAGAAGACAAGTTTTCAGACATAAAGAGTGGACCAACATGTCGTACTGATGATACCCATGTTTTATGAGCTTTCAAACTTCCAAGCTAACTCCGCCAACTTGAATGACTTTATGCCAATTATTTATTGAATTTAGGTTAAATTTCAACTACAAGTAAATTGTAGGTTGCTTTGAAAGTTTTATGAAAACTCTTCTGGAGGTACCTATTCAGGGGAGAATTAATATATCATAAACCACCGAGAGTTTTACGACATGTTCAACTTCATGCTAAGATTTTGCATCTTGACAGTTTAACAAAATTACGTCAGACTTGAGCTACAAGTAAGGGTGAAAGATCGCTCTTGAATTAAATGTTTATCGATATTTGAATGACTTCCTAGCTAACTCTGCCCATTTGAATGACGTTATGTCGATTTATCAAAATTAGGTCAAATTTGAAACTACAAGTAAATTGTAGGTTGCTTTGAAAGTTCTACAAAAAGCTTTACGGGGCACCCATCGAGGGGTCACAATCAATATGTCAGAAACCACCGAGAGTTTTGAAGATAGTTTCAACTTCTTGCAAGATTTTGCATCCTGACTATTTAACGATATTAGATCAAACTTGAGCTACAAGCAAGTAAGCGCGCTAGATTTCTCTTGAATTAAATGTCTTTGCAAGGGTAGATGGGTGCATCTTCTTGTAGTAAACAATGTTGTCAGTGTGAGTTTCCAACTATCGAGAAAGAACATTCTCAATTTTTCGAGTGATATCGAGATTATTCTCTCCTATAAAGTAAGTCCGAAGAATAAGGATTTGAATCCCACAATCCAAGTTTTCACACATATATAGTGGACCAACATATTGTACTTATGATTTCCCGTGTTTTATGAGTTCTCAAACTTCCTATAGCTTATTGCTCTGCCCACTTGAATGACTTTATATGTCGATTAATCAAAATTAGGTTAAATTTGAACTATATACTATAAGTTTTGTAGGTTGCTCTAAATTTATACAAAAAAGTTTTTGGAGGTACCCATCGGGGGTCACAATTAATATGTGAGAAACAAGCGAGAGTTTTGACAACTGGTTTGACTTTATGCTAATGATTTGCATCATGATACTATTTAACGAAATTGGGGCAAACTTGAGCTACAAAGTAAGCGCGATAGATTGCTCTTGAAATATATGACTTTTCAGAGGTAGATGGGTGTAATTTCTTGTAGTAAATAGTGTCATCGGTGTGATTTTCCAAGTATCAGGAAAAACCATTCAATTCTCAATTTTTCAAGTGATGACGAGTGAGGTTGTTCTTTTCTGTAAAGAAATGTCCGAAGAGTATTGGATCTGAATGCTAGAAGCCAATTTTACCGACATATATAGTGGACCAAAATGTTGTACAAATGATTCCCATGTTTTCTGAGTTTTCAAACTTCCTAGCTAACTCTGCCCATTTGACCGAATGACTTTATGTCGATTTATCGAAATTAGGTCAAATTTGAAACTTCAATTACATTATAGGTTGCTTTGGAAGTTTTATAAAAAAACATTTGGAGGTACCCATCAACGGGTCACAATTAATATATCATAAAACACCGAGAGTTTTGATGATAGGTTCAACTTCTTCCTAAGATTTTGCATCTTGACAATTTAAGGAAATTAGGTCAAACCTGAGCTACAAGTAATTAAGCGCGATAGATTGCTCTTGAAATTAAATGTATTTTCAAAGGTAGATCAGTGCATCTTTTTGTATTAAACAATGCCGTCAATGTGAGTTTCCAACTATTAGGAAATAACATTCAATTCTACATTTTCCAAGTGAAGACGAGCGAGGTTCTTATTTTTTGTAAGAAGTCCGGAGAATATTGGATGTGAATGCCACGGCAAGTTTACATACATATATAGTGGACCAACATGTTGTACCAAGTAAATTTGAATAACTTTATGTCGATATCTTAGAATTAGGTCAAATTTGAAACTACAAGTAAATTGTAGGTTTTGCTTTGATAGATTTATGAAAATGCTTTTGGACGTACCCATCGAGGGTTCAAAATTAATATAACAAAAACTAGCGAGATTTTCGACGATAGGTTCAACTTCTTGCTAAGACTTTGCATATTGATAATTAACGAAATTAGGTCAAACTTGAGCTATCTACAAGTAAACTCCATAGATTTCTCTTGAATTAAATGTCTTTTCATAGGTAGATCATCGGTGCATCTTCTTGTAGTAAACAGTGTCGTCGGTGTGAGTTTCCAACTATCGAGAAAGAACATTCAATTCTACATTTTCCGAGTGAAGAATACGAGCGAGGTTGTTCTTTTTCCTAAAGAAAAGTCCGAAGAATATTGGATCTGAATGCCACAAGCTAAGTTTACATACATATATATTGGACCAACATGTTGTACCAACAATTCTCATGTTTTATGAGTTTTCAAACTTCCCAGCTAACTCTGCCCATTAGAATGACTTTATGTCGATTTATCGAAATTAGGTCAAATTGGAAACTACAAGTACTAGTAAATTGCACGTGCCTTGCACGTGAGACTCAGAAATAGACATGTGGCATATCATCACTATATAAAATTAAAATAGGTAAAGCAGAAAAAATATGATAGGTAAAATTTGAATGACTACAAGTAAACTGTGTAGGTTGCTTTGAAAGTTCTACAGAAAAGCTCTTAGAGGTACCCATTGGAGGGGGCACACAGGGGGGTCAATTAATATACTATCAGAAACCGAAAAGATTTGTGACAACAGGTTCACCTTCTTGCTAAGATTTTGCGTCTTGACAGTTTAATGAAATTAGGTCAAACTTGAGCTACAACTAAGTGCGATAGATTGCTCTTGAATTTAATGAAATTAGGTCAAACTTTAACAACAAGTAATAAATTGTAGGTTGCTTTGAAAGTTTTATAAAAAAGCTTTTGGAGGAACCCATCAGTGGTTAATTAATATATTAGAAACCACAGAGAGTTTTGACAAGTGGTTCGACTTCTATCTAAGATTTTGCATCATGAAAATTTTGAACACCTTTTGAAAATGATCACATGAAATAGGGAGAGAGGGGAAATTATATTTCTATTATCTATGGGCAAGCCACAAGCTTGAGGTGCACCTTAGGCTTAAAGATAACTTTATTTTTTCCACTATGTATAAGGTGAACCTTAGCGGATGCCACACAGTAGGCCATATGTTTTTTTGGACAGGTAGTAGGCCATATTAAGGTGTGCTTTTTTACACAATGCGGGAGTAGTATATTTCTTTGCTTAGACATATGGTGACCTATGTGCACACGCTGTACATGCTGAGAGAATAAAACATTGGCAAGGGAAGAGGGCAGTAGCGAAGAGAAGTTGAAGGCGGTTCCATGTCAGAGCAAAGTTATGATGGGTTTCTGACATGTGGTACTCCTGCGGCATTACAATGTACTACACTATGCTAGTACTAGTAAATTTCAGGACCTATGCACGCAAAACAAATTGTGTGTTTTCTCTCTCCTTCGCTGCCTCTCACCATCCATTCTCCCTCTCTCCTACCCTTTCCCCTAGCGCACCGGCCCGACTGATCTCTCCCTCGTCCACAACGTGGTGATGCACATGTGTGCCTTGGTATGGCAGCTCTGTGTCTGTGGCGTGTTCGGCAGCCGCGTGTTGGAGATATGCCCAAGAGGCAATAATAAAAGTGGTTATTATTATATCTTTGTGTTTATGATGAATGTTTACATCCCATGCTATAATTGTATTATTAGGAAACACTAATACATGTGTGTTTTGTAAACATAAGAGAGTCCCTAGTAATCCTCTTGTTGAACTAGCTTGTTGATTAATTGATGATCATGGTTTCCTGATCATGGACATTAGGATGTGATTGATAACAAGGTTATATCATTAGGAGAATGATGTGATGGACACATACACCCATAGTAAGCGTAGCATAAGATCAAGTCATTAAGTTCGTATTGCTGTAAGCTTTTTAAATGCATAGTAACCTAATCCTTCGACCATGAGGTTGTGTTAATCACCATCACCAGATGGGTACTTTGATGACATCAAACACCGCTTCGTAACTGGGTGGTCATAAAGGTGTCATTGGGTATTCTGAAAGTATGTGTTGAAGCGCATGAACCAAGATTGGGATTTGTCCATCCATATGACGGATAGATATGCTCTGGGCCCTCTCGGTGGAATGTCATCTAGTTAGCTTGCAAGCATGTGACTAGGTCACAAGGGATGACATATCACAGAACGAGTAAAGAGTACTTATCAGTAACGAGGCAGAACTAGGTATGGAGATGCCGACGATCAAACCTCGGATGAGTATAGTATCGCGTGACAAAGGGAATTGGTTTCGTATGTAAATGGTTCAATCGATCATGAAGTCATCGTTGAGTATGTGGGAGCCATTATGGATCTCCAGGTCCCGCTGATGGTTATTGATGGGAGATGTGTCTCTGTCATGTCTACATATTCACGAACCGTAGGGTGATACACTTAAGGTTCGAAGTTGTTTTAAGTAGATATGGAATGTGCGTTGGAGACCGAATGTTGTTCGGAGTCTCGGAATGGATCCGGGACATCACGAGGAGATCCGGAATGGTCCGGAGAATAAGATTCATATATTGGGGTTCATTTTCTAAGTTAGGAAATGTTCCGGAGTGTTTGTATGGAGATTCTAGAAGGTTTCAGAATGTTCTAGAAGGTTCTAGAGGATTTCTTGGAGTTTGCTTGAAAACCAAGAAAGGGTCAAAGGAAACCTAGTGGGGCAAGACACGGATTCGTGGGGGAGGAGGATTCCTCCCCCCTTCCCACCGCCGGCCATAGGAGGGGAGTCCTACTAGGACTCCCCCTCCCCTGGCGCGCCTCCCTCCTTTAAATAGAAGGGAGGGGGCGCCCCCTCCTAGCCCGCTCCCACAACTCCCAATCTCTGCCGCCTCTCTCCTCCACCTTTCTTCTCCACAGGCATAGGCGAAGCCCTGCAGAATTCTCTACTCCACCACCACCACCACGCCGTCGTGCTGCTGGGATTCCGTGGAGACCTCCGCTGCTCGCTGGAACGAGGAGAGGAAGGTCAGCTTCGACTCCGCACGTGTGACCGACTGCGGAAGCGCTGCCGAAACACGGCGCAGGAAGGATCGTCCACTTGACCGACTACGGAAGCGCTGTCGAAACGCGACGCCGGAAGGATCGTCCACACGATCTTGAGATCGACAAGTGATCGACTACATCAACCACGAGATCTAATCTCGTTAACGCTTTCGGATCTACGAGGGTTAGTTCCTACCTAACTCGTACTTTTGTTGTCGGTGTCTTAGCGTGTACTGTGCATCTTGCGGCATGGTGGGATGAAGCGGCTCGGGCTAACATTACATGTTATCGCACATGAGACTTGCTCCACGCTTGACGTGGAACTTGCTTTGCACAAGTGGCTTTGCGGGTGTCTGTCTCTCCCACCATAGTTAAGATTCAATTTACAATGAGCATCTGACAACACTTGTATCAATGTTGTGGTTCTTGTTCGTAGGTAAGATCGTTCTTATGCGAAAGCCCCAAACCACGTAAAACATGCAAAGAAAATTAGAGGCGTCTAACTTGTTTTTGCAGGGTTTTGTGATGTGATATGGCCATCATGTGATTATGATTGTATTTGATGTATGCAATGATCCTTGTTGTAATATGGCAACCGACAGGAGCCTAATGGTTGTCTTTAATTCTGTTAAGACCTGCGTGTCTATTCATCTTGTAATAGCTTTATTCCAAGTAGTTGTAATAGTTACTAGTGATGATGGACAACCATGAAGCGACGCCACTGACCTTGACGCTATGCTGGTGATGATGGAGATCATGTTCGTGCTTTGGAGATGGAGATCAAAGGCGCAAGAAGAAAGGGCCATATCATATCACACTAATTATGAATTGCCTGTGATGTTAATCCTTTATGCATCTTGTATTGCTTAGATCGCGACGGTAGCATTATAAGATGATCCCTCTCACTAAATATCAAGTAATAAAGTGTTCACCCTTAGTTGGCACCGTTGCTAAGACTCGTCATTTCGAAGCATCTCGTGATGATTGGGTGTGATAGACTCTACGTGTGCACACAACGGGTGCAAGCCAGATTTGCACATGCGGAAACTAAGGTTAACCTTGACGAGCCTAGCATGTACAGACATGGTCTCGGAACACGGAATACCGAAAGGTAAAGCATGAGTCATATGGATGATATGATGAACATGTTGATTGTTCGCCTTTAAAGCTACATCATCTCACATGATGATCGGACTTGGTGTAGTGGATTTGGTTCATGTAATCACTAAAACAACTTGAGGGATGTTGTTTTGAGTGGGAGTTCATTTGTAATTTGGATTAGTCGAACTCAATTTATCATAAACACAATCAAAGTGAATTTGCATAGTTTGTTGTAGTCATTGGCATCCGTTCACCACCTTACGCTTAGTTATAGTTGAGATAGTAGAACTATAGAAATTCTGGATATTTGCTTTACAAACTGGTATCATATTGTTTTGAGTGTCAATCTAAAGTTTAAAAGTCCCGTTGGAAACTTTCAGCAAACTTTCAGCAAACTTTACGAACTGGTATCGTATTATTTTGAGTATCAATTTAAAATTTATAAGTCCTATTGCAAACTTTCAGCAAACTCCATTTACTCCATGAAGTTTAATAAATAGTATTAAATCAAGAGTAACAATTCCAGTGTTAGTATCTAATGTATCATGTTTGCCTCCATGATTCTTGATACTCAAAAGATTGTTTTTAATATCAAGTTTATCTAAGAGCTGAAAGCAATGTTTCAGAAACCATCATATGTGAAATGTATTGCGATATCTAAAACAATGTGTTGATTACAACATGATAGAGTATACGTCCTCATATTTGATGAGAATTTGTGAAGGTTGGAGATGCTAGTGGTCTAATCCTCCAAAAGGTTTTGAAAAAGAAACATTATACTCGCAGTTCACCTTTATAAGCTATAGCAGCTTGATCATGAAAGTTGTCATGATAGGGATGAATAGAAGATATAAGTAAAATGTTTACTACACTAATAGATTACTAAAGAATGGATTTTTGAAAGAATGCCAAACATTTGATGATGGTGATCCACTTCAAAGTGCAAGTCCAAAGGTATTAGTATTTGACTATATACGCTTTGTACTATGTGTCATGTGAATGACACCACTATTGGTGTTGATAGATTCTTTTAAAAGAAAAAAAGAATTGCTGAAAGAGAATCTATAAAATATTTGGCAGAAATTATAAGGTTGGACATGTCCAACTTGGGTATGTAGAAGATATACATGTTATGGTTGTATTCCTTGCTTGTTAAACAATGTGGCTCTTAGGTATTGGATACCGAATTGGTTGGTATGAAGTGTCATACAGGACAACACAATTCATGAACTACAATGGCCTAAGTAACTAGCAAGAGAATATGTGATGATGTTCATCGAAAACAAACAAAGGGTTGTTGTGTTGCTCGTTAACATCAAAGCTTTCCTTCAAGATTTGTTTCAATAATTGTTATTTTGATCAGGTATTATGACGACAAAAGGTTGTTCAAATAATTACCGTATTCCATAACAGATGGATGATATACAAGTCTGGTTGGAGAAATAACGACCATAAAACTAACGCTAAAATGTCGCAAGACAGATGATTGAAAGATCGCTTGCGAAGTGACATCGCCGTTTAAATTATATTGAAAGGATATATGAAGAAACTCTATATTGATGGATTTTTGGAGTCTTTGATTTGGATCAAATGACGCTTATGATACTTTCCAGGAGATATTTAAAACTCCGTTCGTAGGCCAAAATAGGAACGGACGACTAACTGATTGGAATTTGTACATATTGATGTATATAGTCCATTATGTGTAGTCATGGGCGATGGATTTCAACTTCATATGCTTTCTCCGAAGATTTGAGTGAGTATATGTATATACTTACTCAATAAGGAAGAAGTATGAAACATTTGAAAAATGTTCAAAGACTTTCAAGATGAAGTGGAAAAACATTGTAACAAGAAAATAAAGAGTTTATGATTCGATGATAAAGAAAGATGTTTGAGTTACAAGTTTAGCAAAACACCTAAGATTTGAGGAATCGTTCCATGGATTTGCATTTCCCAAAACACCATAGGAGTATGGAGTGTTCAAGATATGTAATGAAACCTTGTTTGACATGGTAAGATCAAAGGTGTCATTTATAAAACTGCCATTGTATATTAAAGATTAAAGCTTTACTGACTACCGCTTTTACACTGAAAAAAGCTCCATCGTGATCCGTTGAAATGACACCATATAAGTCATGGTTTGGGATAAAACCCAAATTGTTTTTTCTTAAATTTTGGTATGTTATGCATAAGTAAAATGTTTACAACCAAAGTCGGATAAGCACGTCTTTGTAGGTTATCCCAAAGAATTTGTTGGGAATTTCTCCATAACACTGAGGACAAAAGAGTTTGTTACTTGGAACGTCAAGTTTCTTGAGAAGGAATTTTTCGTGAAAAGTTAAGTGGGAGGACAATAGGACTTTGATAAGGTTGTTGAACCTTAGCTATATGTGCTAAGTAACGCAGCGCCGGAAAGTGTCCCGGTGGCAGCCACAATGCTCATGGCTCTCGTGATTACAAAAGGTGTGATCTCGGAGATTAGAGTTCCTATAGAACTGTGTGGGTCAGTAAGAATCAAATAGTAAGATTTGATAAGCAAGTCGTTATTGTTTTGACAATGATGAACCGACTACATGCAAAGAAGCGATGATGGACCCTGACTCCATAAAATGACTGGAAGTCATAGAATCCGTGATAGTATCCATACACGAGAAATCACGTTTCTGAACTTAGAAGACCCTCCGGAAAGGCGTGAAGCCTATCGGTCGTGTTTGGATTTATAAAGAAATAAGACATGGATGTTTAACATCTATGAAATAGTCGACATGTCAGAAAGAAGTTTACGACAATGTTCAAGGAGTTGACTATGACAAGATTTGATCTTTCATAAGAGATATATAGTCTTGACGGATTGATGTAGCAACCACTACATATAATTTGGTATATGGTAGTTGAATAAACAAAACAAGTTCTTCTAATAGAATGGTTACCTAGGACGTGTACATGACACGATCCAAAGGGTTTTGTTCATTCAAAGGATGCTAAAAGAGTATGCAAAACTACAATGGTTGAAGTAAGCATAGCGGAGTTGGAATCTTCACCATGATGAAACTGTTAAAAGAGTTTAAATTCATCGGAGATGATGAAGATGCTTGCATTTGCAAGAAATTAAGTGGGAGCGCTGAGACATATTTCTAATACATTATGTAAAGGACATATTGTTGATTGGAAATAATGTATCTTGTATTGACACAGGTTAAGAATTTCATTTTGATGAAAGACTTAGGCATAACCCAAGAATTAGGCATCAATGTCTATATGGATAGATTGAGGCGCTAATATGGTTTTGCCAAATGTACATAGATAAGACGTTGAATGAGTTCAATGTGGAAACAACAAGAAAGGTTCTTGACACACGGAAAATACTGAATCAAGATTCAAGTGTTTTGACACTTGGTGAAATCACAAGAATATTTTGATCAATCATTCTTTGAGATGTACACATCCAGATATGTCCTATGCTCTAAAATGTTATGAGAATATACCAGAATGATTCATAAGATGATCATTGGACAATAGTAAAGATATTCTTATGAGCTTTGGAAGAACTAAGAATATACCATGTATAAGTGACAAATAGTTAAAGGTAGTTCATTGTAAAGCGTTGCATTGATACTAATTTTGTCACAAGATACAAATTAAATTTATCTCAATTTAAACTATGGGTGGCACAATGTAATGGAAAGGGAGTTCCATAACGGATTTGGTTGAGTACCAATGTTAAAACATTGTAACAGATACTACAACAGAAGGCTAAGTATATGACTACTATTGTAGCAGTAAATGAGGGCATTTGCGTCAAGTAGTTTGTTATCAAACTAGGTGTGGTTCCTAGCGGGCTAATACTATGAGGTCTCACCAAAGGACCAAATTTATACAATGCCATCTCATTGGAGAATGAGTAATGTGTAGAGACGCAAGGACATGCAAATACACACAGACCTGGAAGTGTCAGATCCGAAGATTATGTTTACCACTAGCAAAAGTGTCTATACAACACCAGAAAGCCATAGGTGTTGAATGCACAAGTTTTTAACTAGATTATTGACTCTAGTGCAAGTGGGAGACTGTTGGAGATATGCCCAAGAGGCAATAATAAAAGTGGTTATTACTATATCTTTGTGTTTATGATGAATGTTTACATCCCATGCTATAATTGTATTATTAGGAAACACTAATACATGTGTGTTTTGTAAACATAAGAGAGTCCCTAGTAAGCCTCTTGTTGAACTAGCTTGTTGATTAATTGATGA
Source organism: Avena eriantha (assembly GCA_910589775.1). Lineage (NCBI taxonomy): Eukaryota > Viridiplantae > Streptophyta > Magnoliopsida > Poales > Poaceae > Avena > Avena eriantha. The sequence continues at coordinate 47,706 of OU342746.1, forward strand.
TCATGGTTTCCTGATCATGGACATTAGGATGTGATTGATAACAAGGTTATATCATTAGGATAATGATGTGATGGACACATACACCCATAGTAAGCGTAGCATAAGATCAAGTCATTAAGTTCGTATTGCTGTAAGCTTTTTAAATACATAGTAACCTAATCCTTCGACCATGAGGTTGTGTTAATCACCATCACCGGATGGGTACTTTGATGACATCAAACACCGCTTCGTAACTGGGTGGTCATAAAGGTGTCATTGGGTATTCTGAAAGTATGTGTTGAAGCGCATGAACCAAGATTGGGATTTGTCCATCCATATGACGGATAGATATGCTCTGGGCCCTCTCGGTGGAATGTCATCTAGTTAGCTTGCAAGCATGTGACTAGGTCACAAGGGATGACATATCACAGAACGAGTAAAGAGTACTTATCAGTAACGAGGCAGAACTAGGTATGGAGATGCCGACGATCAAACCTCGGATGAGTATAGTATCGCGTGACAAAGGGAATTGGTTTCGTATGTAAATGGTTCAATCGATCACGAAGTCATCGTTGAGTATGTGGGAGCCATTATGGATCTCCAGGTCCCGCTGATGGTTATTGATGGGAGATGTGTCTCTGTCATGTCTACATATTCACGAACCGTAGGGTGACACACTTAAGGTTAGAAGTTGTTTTAAGTAGATATGGAATGTGCGTTGGAGACCGAATGTTGTTCGGAGTCTCGGAATGGATCCGGGACATCACGAGGAGATCCGGAATGGTCCGGAGAATAAGATTCATATATTAGGGATCATTTTCTAAGTTAGGAAATGTTCCGGAGTGTTTGTATGGAGATTCTAGAAGGTTTCGAAATGTTCTGGAAGGTTCTAGAGGATTTCTTGGAGTTTGCTTGAAAACCAAGAAAGGGTCAAAGGAAACCTAGTGGGGCAAGAACGGATTCGTGGGGGAGGAGGATTCCTCCCCCCTTCCCACCGCCGGCCATAGGAGGGGATTCCTACTAGGACTCCCCCTCCCCTGGCGCGCCTCCCTCCTTTAAATAGAAGGGAGGGGGCGCCCCCTCCTAGCCCGCTCCCACAATCTCTGCCGCCTCTCTCCTCCACCTTTCTTCTCCACAGGCATAGGCGAAGCCCTGCAGAATTCTCTACTCCACCACCACCACCACGCCGTCGTGCTGCTGGGATTCCGTGGAGAAGATCTACTACCTCTGCTGCTCGCTGGAACGAGGAGAGGAAGGTCTGCTTCGACTCCGCACGTGTGACCAAATGCGGAAGCGCTGCCGAAACCTGGCGCTGGAAGGATCGTCCACTTGACCGACTGTGGAAGCGCTGCCGGAACGCGACGCCAGAAGGATCGTCCACACGATCTTGAGATCGGCAAGTGATCGACTACATCAACCACGAGATCTAATCTCGTTAACGCTTTCGGATATACGAGGGTTAGTTCCTACCTAACTCGTTGCACATGTCTAATAGATTAGATCTTGGCTTTTATCTAGATTAGATCTGGGTTTTGTTCGTTCTTGCGGTAGAAATTTTTTGTTTTCCATGCTACGAACCCATCACCGTGTTGGTGTGAAGTAGGGAGAATGAGTACATAGGAAGGAAACCACTTTGGGCCTTGGCGGAAAAAATTCAAACTTTTCCGGATTTCAAAATTTTCACTTGCTTCCCAAACATCGGGAGGGAAGGTTACTCAAAAGATCGGCCATTTGCAGTACTTCTTATCTTATCTTTATCTTTTCTTATCTCTTACAATACCATACCATACCACTATATAGTGTACGGATAACTTCCAACATTGACCGTTGGATCAAGACCGTCAAATCCAAACATTGCTAACCGTTGGATCTTGTTTTGCATTCTTAACATCTACAAAGATTCTACTGATAGTCTTTAGCACGATGAATGCTAGTACGCGCAAACCTCAAAACACAGACTTCATTGCTCAGTTTGAGGGTCCTTGTGTGCATGGACTTAGGTGCAATTTTCATTTTATGAGGTCCTTGATGTAACTTTTACTTCCACCGACCGTGTTAACTCTCAAGCACCTCACTCTACGAGACCTACCATAGTTATTAGAAAATGCAACCGCCCCAATTATAAAACAAACTGGACCACATTTTATTATACGTAATACCCAAGTTTTTAGTACTAGGATTTTTCAAGTTCCTAGCTATCAACACTCGGATTATTAATCCCAGATGCCTGTTATGCCATACATCGCAATCCTAGGATTACCATTTTTGCGAGACATAACAGATTGGATATCATAGTACATCATTCATTACAAACCACAATAAGGTCTTACACAAATAAAGGATCTCATGATCTAGTCTTAATACAATCAAGTAGCGGAATAAATAGCGTAGCGGTGGGCTCCATCTTCAGGGTCACAGGCAATGCTGACGATGGAAGATGATCCTAATTGTCATAGCCGTCCTGCTGTCCTCCTTAAGGGTAGTACTCCTCATAGTCTAGCCACGGGAATATCCAGGGACAAAAGCCATGAGTACTCTTTAAGTACTCGCAAACTACCACTAACAAGTAAGATAGTTCTAGTAGGAATGCTAAACTCTAAGTTTATTTGTAAAGCTAGGTTTGAAACCTAAGCTCAGTTCAGAAACAAAGAAAGATAAAATAAAGTTCTAAATCACCTAAGTGGGAACTTATTTGTCATAGTCACAACCCTGTTGTGGTCAAGTCATGTCACAATTCATTTCATAAGTCATTTTGAAAACATCTGACAACAGAACAGTATGGCCACTCCAACTGTCCATAACTGTCATCGGATTGATGACAAGTACGCCATGAGGGGGTCCTCGGGGCGTGTGGAAGAGAGTGGTCTGAGACGTACGGTGTTCCGGGACGGTGAGCATAAAAGTTTACCCAGGTTCGAATCCGTCGGCTTTGGATGGATCCTACTCCTGCTAGCAATCCAGTAATACGGCCGAGCCGGAATATGGGATACAAGGGTTCGCCTATGCAAGTTGAGATTGTAGACTATTGAAAGTGCCCTAAAGGCTCTCACTAGGACGGTTTATATAGATATCCGGCCTAGGGTTTACAAGAGAGATCTGTCCGGCTATGACTGAGAGTCAGTTACAGAGTACATCTTGAACTACAAGTAACACTATGGGCCTAAGTCGGTAAGTCTTCTGGGCCTTCCCGTAGCCGGACTGGACTCCGTCTTTTCTCCTAGACTGGGCCGCCCGTGAAGCAAAGCTCTAACCCGAAGTGGGCCACCCTGGTCAGTGAGGACTATGAGGATACTCGGAAAGTATATCCCCAATAGCAGCCCCCGGAAGTCTCCAAGATCCAAAGTCGGATTCATCATCGTCTAGCTTGATCTTCGGCTTGCAGAATCTTGAAGGGTTCCTGAAACTTCAAAACAAAAAATACGATCCGGGTCTTAAAAATAAGTCGGACCTATCAATATGTTACTCGGATTTTCCAGCTTGATATTGAAACTAAGCCGGAACTTGGTCTCTAACGTCATCTGACACAGGTCATGGTCAAGTCATGTCATCTGACAAACATCCTGTCAGCACGATAGTTGGTGGGTCCGCCGTTCGTGGAACTGAGGCACCGTTTCAATGCATATGCGGAGATCGAGGCGACTTAATCATCACGTGGGTCCTTCCCAGTTCCTTGCACGACGTGTGGCGTTTACACAGTGCCGTATGCACGAATCTTGGCGCGGTTAGGTAGATATAAGGGGTGAGGATTCTCCTTCTCCCATCTTCACCTGTTCCCCTTGCCATTTCTTCCCCTCCACTTCTCCCTCGCGCACAGAACTCTCTCGCTTCCCAGATTCCTAGCGCCGCCCATCCAAGGTCACCGGCGCACCGGAGAAATGGCTTCCTCTTCCTCATCCGGCTTGGCAGCGGCAGCGGCAGCAACGGCATCGGCAGAGAAGGAGAGCAACCTAGGGGTTTGGATCCCGTGCCTCCTCGACGACGAGAAACTCTGCGGCGTGGAGAATGAATGTCTCCTCCGTGCCGGGAATTGGTGGAGCGGTTTCGGCGAAACCATCCCCTACCCGCACGCCGGCGAGCAGGTACACTTCGGCACCCACCTCGACAGAGGTTTGTCTTTCCCTCCCTCAGAATTCTTTTCCGAGGTGATTGATCATTACGGTGTTCAGCTCCACCATCTTCCCCTGAGCTCCATCTTAGAGATGAGTTCTTACGCAGCTTTGTGCGAGGGGTATCTCGGCATTAGGACAAGTCTCACTTTGTTTCGTTTCTACTTTCATGTACGTAGAAACTCCATCACTGCCAGTAATCCTTATATTACCAGCACTATTAACCTTTCAGTTAGACACGAGCGTAGTTTCCTCGCATTTCTGCCAGTGAGTCGGTCAAACAATGGCCGACCACTTTCTTCTATCATAAGGATATTCCTGCTCCCGGCAAAGCTACTGCTTTGCCGACTTTCATCGACGAAGCCGCCACGGCCCAACCGTCTTGGGAAGAGGTCCCTCCGTCTCTCAGTGACGATCTGATCCTTGCTAAGAGGCAGATTGAATACCTGATAAAACACAAGGGCTTGAAAGGATCCGACCTGGTCCAGTGCTGGGTCGCACACCGGATCCAGCCTCTCCAATACCACGATGACCGTCTGATGCACTCCATCACAGTGTCGAAGAATGATTCCCTCCGCATCAGTCCCAGGGCTTTGAAGCCACAAGATTACATAAGCCAAATCAAATGGCTGATCAAGGAGCAGATCGAGAGAAAGATTCCAGACTTGTCTCTAGACATGCATACAGCGGAAGACCCTGTAGTTCCGGTAAGCTTCAATAATAAAGCCTTTTATGTGTTTCACCTTTTAAGCTATTTTGCAATACTGAGATATTTTCTTCTTTTCAACTTGCCGACCTCCCCGAGTCGGAACTGGCTCCTCTTGAGGGATATCCTCCGGAGTTTTCTCAGGAGGCGGAACTGGTCCCACTGTCGGACATTGTGCCTAGGAAGCGCAAAGCTCCGATAGTGGCTGTCGGCACAAAGGAGGTGCCAGTCGTGAAGAGGTAAATTTCAACACAACTTCCGCCTTTGTACCTTACTCGATTTTTTTCCGAGATGTAATGTTTTCCATTCTATTACATTCTCAGAGCTAAGCAGCTCATCAAGGGCAAGGGGAAGGGAACTTCTTTGAAGCCTTTGCGGCAGACGAAGCTGACTATGGCTTCTCCTGTTGTGGCTCCTCCGACTCCTGCTCCTCAACCTTCTGCAACGCCGGTGATTACTCCATCACCATTTGTCATAGAAGATCCGGCTCCTTCAACAGGGCCAGTGATCCTTGAATCACCGACTGACGCCACCATGGGTGGCTCAGGTTTAGATAAGGATGAACCCTCTTCGGGTAATGATCCCTCGACAGAGATCTTTGCCGAAAACCTCCTGAAAAATCCGGGACTTGCCAAATTTGGCTTTTCTCGGAAATCTCTAGAAGAAATCCAACTACTGGCCCGGCAATGCCTGGAGATCCGAAATCTTTCTGCCGAAGAAGAAGCACAAGAAGCGGAAGACATCAAGTACTCCGACCTTCTTGAACAAGTCAACCTTCGCGACGAGGGACTTAGAGCTAGTGTGCTTCCACCACCTCCGGTTATTCCACTCACCTTTGCCGAGAAGGTTACACCGAGGTGAAATGTGCCTGAGCAAGCTGACACATGAACATCATGTAAGTCGGAATTCTAACTCACGATTTTCTTTATTGTACTTTATATCATATCCGCTAGCCCCCAAGCATAAAGTAGGATATACAATCCGGCTTTATGCTTACTTAGGATGCCAAAGAATGAACTAGTGTAGCCCCTAAGGCTCGTGCTAATATTAGTAACGATATTAGCCCGAGTCTTTAGTAGACTTCTGAGTCTGGGTATTCTGACTTACAGAAAGTTAATTCATATAACCAGGATTTGTAGAAGAACATCTGCAACAAGCGGAGAGAGATCAAATCTCTCTGACTTGAAAATGCTGAGCTGAAAGTTTCAAAGGATGAGGTTGAAGGTAAACATTCCGAGACTCAAAACTTTGTCTTGATTTTATTAGTTGAATATTTTTTGCTGAACTGTTGTTCTTTTTTTTGTCTTATAGCACTGGTAAAATAGTCATGTGCTATGATTGAAGAGTTCGAGAACCTCAAAACCCTGGTGGTGGAGAATAAAGAAATTCGCCAAGAGCTGAAGCTCAAGGCAGATCATGAGAAGAGCATCGCTCAAATTCTCGAATCCACCTCCATGGCCACTGATGAACGTGATCGTAAGATTGCGCGTCAAGATCAGAGAATCTCGGATCTCAACAATGAGCTTTGCATAGAGAAGGATCTTAACAAGACGCTCCAGGCTGAACTCCGGAGTCTTCGAGAAGAGAAGACCAAAGTTGACGACGTCATCTTTGGTATGTTTCTTTCTTTCTGACTTGTCTATATTCTTCGACTCTTTCAATGTCAGATTTTCTTAACCATTTTTGTGTTGTGTATAGGTCCTCTGAACTTGACAGACTCCACCTCTGCCGAGCCTCGCACCACCGGTTTACCCAAGTCGGTGATCTGCTTCATGACTTCCACCAATCCATTGAGAATATTGGCCAAGCTCTCAAGGTTCCGGGCATGCATAACATGTCCAACTTTCAGGTGCAAGACCAGGCGAAGGAGATTCCGCAGCTCGTCCGAGACGGGAACATGTCCTACGCGCGATCTGCGGCGCAAAACGCTCTCACCATGGTCATTAGCCACCATGGAAACATGAAGATATGGCAAGTGACCAGAGGGTAATGCAAGGTCAATGAAGACGATCAGGAGTAAGATATGAAGGTCATCATGGACTCCTGCGCCGGATATGGGTGTCACATAGCTGACTTAACCAGCTACGACACACCCTTCTTCACCCGCGTGGACACACTGCCTCCGCCTCCGAAAGAAGCAGCTGAAGTTTCCGACGATGAACATACCGTATCAGATCTGAACATCTTAGAGCGTTATCAAACCGAGGCCGATGCATCCAACGAGTCGGCAGCTCCTACCTCCTCTCCTGCATCATAAATTACCAGAAACAAATGTATTATTCCGAGAAACATTATGGGTCTATAAATATGCAGTACTATAATTTTGGTAGTGCTAAGCTTTAATCTATTCAGCACTTTTTGGCTTAAATTTTTGTGTGCCTGAAATGTTTACATAAGCACTTATAATTTTTCGTCTATACTTATCGTTTATCTGGCTTTCCGCCTCGTCCCTTTCGCGAGCCGGCTAAACCTTCAGCACAGAAACTTTGCCGAGCAATGGAGCTTAATTGTTAAACCAGTTTAAACTCGAAAACAAAGCCGGCTTCCAGTACCAACAATTCACTACTCGGAAAATGCCCGCATCCGGCAATCAGACAAATAACCAAAGTATAGACTAGAAACTTTAGAGTTATACCCGAAGGTAGCATTTTTAGAATCAGAAATCCAAACAAGAACAAACATGAGCATAAAGTACTTTCAAGTATTCTGGGATTTTCGACTATGTCATGATCATTAGGAAATAAGATGGTAAAAACTTCTCAGAAAAACATGAGGCAACCAAGACTTTTATTTCTCACAGAACATGTACATATGTATGAGTACAAAGAAGGATAAACTAAGAATAAAAGGGATGTAGCTGAGCAATATTCCATGGTCTGTCTAACTCATCCGGATTTGTACTACCTCCAACTCTCTTTCTCTTCTTAGTAGCAGGTCTTTCTTTGACTGGCCTCATGTGAGTTAAGTAGTACGAACCATTGTGCAATACTCGAGTAACTAAAAAGGGACCTTCCCATACTGGGGAAAGTTTGTGATTTCTTTGTTGCATAAGCCGGAGAACGAAATCTCCTTTATTGAAAGATCTGTTTATGACTCTCTGGCTATGATACTTGCGTAACTTCTGCTGATAGGCTGTTGATCTCATTTCAGCAATGGCGAGGGTTTAACTCATCAATGCCCATTGTTATGGACTTGGGTTTTGGAGAAGGAGGGAGCGTTGGAGACATCTATCGGCTAGCAAATAAGCACACAAGGGACAAAGGATTTACCCAGGTTCAGGCGTCGTAGAGGTCCCTACTCTTGCTTGTCTGCTCGTGGAATTATCGAAGGAGTCGAAAGTTACAATGGTGCGCAGATGCAATCTAGCGAGGGCTATAGAAACTAGGATTGCGTGTGTCCTCCTTGCCGCCCCCTCCTAGCCTTTATATAGATAGGCTAGGTCTCGGGTAGCAGGTCGAGTCGGTTACAAGTTAGGGTTTTTCCCCTTCAAACTTTCTATCTTTAACTTCTTCTTGTTCTTCAAGCAATCGAGAGTCCGTAGGCCACTCGAGTCCCTTGTTTGGGCCTTGGCGACACCGTGGGCCTGTACGTATTTGGACCGTATATACCAAGCTCGAGTACCTATAGGGTATACCCATGTCAGTAGCCCCCGAGTGCCCAGTGGAATCGCAGATTTGACTAGGGACTTTTTGAAGTCTTTGAGTGCCTGAACGAGTGCATTTCGACTGCTTTTTATTTGTGTCATAGGGATTGTTGATATACGTGCCTGATACAACCGAAGTATCGGTATCAGTTAACCACCTTAGGGTGAAACAACGTAATCTACTCGAACTCGAGTCCCCGGACTCGAATCCGGAAAAGTGCTGGTGTAATTCGACTCAGGCCGCGGAGGTCTTACAGGAGTCAAATTCCAGTTATACGGGTGTGAGCACTCGACGCGTCCGTCAAGGCATGTTCATCGTACCTGTAGGCATGGATACATTTCTGGTAGTGCGCAGCTAATGCGTTGCCAGGCCTTATTCAGGTCTTACCTTCACGCTGTAAGCGCGGCATCCGAATTTTATCATCACGCAGACGATTCGGGTGACCCAGGAGACGCAATCTCTTTGTATGGAAAAATTATGAGGCAGTGTCGCCATAAGCTTCGAGTGTGGATGTTATCAACACATAGTATTTTGTATAAATAATCATAGGGTGCACGACCAGCGCTCCCTACGGGAGTAGCCCCCGACTGTCTAGTTGAGTCGAAGACTAAGGTAGGGACTAAATAACTTTTGTGACTGTTGTCGTCTTTTGGTTGCTTTGTTTCAGTCGAATTTTTCCAGCGCTCCCTATGGGAGTAACCCATGTCCATAATCGAATCGTATTTCGAATGGATTTGGGTTTGCTTCTAATTGTCCATGTTCCTGCAAAAAGAAAAAGAAATTCGTAGGGTGCGCGGCCACCGCTCCCTATGGGATTAGCCCCCGAGTGCTTGGTGGAGTCGAAGACTCTAGCAAGGACTAAAGTATTCGAATTTTTCCACTGCGTAGCTTTGATGACGTCAGTGCTGACGCTTTTATGACCTCAGTTCCCCGCATGAGCGAGTTTGATGGGACGTGACGAGCGGTGGGTCCCACTTCCTGACTTTGATTTGACTGGGCGTGCGTAATCTTTATTTTAACTGCGCCTCCTCGATTTCCATGCGTAATGGGAGTAGTGGAGGGATGGTTCGTACTTCCCCTTCTCCACGTGTCCAACGCGATGTGTGCCACGCGTCCGGTAGGGTTTTTCTGAGCCGTTGGATTGCATCTTCCAGGGGTTAAGTAGCGGCGCTGCGACGGTAATTTTCCCATTTGTTCTCATTCATCCTTGCTGCCATCACCATTGCTATTCCTCTCTACTTCCTTGCGCTCTTTCTTGCTGCGGCGCTAGACTAGCTCCGTATTTTCCCCAGCTACTTCCTCCGTTCTCACCGCCGTCGCACAATGGGGAAGAAGAAGGGAGGCGCTGTTGTTGATTCCGCGGCCACCGTTGCCGTGGCAAAGAAGAAGGGTGGCTCCACTGCTGCGGGCACCAGCGCCACCGCCGGCGGGAAGAAGAAGGTCACGGGCACCCGCGTGAAAAATGGTGCATGGTGCCCTTCCATCATCAAGGCGTCGGATCTCCGTCTTCTTCGCAAAGATGGAGTTATCTCCGCAGCAGTCGCCGATACGCGTGTCCCCAGCGGTGAGACAATTCCTGCTCCTCCCGCTGGTTTTCGAGTGATGTTTCTTGCATTCGTCATTCGCGGTCTTTCCTTGCCTCTCCACCCCTTTCTTAGGGGTCTTCTTTGTTTCTACGGGCTCCAGCTCCATCAGATGTCCCTAAATTCGGTCCTCCACATCACTTGCTTCATCACTCTTTGCGAGTGCTGGCTCGGAATCGAGCCACACTTTGGTCTTTTCAAGCGCATATTTAAATTGAAGCGTCAGTCCGCATCTGGCTCTTTAGTTTATGACGTAGGTGGTTGCGGAATCCACGTCGACCCATCCGCCACCTACTTCGACATCAAGCTCACCAAGTCCGTCCAGGGATGGAGGGACAAATGGTTCTATGTCCACAATCAGAAGTCCAAAGATGAGCACTTTGGACTCGCGCCCTTTGATCCCGCGACTCCCTGCAAGAAGATGCGTTCCTGGAAGAACGTAGTTATGCCTGGTGAACTCGCAGACACAGACGTGCTGTATGAACGCGTCTGCGACCTCGAGAGTCGCATAGGCGCAGAAGTGGGACGCTGCGCCCTTATCCGAACCTGGCTGCGCCGTCGCGTCCAACCCCTTCCAGCTAGAGTTCATCCCATGTTTCAGTGGGCGGGCGCTGATGATGCCACTCGCGTGTCTGCCGATGGCATGTCCGCGAGTGAGGTGGATAAGAGGATTCGATTGGTCACGAAGTACACTGGCAAGGATGTGCTTCCAAATGAACTAGTTGTTCCTCCTTTTGATGCTTCGAATCCTCCTCCTGAGGTACAGTTGTGGTACGCAGTAGCTTATTTTCTCGATTGCTTTTCTGTTACTTACTTGATTTTTGCTGATTTTTGTTGTCTATATGCAGGATTGGGCCGCATCACCTTGTATGCCCCCTCTCCCTGAGGGGGTTATTCCTCGCGAAGCCTTGGAAGAGGATGAGTCTGAGTCGACTGTCCCTTCTGATGTGGAGGAGGAAGCCCCCGAGTCCGAGAGTCCGGACACTCGCAAGCGTTCACGCAGCAAGGATTCTGACGCGTCGTCTCCTTCGAATCCAGAAGGTACGATTATTGGCGCGGAGTCGCCAATTCCTGCCGTCCCTGTGAGGGCTGCGGCACCGTCTTCTCTCAAGAAGATGCGATTGCCTAAGGAGTCTTCGTCGGAGTCGGCGGAGGCCACGTTTGATCTTGACAAGTTTGACTGGTAAGTTTTCGAGTTCAATTGTTCTTTTTCTTCTTGTTGGCTTGCCCTGGATTTTGCCCTTTCTCAAGGTGGGTTTTGTCTTGTAGTCAAGAGGCGTCGTCATCTTCTGGCGACGTCGAATTTTTGAAGGAATCTAGAGTCGCGACCTCAAAGGCCAATAAAGAGGTCGAGTGTGCTCCTTCCCCTCCCGTGGCGGCCCACTCCGGGCACAACTCTTCCAGCTCTCCTCACGCAGGGGAGCATCGAATGGTTGCCCGGATGACGACATAGCAAACATCTTCGGAATCATTGGAGGACCATGTAAGTGTAGTTGTTTCTTTCTTTATAGTGTTGCAGTCGATGTTATATATTTCCTCTGATGGTTCTTTGTTTGTGCGAAAACACCTTGTAAAGAAAGCCGCGCACTTGCCAGAGCAAGTGATGGCGATGGGCCGCCAGCATGCAATGCTGGAGACGCGTCACCGTGTGGTTGAAAGTGAGTGTTCTACACTTACTCTTCTTCGTCTTCTCTTTTTTGGTGTAATCGACTGATAGTCAAATTTTGTTTGTCGTGTAGCTGAGCATAATGCTCTATTGCGTGATGCCGCCACCTTGGAGAAGACACTGGCTGCGGCTGTGAAGGGTCACGACGAGGTGATCGTAGGGCGTGACGAGGCGCTGAAGCGTGAAGAGGATCTGCGTGCCTCCTTTGCTGCCAGGGAAACGTTGTTCGAAGAACAACTGTTCTCAGTCGCCAAGGCTCTCTCAGGTACTTTTGCTTGTGGATATTGTTGTCCTTCTCTGCATCGAATGTTTTTGCTGGTGATGTTGAAGTTTTGATCCATGTGTAGGTTCATGTACAGATGCTGGCGATTTGAGCTTTGACCCGCATGCCCTTCGTCGCGATGATGCTCTAGCAGGTGCAGTGGTTGCAGTCGAGGACCGTAGTGCCACCGTCCAAGATACACTTTCCAAGGCCAAGGTCGCCCTCAGTCGCCTCCGGGAGGAGTTGATGCCGAAGGCGGAGCTGGTCGATAATATGAATGAGCTGGCAGAGTCACTCGCCGGGGGTGTGCCTTTCACCTACAAGAATTCCCTCCGCGTGGCTAGCGCGACCATGTCACTCGCCATGGTGCAGGCCCACGGAGTCGAGATCGATCCCTCCGCGGTGTCGAAGGCGATGCCTGTTGGCGCAGACGGTCATCATGTAGTCTTCGGTCCTTTCGCGACTGCTTGTGGCAAATATGGGCATCACTTGATAAATACTGTCGCGAAGTACTCGGAGGAGCTCCAACGTGCCAAGAAGGCGGCGAAGGCTTCGGCCTCAGGGGCCGGCGGAAAGTTAGTGGCGTCTGACACTGCCACGGACTTGATGAAGCCCCCGAAGCCGTCGAAGTCGAAGAAGCCAGCTGCTCCGTTGTTAGCTTTTGTAATAGTTGATTAATTGTCCTTTTGTTTAAGAACATGCCTGCTGGCGAGTGTGTCTATTGATACTTATGCCGGTTTTGAATGCATTTGACCCCTTTGCCTTTATGTTAATTTGGTCGCCTTATTTGCCTCTGTCTTGACTTGTGGTAGGGTACATCAAGTGATCCCGTGGGGGGAACCCAGGACTCGCCATCTCTTGATGATACGGTGGCACCACCGTGCTCCAGGGTAGAGGAGCTATCCTTGCTTTTGCGACTTCATGATCGCATGAAGCAGCTGGAGCGTGAGTTGACCGTGATCCGCGGTAGCACAGACGTATGGACGTCGAAGGCGGAAAAAGCCGCCACCCACGAGCAATATCTTCTTGGCGAGGTGACGCAGCTGGGCGACCAGTTTAAGTGTTAGTTTGCTTATTCTCATCTTTTCCTTTATAGTTACTCGCAGCGGTATGTTGTACTCATGCTATTGATGCTGCTTCATGTAGTTGTTAGCGCGCGCCATCCGCAGGAGGAGAAGGATAGAATTGCCATTCGCCTTCATGATCTCACCCAGGAGCAACTTCAAGGGAGTGGATACTTCTGGGTAGATCATGATCGTGCCACTGCATTAGCGACTCTGCAGGATCGCGCGTCGCGAGTGCTGCTCTTCCTGAAGAAATCGCAGTCATGCTTGAAGAACATTTGTCGGGCGATGTTCCCGATGGATGATACTCCATCAAGCCTGTTGGCCCTTCTTGCCAAATTTTCAAGATCTGTCTGCGGTTCGCGAATGCGTGAGGCAACAGTTGGTGGCTGGTCCCAAGGCTGCTCTCTCAATGGTGCGATTTCACAGGCCTAACGTACATGTCGCCGCCATTGCGTCTGGGCCACCAGCACCGCCAGCAGGTTCTGCTTGGAATATGGTGCCGCACTACCAGGTGGTGGACCACCCAGCAGAAGAGATTGTCGACTTCTTTGAGGAAAAACCAACATTCTTCTGCTGCCGTAGTAGCCTTTTTTGTATCCTGCACATAAGTGTACTTGTGTTGTAAAGTTCGTATAGGTCTTGTAAATATTTTATTGTTGTATGTGCACAAAGAGTTTTGTTAGCATGAAGTGCGTTGCACTATGCAAGTCCTTTTCGTTAGCCTGGCTATGTTTTATCTCAGTCCCTTGTCAACCTGTCAGGTGTGTTGCAGCTGGATTGAGGTTGTGTTTAATGGTTTCGATTGATGTACCAGCTACTCAGGGTATCGCGTTTTGGTTCGAAGAATAGATGTGTATTGGGTGGCGCAGCCCCCGAGTATATAAATTGAAAAAGTAAAGGAAAACACAGAGTTTTGCGGCACTTAGCTTTTATTTATTCGAAGAACAGTGCGAGGTACAATGTGTGGCTAAGTAGCCTTGGCTGAGTAGCCTTATTTGCAATGTAAAAGTAAAAACGACTAAGGGTAGAAGCATCGCAGCTATGCGACGTTCCAGGGGTTGGAGTATGCGACTCCTATCTCTAAATCTTGAAGGCGATAGGCGCCACCTGGGATTACTTCTGTAATCACGTACGGTCCTTCCTAGGGGGACTCGAGCTTGAGATGCCCCTACTGCTTCAGTCGCAGGACTAGGTCACCTTCGACAAAGGATCCGGGGCGAAGCCTTCTACTGTGGTAGTTGCGCAGGTTCTGCTGATAGATCGTTGATCATTCCGCGGCAATTTCCCTTGCTTCGTCAAGGAGGTCGACGGAATCTTCGAGTGCGAGGGATGACTCTTGTTCGCTGTAAGCGACCACGCACGGCGCCTTGTACCTTACCTCAGCTGGTAGCACTGCCTCTGCTCCGTGCACCATAAAAAATGGCGTGTAGCGCGTGGCGCTGTTTGGAGTTGTACGTAAGCGCCAGAGTACAGATTGCAGTTCGTCCGGCCAGCAGCCCGCAGCTTGTTCGAGTGGCTGAAGGAGTCGCTTCTTGATGCCGCTGCGGACGAGCCCGTTTGCCTTTTCCACCTGACCGTTGGTCTATGGATGCGCTACTGAGGCATAGCTGATGTTGATCCCTAGGTTCTCGCAGAATTCTTGGAACTCCTTGGATGTGAAGTTCCTCCCGTTTTCGGTGATGATGCTGTGTGGCACCCCGAAGCGGTAGAGGATGGACTCAGAATTTGACTGCGCTGTGCGCGGATTGGTTGGTTACTGACATGGCCTCAATCCACTTGGTGAATTTGTCGACTACGACCAAGAGGTAGACGTAGCCTCCTCGCGAGGACCTTGGAAGCATGCTGACCATGTCGAGCCCCCATTGCACGAAGGGCCAGGCCAATGGGATTGGCCATAGCTCTGCGCCCGATGCGTGCGGCTTGTCCGCGAATCGTTGGCAAGCGTTGCATTTTTGGACGATGTCCTTGGCGTCGTGCATGGCCGTAGGCCAGTAGAATCCAGCTCGTAGAGCTTTGGCAACGAGGGTGCGACTGCCAGCGTGGTGCCCATAGGTCCCTTCATGGATGTCGAGGAGAACTGCTCTTCCATCGGCCATGGAGACGCATCGTTGTAGCACTCCTATGATGCTGCGTTTATACAGTTCGCCGTTGATAACGGCGAATGCCTTGGAGCGCCGTGCGATGTGGCGTGCATATGTCATGTCGTCCGGTAGTCTCTTGCTGAGGAGGTACATAATGTACGGCTGCGTCCAAGATTGCTCAATCATCATGACGCTCATTGGTCCCTCGAGTCCTGTGTCCAGCTCCAAGTCATCGAGTGTCATTGGCTCATTGGGTGGCGTAGCCCCCAAGTCTGTTGCTGCGCTTGTTTTCTTCTCTGCGGCCTTTGGCTTGATGGAGCGCTTGCATATGCGCTCGAGAAATACCCCAGGTGGTATGGGGGTGCAGGTGGAGCCTATGTTGGCGAGTGCGTCCGCCTCTTCGTTGCTTTCGCGACCTACGTGTCGCAGCTCGCAACCATCGAAGTCTCCCTCGAGTGTATCATAGAGGTCACGGTACGCGATCATGTTGTCGTTCAGTGCATCGCACTCATGCATTGTTTGGTTGACGACCAACTTGGAGTCGCCATATATGATGAGCCTCTTGGCGCCGCAAGCTTTTGCCATCCTCATCCCGTGCAACAGGGCCTCGTATTCGGCCTCGTTGTTTGAGGTTGTGAACTGCATTCGCAGGGTATACTTCAGCTTGTCCCCTTGAGGTGATGTCAGGATGACACCTGCGCCTGCTCCGTCTTTCCGCTTGGACCCATCGAAGTGCATTGTCCAGAGGTACGACATATCTAGCTTGTCCGGGAGTTGGTTCTCCATCCAGTGCACGAGGAAGTCAGGGAGAACTTGTGACTTGATTGCGTCGCACTTTTCGTACGTGATGTCTCGTGGAGACATTTCTATTCCCCAAAGCGCGACTCGCCCCGTGGCGTCGGGGTTATTGAGGATATGTCCCAACGGGGCGTCGCTGACTACCACGATTGGGTGTTCCTGGAAGTAGTGGCGCAGTCGCCGGGCGGTCATAAAGACGTCGTACGCCAGCTTTTGGTAGTGCGGGTACCACTGTTTTGTTGGCGTGAGGACCTCGCTGATGTAGTATACTAGGCGTTGTACGCCGTGAACCTTGTTTTCCTCAGCTCGCTCGACGACGAGCACTGTGCTGACCACCTGGTTGGTGGCGGAGATGTACAACAACTGTGGTTCCCTTTCTCGTGGAGTCACCAGCACTGGCGAAGTGGATAGTAAGCGCTTGAGATCTTCGAATGCTTCTCGCGCTTCCTTGGTCCACTCGAATTTTTCAGCTTTGCGGAGGAGCTAGTAGAAGGGCAGCGCCTTTTCACCCATCCGACTGATAAATCGACTGAGGGCCGCGATTCGTCTGGCCAGTTGCTGGATGCCTCTTATGTTCTTCGGCTTCTCCATGGCCAGTATGGCTTTTATCTTCTTCGGGTTCGCCTCGATTCCCCTCGCGGAGATGAGAAACCCAAGTAGCTGCCCAGATGGTACGCCGAAGGCGCACTTGTCTGGATTCAGCTTGATCCGGTAGCGGTTGAGGTTGGCGAAGGTTTCGCGCAAATCATCGATTAGAGAGGCTTCTTCCTTGGTCTTGATTACTATGTCGTCGACATAGACTTGGATGTTGTGACCCAGTTGTTCCTTGAGGCAAGCCTGCATGCACCGCTGTAGGTGGCTCCCACGTTTTTCAGCCCGAAGGGCATTGTGTTGTAGCAGAACACACCAAAGGGCGTTGTAAACGCTGTTTTCTCTTGATCTTCCTCCTTCATTCGAATTTTATTATAGCCTGAGTAGGCGTCGAGGAATCAGAGACGCTCGCATCCCGCGGTGGAGTCGATGATCTGGTCGATCCGTGGTAGCGGGAAGTGATCCTTTGGGCAGTGCTTGTTCAGAGAAGTGAAGTCCACGCACATCCGCAGGATATCCGTGTCCTTTTTTGGTACCAGCACCGTATTAGCGAGCCAAGTGCTTTCCTTGATCTCGCGTATGAACTTGGCCTCAAGGAGTCTGTTGATCTCCATTCCGAGTGCACTCGTGGCTCAGATAGTCGCCTGATTGTTTGCTTGACTGGCCTTGCGTCGGGGTTGACGTTGAGTGCGTGCACGGCGAATTCCCTGGGAACTCCTGGCATGTCCGCAGGACACCAGTCAAAGATTTCCCAGTGCTCACGGAGGAATTCGACGAGCGCGAGTTCCTATGCGGGACTCAAGTTGTTGGCGATGAGGGACATCTTGGCGGGATCCGATGGATGGACATGCACCTTCTTTGTGTGCAGAGATGAGTCGAAGGAGAGGTCAGGTAAGCTTGGCCTACTCAGGGGAGGCAGACTGTTGTCTGTCGTCTCTTTCAGTTTTGCGAGTTCCTCCTGCATGCCGAAGGACTAGGAGATTCTATTGGATTCCCTGTCACAACTGTCAGATCGCTCAAAGCTCCCGTTGATCGTGATGACGCCGTTGAGACCTGGCATTTTCATCTGCAGGTAGGCGTAGTGGGGTACTACCATGAACCTAGCGAACGCGACGCGCCTGAGGATGCAGTGGTACTATGAGGGCCAGTCAACGACCTCGAAGTTGATGCGCTCGCGCCGGAAGTTCTTCGGCGTGCTGAAGATGACGTCAAGGTTGATTTTTCCCATGCGGTATACGCCTTTCCCTGGGACGATGCCGTGGAACGTTGTGTCCGATGCTTCCAGGAAGGTTAGAGGGATCCTCATCGCTCGCAAGGTACTTGCGAATATGAGGTTGATGCCGCTTCCGTCGTCCATGAAGAAGCGACTCATGTCGAAACCTCCAATTTGTGCCTCGAGTACGAGGGGGCAATGACCTGGACGAGGTATCTGAGGCGGGTGGTCGCGTTTGTCGAAGGTGATGCACAACTCACTCCCACTGAGGTACTCAGTGGTGGATGGTGGCGAGTGCGTGGCCAAGTTGACTTGGCGAGTGATGGACTTCTGCACCCTGTTGGAGGGGCGTCCTTTTTGGATCATCATGGTACCCATGGCCTATGGGTACGATTCTCCTCCGTGGTGCTGGTCCGGTGCGGCTCCGTTCGGGGGTGGCCCAGGTGGTGGTGGTGGTGCGCCATGTGCCACGGCGCCTGGAGCGGCTCTGTAGCCTCTTTCGACTGCATTGCGGTTCATCGGAACCAATCCCTCGTGTAGCTTGAGGAACTCGCGGCAGTCTTTGAGGAGGTGGCTGGACTTTCTCTAGCCATCTTGCTTGACGATGTAGAAGTGTACTGTGCATGTCCCGGACAACTTGTCCTCGATGGAGGTCGCCGGTACCTCATCGCGAGTGCGGCGTTGCCATACTTGCGTGGTTTTCCTGGAGTCGCGGTATCCGCCGCTACGGTATCCGATGTTGCGGTTATCATCGCGTCTATCGGCGTAGCCGGCTGCGACCATGTTGACGTCGTTGCGATCATCGTAGATGCGCATGCGGTGCTTGCCTCGGCGGTCGCGTCTGCGTTCGAGTTCCGCCTCCTCATCGGAGTGAGCGCGATTCTTCACCGAATCTTCTCCATCGACCCACCGATTCGCGATTTCCATCAGGTGGTCAATGGTCTAGGGCTTTGAGTGGCCCAGCTCCTCCCTGAGCTCTAGGCGGTGGACACCACCGTTGAATGCATCAATCGCACGGTCTTCCGAGATGTTCTCCATGGAGTTCTTGATGATGGACCACCTTTGGATGTAGGAGCACAGCGATTCTCTAGATCTTTGCTGGCAGCATCTCAGCTCTTCGATTGATGCGGGCCGTTTGTACGTGCCCTTAAAGTTACGCACGAAGCTGTAAACCAGCTCATCCCAACAGAGAATGGATCCGCGTGGGAGGTTATTGAGCCATGCTCGGGCGGCGCCCTGCAGCTGTAGCTGCAAGCATTGCATGGCAGTACTTCGACTGCCTCCGTGGAGTCTGACGGAGGAGATGTGATCCTCCAGCCAGATCTTGGGGTCCTGTAGACCGTCAAATTTTGGGTTCTCCGACGGGAGTTTAAACCCTTTAGGCATTCACTTCTGCCTAATGGATCTGCTGAAGCATCTGGCGCCGCAGAGCTCCCCATCTTCCTCTTCCGTGTCAGTCGACCGAGCACGTCATGCCCTTGACTTGTCGATCTTGCGCTGCGTGAGGTCGTCGCGTGCATCGTAGTCACGATCATGTCGCCGTGAGTGGGGGCGCTGAGACAGGTCGTGAATGTCATCGCTGGATGAGGGCGAGGAGTGGCGCTTTGCTAGCGCTTTGCCCTTTTTGGGTCTGGTGTTGGCTCCTTGTCGAGGGTAGCCTCAATTAATCCCAAGCCCGCGATCATAGATCGGTGCATGGCGGTTCGAGGATCTCCAGCTGGCGGCTGGTTATTGAGGAGGTACATGGTAGCTGCCGTCACTGCAGCCTGCGGCGTCCTGGGGACCATGTTGCCCCTCGTGTCGACTGTCATAGAGCCGAAGTCGAGGACTTTCGCGGCTTCTATGCGTTCTTGCTCGGTAAGATGAGCCATCCGCGATTGCCTTTTCTTGGCGAGGTACTCATTGCCCCTTGAGGAGGATCCTCCATAGGAGGAGAGCCCAGCGCGACGAAGGCTCGATTCGTCCGCTGCCTTTTTACGCGCCTCAAGTTGCACGATTGTTTGCACCTGGCGCTTGAATTCTTCCTTCAGGAGCCAGTGGTAGCCCATCAACAGTTCTTGTGGGGACCCGAAGGGTAAAGGGGCGCCTCGCAGGGCCTCGCGGCAGCGAGCCCATTCTTGCTCTTTGAGATTGATTACGACGCGTTCGCCGGTTTGCTCATTGATTATGCTGGGAGGCTCGACTGCTCCTCCGTTGTTGACGGGAGCGCGATTGTTGCCATTACCGCCATTGCCACTGTTGCCGGCGTTGGGTGGATCGGTGCCGTTACCGGTGTTACCACCATTGTCACAATTAGCGGAGGTGTCGCCTGCGTTGATGACGGCGCACATGAAGTGATTGGGGAAGCTGTTGCTTCCACAACTTTCAGATCCGGAACCATAGGTTCCATCTTCAGTGGCCAGATCGCTCAGATCGGAATCGCGACTGCTGTCGCTGATCGTATTCTCGACTGCCACCGGGGCATTGAGCTTGCTGAGGGTGCCGATCGATGGAGGGAACCATGATGCCGGGGCAATCGCCAGTGCTGTCGGCTGATCAGGCATGCGAAGCATGCCCATCTGACCAACTTGGAAGCGGAAGCTCCCAATCGCCAGGCTGATTTCGTCGCCCACAGACTCGAAGGCCGGGCGGGTGGCCGGCGGGTGGACGGTGAAGTCGAAGGCGCCGAAGAGCTAGCGAATCTCTGCTGTTGCGGAGTTGTAGATCGCAGTTGATGGTGCCGAAGAAGCCGCAACGTCAGCACTCCCAATTCCCACAGACGGCACCAATTGACGAGGGTATAACTCATCAATGCCCATTGTTATGGACTTGGGTTTGGGAGAAGGAGGGAGCTCTGGAGGCATCTATCGGCTAGCAAACAAGCACACACGAGACAAAGGGTTTACCCAGGTTCAGGCCTCGTAGAGGTCCCTACTCCTGCTTGTCTGCTCGTGGAATTATCGAAGGATTCGAAAGTTACAATGGTGCGCAGATGCAATCTGGCGAGGTATGTAGAAACTAGGGTTGCGTGTGTACTCCTCGCCGCCCCTCCTAGCCTTTATATAGATAGGCTAGGTCTCGGGTAGCAGGTTGAGTCGGTTACAAGTTAGGGTTTTTCCCCTTCAAACTTTCTATCTTTAACTTCTTCTTGTTCTTCAAGCAATCGAGAGTCCATAGGCCACTCGAGTCCCTTGTTTGGGCCTTGGAGACACCGTAGGCCTGTACGTATTTGGACCGTATATACCAAGCTCGAGTATCTGTAGGGTATACCCATGTCAAGCAACGACGCGAACTTCTTCGACTAAGTCGAGATCATTTTGTCGAGAAATCTTGGCATCCTCTTCGATATACGTAGCCATTCTAGGAGAAGTGTGAATCAAATCACTAGGAAGAACTGCTTCTACACCATTGACCAAGAAGAAAGGTGTGTATCCGGTTGACCTGTACGGTGTTGTTCGTAAACTCCATATTACAGAGGGTAATTCCTCTACCCAAGCCCCCGCAGCACGTCATAGTGGTGCTTCGAGTCTCGGTTTTAGGCCTTGTAGGATTAAACCATTTGCTCTTTCAACTTGTCCGTTAGCCTGTTGATGTGCGACTAACGCAATGTCAAGCCGGATATTTTATTTGTTGCAGAATTCGACCAATTCTCCCATAGAGAAATTACTCCCGTTGTCCGTGATAATGCTATGTGGATAACCATACCGGATTATAACATCGTCGACAAATCTTTTGGCTGTTGCTCCATCACAACTGGTGACAGGTTTAGCCTCAATCCATTTAGTGAATTTATCCACCATCACTAAGAGGTGAGTAAATCCACTTGGAGCTCGTCTAAATGGTCCTACCATGTCAAGCCCCCAGACCGCAAAAGTCCATGTTATAGGTATTGTTCGCAGCTGATCAACTGGAACATGAGCTTGTTTGGCGTACTTTTGGCAGCCCTTGCACGTCTTGAATAGCCGTTCGGCATCTGCCTTGGCTGTAAGCCAGAAAAAACCGTGTCTGAAAGCTTTTGCCACTAAAGATTTGGCTGTAGTGTGGTGACCAGACTCGCCTTCGTGGATTTCTCTTAAGATTTCCACTCCTTCTTCCGGAGATACACAGCGCTGAAAGACCCTAGACACACTTCGCTTACAGAGCTCACCTTTAACTATAGTGTAGGTTTCTGCTCGTCGGACGATCTTCCAGCTCAGCACCTCGTCTTCGAGTAATTTGCCATCTACCAGATAATCAAGGTAGGGTTGAGTCCATCTTGAAATTACAGCCAGAACTGCTATCAAAGGTGAGTCGGATTTGGTCGGATATTCCTCATCCACTCCCTTTATTGAGGTAACTTTGAGGTGCTCTAAAAAAGCGCCATCCGGGACCTCTTTCCGTGCAGAGCCTATTCGAGATAATGCATCTGCTTCCTCATTTTTTGCTCGAGGGATGTGTTGAACCTCAAACCCTTCGAACGATTTAGATAAATCATCCACGACAGATTTATATGATGCCATGTGTTTATTTGCATTACAAATATCCGACAATTGCTGAGCAACAAGATCCGAATCTCCATAACACATCAAATGTCGGATGGCGATATCCTTAGCAATCCGGATTCCATGCAACATTGTTTCATACTCGGCAATATTATTTGTCGCTCTGAAGTGGATCTGCAACACGTATAGAAGTTTATCTCCTTGGGGTGATTTGAGCACCACGCCAGCCCCCGAGCCCCCGCGAGCATTAGACCCATCAAAATATAGGGTCCAATATTCTGACTCAGGGAGGGAAATATTCTCCTTCGTCTCTGTCGAATCAGCAACAAAGTCGGCAAGGATTTGGGATTTAATTGTTATCCGAGGTTTGTACTCAATATCGAAAGCCGAAAGCTCTATGCCCCATTTGGCGACGCGTCCTGTGGCGTCACTGTTGTTGATTATATCTCCCATGGGAGCTGTGCTCACCACAATAATTCGATGCTCCTAAAAATAGTGTCGTAGCTTACGGGATGCTAGGAAAACACCGTAAGCCAACTTTTGATAGTGCGGATACCGTTGTTTTGATTATGTTAGGACCTCGCTGACAAAGTAAGTCGGACGCTGCACTAGGTGTTCCTGATTTTCCTCCGGTCTCTCTACTACCATGACGATACTAACGACATTATTTGTCGCAACAAGATAAAGCAACATCGGTTCATGTGGTTCCGGTGCAGCAAGGATAGGAGCACATGAGAGTACTTTCTTTAGGTCTTGTAGTGCAGCTTCAGCTTTGTCGGTCCATACAAAATCCTTGGTTTTTTTCAGGAGTTTGTATAATGGTGCGGCTCTTTCACCGAGCTGGCTTACAAACTGACTGACTGCAGTGATGCAACCAGTTAGTCTTTGTACGTCCTTCAGGCGAGTTGGCCTGGAAATATTGAGTATAGCATTGATTTTGTCCCGATTCACCTCTATGCCTCTTTGGGACACGATGAAACCTAACAATTTTCCAGTTGGGATTCCAAAGAAGGATTTCTTCGGATTAGCATGATGTTGTATTTTCGTAGATTAGCGAATGTTTCCTCTAAGTCGGAAATTAGTGTTTCCTTCTTTTTTGACATCACCGCAATATCATCCACATATGCATGTACATTGCATCTGAGTTGGTCGTGGAGGCAACGCTGCATCGTGCGCTTGTACATAGCTACTGCGTTCTTCAGCCCAAAGGGCATCGTAACAAAACAGAAGGTTCCGAATGGGGTTATGAATGAGGTTTTGACTTTGTCAGATTCCTTCATCTGGATTTGGTGATAACCGGAATATG
The DNA here is from genome assembly GCA_910589775.1 of Avena eriantha. Lineage (NCBI taxonomy): Eukaryota > Viridiplantae > Streptophyta > Magnoliopsida > Poales > Poaceae > Avena > Avena eriantha. The sequence goes on from OU342746.1 coordinate 71,168, forward strand.
CGTCGAGAAAACAGAGGAGTTCCGAGCCTACCGTAGAATCGATAACTTCATCAATCCTAGGCAGAGCGAACGGATCTTTTGGACAAGCCTTGTTCAAGGCAGTATAATCAACACACTTCCATAAATCTTTGGTGTCCATTTTAGGGACCATTACAGGATTTGCCGACCACTCAATGTGGATGACCTCTTCTATGAATCCGGCCAACTCAAGCCGTGCTAGTTCCTTAGCTATTGCCTTACGCTTTTCATCGCCGAAACATCGTAAGGACTCTTTGACGGGTTTAGCGTTCGGGTTCACATTTAAAGAGTGCTCGACAAGTTCCCTAGGTACTTCGGTCATGTCAGATGGCTGCCATGCGAAGATATCTTGATTTGTTTTGACGAACTTGACGAGCGTGCTTTCCTATGTGCTATCTAGGCCTACGCCTATCTGGGTCACCTTGGAGGGGTCATCATCCTTCAACGGTGTCTTCTTCGTCTCTTCTGATGCCTTGAACTCCGGATTCGGCTTTGTCACCTCCTTCTTTGTTGCGGGCATCTCGGACGGATCCATGCTCTTCTTGATCTCCTGCTACTCCTAGGCATGCAGCACGGCTTCCGTAAAGGCGGCATTTCCATCCTCGCACTCTTGCGCTTTCTTCGGGTCTCCCCTGATAGTGATCACACCACTGGGACCTGGAATTTTCATCATATTGTAAATGTAACACGGACGAGCCATAAAAGCCTAGTAAGCCGGACGTCCGAATATAGCGTGGTACGCGCTCTTGAACGGGACCACTTCGAAGGAAAGGGCCTCCGTCCGATAGTTCTTTGGAGTTCCAAAGGTAACATCCAAAGTGATTTCGCCCAGGTTATTGGCTTGTCTTCTTGGGACAACTCCGTGAAAGATCACAGAGCTATGGTTCAGCTAGGTCTCCGAGATCTTCATCCGCCGTAGCGTTTCGACATACAGAATACTGATACTGCTGCCACCGTCCATGAGAGTCTTGGAGAAACCATAACCGTCAATAAGTGGATTGACGATTAAGGCATATTTTCCTCGCCTGTGCAACTTAGGCGGATGATCAGCGCGGTCAAATGTGATTGCCACTTCAGAGCAGTCCAAGAATTGGGGGACAGCCGGAACTGTTGCATTAAGCTCATGTAGAACTGTTTTCTTGACCTTTGCTGGTTGAGATCTGAGGAAGGTGACATAAGTGTCTTTCTTGGTCGGAAATTTTTTCTTCCCTTCCGGCTTGTGATTTGAAGCATCAGCTTCCTTCATGTCGGAATCTTCCTTGGTCTCTTTATCTTTTTCGGGATTCTTCTTTCCCTTTTTCCGCTTAGCTTTGTAGCCAGCGGTATCATCTCTTTTAATGTCGTCATTGAAACAACACTTGGCATTTGTGTGGGACGAGCCCCCATTGGCGTCTAAGTGATGCACACATGGGTTATTGGCAATGTCGGCCCAAGAGTAGGTTTTGCCTGGTTGCTGGTCTCCTCTACCTCCGCCACGTCCTCCTCATCCTCTAGACCCGAAGGTAGCAGTGACCACTGCCATTTCCGCTTTGGGTTTTTCTTCTGAGGTATTCTTGCGCTTCTGAGCTTGTTGCTTTGGTTGTTTTGCCGACTGTGGCACAACCAGGGTGTTGAGTAATCCCTCTACATCATCGTCAGCATCTGCATACTTGCTCACTGTTTCTATCATCTCTCCCAAATCAGTGACCTTGTCACACTTCAAACGATGACGCAGTAAACCAATTGGGAGACCTGCAATGAAAGCTTCAATCACAGTTTGGTCATTTACTCCTTCATAGGAGTTCTTGGTGTCGATCCAACATCCTAGGTAATCGTGGCAAGTTTCTCTGGCTTTCTGGGTGCAATGCTGTAGGTCTCCGACCGTACAGGGCCTCCGATATGTGCCTTCGAAATTCCAAAAGAACGCACTTTGCATGTCATAGCAATTATGGATTGTGTTCTCCAGAAGTTCATTAAGCCATGATCTTGGTGTATTCCGCAACATGAGTAGGAGATATCGGGTTGCGACCAGGCTGTTTCTGCCTTTGGCGATGCAGCAAGCTTGGAAAAAATCCTGTAGCCAAGTATCTGGTCGAGATATGCCGTCGTAGGCTTGGATATGTCTTCAGATAGCAAATCCTTCCGGGAATCTTGTGGCTCTTATGCGTGGTCCGAAGCACTTTGGGCCCACGTATATATCATCATTTTTGTAGCACCGCGCCTCTATATTGGAGTTGATCCTGTGCCTTGCGTTGTTCGAGGATAGAGATCGTCCCGAGGGTCGGCTGTGGCTGCGGTGCCTTAGAGCCGGACTGCGGCTTCTTCCACCACCTCCTCCACCATGACGCCCTCCTTAGCCTCCTTGGGAGCCGTTGTGATGGCTACTTGGCGGAGAGGGTGGAGCAGCTGGGTTATTTCCGGCTGATCGCCGGCCTCCATCCGGAACGTCATTAGTCCGGTTCCAGGGAGGGTCTTCATTGTGACGAGCCCCTGCTGGCTTGTCTCAGCACGGTGTCCGTCGTTCCTTCGTCCGTCATTCAGACGGCTTGCATGTCTAGGAGGTGGCATTCTTTGTCGGTCCTCCTCCCGATGTTTCTCTTTATCATCGTCCCTGCGGTCTTTTGACTCTCGCCAGGGCGGGTTCCTCGGATTCAGTGCAGCAATTGCCTCTTGCTCCGCAACTGGGTTAACGTTACACCAGTCACGGGCAGCTTTGTGGTGTTGTCCCGAAGATCCGGTTCTTGAGTAATTGTCCTCCCGGTGATTGGAACGGTGGTGCTATTCCGGAACGCGCTGGGGTCTTACGTCAGCCCATGCCGGATCTGTGCGACACTAGATGGAATCAAAGACCAACTTTTGACTTCCGGACATGGCGACCTTTTGCTGTTCCAGTCCCTTGTTGAGTAATTTGATGCCCAACTGGATCTGCTCTAGACCTAGATTAGCCGATAGAATTTCTTGGGCCGCAACGTTGTTCTGTACTGGGGTTGGATACACCCAATCCCCTTTGCTATCTTCCCGAGGCTTCCCCATTTCTTCTCCAAAAAGGACGGCGTGGATCTACGGGAATTGGTTGTCATTAGTATGACGCTTCCTGGTTTTATGGTATAGCCTAGAGTTGTACTTCTCCGCAGATGTCATGCGTTTCTTTTCCTCCTTAATGTTTTTGGCTTCATCGAGGAGTACTTCACGACGCGCTTCTAGGTCCTGTGCCCTCTGGTCCAGTTCTTCAGTAGTAAGTTCTGCAGCTGTAGGAATAGGTGTGATTAATGCAGCATCGATGAGTTTACGCGCACCTTCAGTGATCACGTGTCCATCCACCGACTCTTTTTTTGGGCTCGTGTGGGATAAGCGCTCCATCCGAGTCTTCCTCGTATTCCTCGGTAATCACCTCCTCTGCCAGAGGATCTTTTGCCAGGGTCTTGTTCTTCTTCTTTGCCTTCTTGGCAGCGCAGGTAGCAAAGACGACTTTGGGTCTGTTTCCCAGAGTCAAGCTCTGATCGGTACTTTCGGACATCTGGACCTCGGGATTATCTCTGATTTTCATGTGATCCTGCGCTTTGGGAGAGTGTTCCTCGGATCCTTCATCCATGGCTTCTCCTTCCTCTGTAGCTTTGGAGTTATACTCCCTTCATATTCCGTGGAGAACTTTCAGAAATCTGCTGTCATCATCGATTCATCCGAGGATGCGGGTACATCGACATTTGTTCCGATCGCTTCCAGCACAAAGTCGGTGTTGTCTCCAGCATCGGCAGAGATGGATCCGGATCCCACATATCCGACGAAGTGCGACGCGTGCTTCCTGAGGTACCTACGGCTCTCGCGATCGGCCTCGTCGAAACGTTTGATGGTCTCGAGGATTTCATCTACGCCAGAGTTTTGCATCATCATGCGTCTTAGCGTGTATCTCAGGAAAGGCATGTCTGTCTGATACGTCCATTTTGCATCACTATTCTATGTCTTAATTCATTATTATTCATTGATATATTTCGTATTGAGGGGTGATACTTATGTTATTTCATCTATTTTTGCATGGTTGATGACTTTTGGAGCATGGACCGCCGCAGTCAGGATTCTGATGGAAAAGGTGTTGTTTGGAGGCAAAATTCGCGAAGATCGGAAAATACGGGAAAATATACGGAAAATCCTATTTATCCAGAGGACTAAGGATGCCAGAGACGGAGTGGATATGGGCCACAGGGGACCCACACCACCCCCTGGCGCGGGTAGTCCTAGGTCGCGCAAGGAGGTGGTGTGGACACCCTGGCCCACTCCAGCCTCTCCCCTCTGGCGTATATCATCCTCCCGAAACCCTAAGACTCAGGGAGCGACCACAGAAAGATTCCATCGCCTCTGCGGGGCGGAAAACACCAACAGAGAAAGATCTCTCCGGCAGACAGATTTATGCCGAGAGAATTCCTTCCCAGAGTGGGGGGATCGTCGCAATCAACAACACCATCAAGCTGGGCTTCATCGGGATCATCATCATCATCACCACCATCATCACCATCAGCACCCTCATCACCATCTCCATATTGCTGTAACAATTGAGTTGGATCTTGCATTAGTTCATAGGGGAAACTTTCCCGGTGTTGATTACTCTTTGTAGTTGATGCTATTGAGTGAACCGTTGAATTATTTTTTATGTTTAGATTGTTATACGTCATTATTACAACTTTGATCATGATCCATATGATGTCTTGTGAGTAGTTCGTTTTGTTCTTGAGGACATGGGAGAAGTCATGTTGTTAGTAGTGGAGTTGCGTTGAGAAAGATTCAATAGATTGTTATTTAAGTTGTGGTGTACTTCTTCTAGTGGTGTCATGTGAACGTCGACTACATGACACTTCACCTATATGGGCCTAGGGGAATGCATTGTGTATTTGGCTACTAATCGTAGGGGTTGCCAGAGTGACAGAAACCTGAACCCCGATAGGAAACCATTGCACAAGGGACGTAAGGGTCTTAGAGTTTAAAGCCGTGGTTTGGTTTCTACCTTAATTAGTTTCTTGTACTTACGGATGTTTGAAAGGGGTATAATCACAAGTATGTATTAGTCTTGGATGGGGCGGTACATTAGCATAGGTTCACCCACACAACACTTAGCAAGCTAAAGAAGATTAATCAACTATATGAAGCGAAAGCACTTGATAGTCTTCCCATGTGTCCTCGAGAACGTTTGGTCATCTTAAGTAATACAACCGGCTTGTCCTTTGATGCATAAAGGATTGGGCCACTTGCTGCATTTATCTCTACTGTCTTTTATTTACTCGTACTTTGTTTACTTGCTGTATCGAAAACCACTAAAAATCCGTTTGCTAAGTGTTTGTAGAGAATTCCTGATCCATACCACAAGCCAGCACCTTCTGCTCCTCGTTGGGTTCAACACTCTCACTTATCGAAAATACTACGATACACCCCCTATACGTGTGGGTCATCAAGACTATTTTCTGGCGCCGTTGCTGGGGAGTGAAGCGCTATTGGAGACTGGAACTGGTAAAGGAAACTTCTACTGTGAGTATTGTTTACTTCTGTTAGTTGCTTTATTTTCGTTATGGATAGTTCGTTGAGTTTCTTATTTGGTAATGCTACTACCACTGCTAAGGTAGTAGATAAGCCACCACCTGCTGAGAATGATGTTTTCAAAATACCTACAAGAATTATTGATCGTGTTACGGATAACTACTATGTTGGGGATGGAACTGTCCATCCCGGTGATCATTTGCTCTTTATACACGAATTATGCGGGTTGTTCAAGTGTGCAGGTATTACTACAGATCAAGTTAAGAAGAATTTATTCTCATTATCACTAAAAGGAAGAGTTGAGGAATGGTATAAGCTGCTGAAGAATGGTCAAGCTCTGGAATGGGAGGAAATAGTGCCTCTCTTTTATTCAAAGTTTTATCCTCCTAGTGAGATTCATAAAGATCGGAATCAAATATACAACTTTTGCCCTCTTGATGGAGAGAGTACAGCTCAAGCTTGGGGGAGATTGAAGTTAATAATGCTCAAATGTCCCATTCATGAGCTCCCCAACAATATTATTATCAATAACTTTTATGCAAGGCTTTCTCTTCATGATAAGGATTTATTGGATGCTTCTTGTGCTGGATCATTCACTCGCATGGAAGAAGAAGCTAAATGGGATCTTCTGGACCGTATTCAAGATAATGCTGAAGCTTGGGAGAATGACAAAGGTAGAAAGTCAGGTATAAATTATGATTATGAATGCATTGAATCTTTTATGAGAACCGATGACTTTCAAAATATTAAAAATGCTTATGGTCTAGACTCTCAAGCTATTGCTTCTTATTTTAAGGCCTTTGCTTCCTACATTGAAGTGCCTAAAAAGAAGTGGAATAAGTATCATGAACCTTATAAAGATGTTGCTAAGAGTGTTCCTGCAAGAAATACTAAAGTTTATACTGCTAATCATGTTTTACCTGAACCTTACATTGAGCAAATCTCTTTCCCAGTTAAGGTAAAGGAACATTCTATGATAGCTAGTATGGTTAATGAAAGTACAAGAAAAGTTGTTGAACCTGATAAACAAATGGTTGATGAACCTATAATAACAAGTGTGAAAGACTTTGTCACTAAATATGAAGAAGAGGGACACACTATCCTTTGTAAGGATACCTCTAATATTGTTTCACATAGTAGTGTTATGAGAGCTAGTATTCATGTGTTTTCTGTTAGAATAAGTGATCATTGCTACGATGGTCCTTATGATAGCTATATTGTTAAGTTTATGCATGATACTGAAAGTTATTATGAGAGAGGGAAAAGTGTTCTTATGCATCTCAATAATATCAAGTTTCCTCGTTTTATGCTGAAAGTTTCTATGTTGCACTTCTTTTACCTTCTTATGCAAGCTGCCTTTGGTTTCAACAGCTTGTTTGTTTACAAAGTTCCCTTGCATAAGAAGTGGGTTAGACTTAAATGTGTGTGTTTTTGCTTCTTAATGCTCTCTTTCGTTTCAATTCTTATTCCTATGTGAGTAGCATCAAAATTATCATGCCCATCTTAATGGCTATAAAGAAAGAGCTTTTTGGGAGACAAACCAATTTGTTTTTGCTTTCAGTTTGTTTTTGTTTCTTTGAGTCTTGGAAGTTATTACTTTGGTAATAACCTCTCATTATCCGTTTTGTTTTGGTTTTTGTGTCAAGATCAACCTCTAATGAGAGAGAAGTAAGATTTGGGGAAGTTGCTATCCCGAAACAGATTTTTGTGCTTCACCGTAAACATTCGTGACAAATCTCTGTATATCGGATTGAGATGTGATTTTTTGTGCTTCTGCCCCAGGGTGTTATTTAACTTTAGGTAGTTTTGTACTTTTTGATTTGAGCAACAGAAGATTTGTCGAAAAAATTGATCTTTACCTGCTGGTCTGTTTTGACAGATTTTGCCACTCTTGCATTTGCTTCTTTATTCGATTTCCTTTTTGAATTCTTTTTGGGTCTTCGAAAGGAGTTACTACAGTAGCTTATGTTTTGTTGGTTTTCAGTTGAAGTTGGATTCAAAAGGTTTTATCACTTCATATATACTAATGTTGCTAATGAGAATTGTGTGAAGTTTTGTGTTAAAGAAATTTTCAGGAAGTGCAGATAATGGTGTAATAAAGAAGAGAAAGTTTTTATGACTCAAGTAATAAGTGTATGAAGATGAAGATGTTGATGTTATTCAAGTGGTGACTCTGGAAGAATCTACTTGATACCAAATTCAGAGACCTACAGAGTCCGTTTCCAAATAGGTAACAGTTCTGGTAAGAAAAGTTCCGCGAAAATACAATCCAACTATATTTTGTAGTTTTCAGGCAATAAGGAAAGCTACGAAGCGAAAAAGGGACAGAAACGGAGCCAGGGTGTCTCACACCACCCTGTGGCGCGGGCCCTCCCCTGGCCGCGCCACCAGGTGGTGAGTCCACCCCAGACTCCGCCTCCGACTCGTTTTCTCCCACTACCTTCCTTTTGATATGAAACTTCGTAATATATAACCCCCCAGATCTTCCGAGGTTCATATATCATGTTTTCGTCGTGTTTTTGTTTCGATCTGTTTCTGCCAGGACATACTCTTTGAAAGCTTAGAAGCACAATGGTGTCCGCCAAGGATAAAGGAAAGGAGCCTATGGAGGAAGACCTCCGAGACCCCAAGCAAGGGCTGGTACCGTCAGTCACTTGCCCTGCATCAACGGAAGCCCTATGAGTCACTAAAGAATTCCCCGATTTGTACCGAGACTTGAAGAGGAAGGTGGACATGCTTCAATGAGAGAATGATAGGCTTCGTAAGATGCTGGAAGATTTCCTCACGTCAACTAAGAGCATGATACCACCACCACCGAAGGAGTAATTCGTCATCAGGTTTTGCATCCCCTTGGTTTGTTCCAAGGTTGGAGGAGTGCCGCGGTATCATATCACTATCTTCTATCTTTTTACCCTTATTAGTTGAGTCATATCATGAATAGAGGAGTTATTATGTAGTATGGTTTGCATTATGGAAGTGTCCCCTCTCTCGTTAGATGTGTATCCCTTGGTGTGAGTTGCCGTTATGGAATATTAATGAGAAGTTCTATCATTCACTCTTTTGCATAGCTTATATTAGTTTTCAATTCAAGGTTATATGATTGATTTTGTTGTTAGTATTGGTATCACTTTGGCCTCATTGAGTTAATTTAGTTGGTTTTGGCAAACCTAGCTCAGTCAGTAGCACACTATTTTTGAGAGTTGAAAGAAAAGACAAAAGTACCTTTAAACAAAAATAATTTCATCATCTTTCTTTCTTGATTTGCTCATAAGTTTAGTATTCTCTAGTTAAGATCTTTTGTGCTTCCAAGGAGGATTGCATGTTTGTCTTTATCACTTGTATGTTTGTTTGTTTCCTTCAACTCTTATACTTGCTAACCAACCTTGCTAGCCAAAAACCTGTACTGAGAGGGAATTCTTCTCGTGCATCCACCTCCTTAAATCCAAAACCTTTGCCATTTGAGTCCACCATACCTACCTAATAGCATTATTGCTATTCCAAGTAAATTATTGTTTCATCTACCTCCCAAATTAAACTTGTTATGTGAAAATTAGTGATTAAAGCTCTCATGAACTTGATGGCACACTTTACTTTCTTGCACTTAATAAACTTGAACCATTGTGCTCACCTATGTTGTGTATATGCTTGCGCTTTGTAAGTTTTGAATTAGCAGAACCATGCTGTCATGGGGAACACGTTCAACATTGCACTGGTACTTTGTACCAAGTTGATATCATGTTCTTTTGTCTATGGATGTCGTCGGTGTGAAATGAAAGGGGAGCTTGTAAGTCTATGGAGTTATGCATGTGTGTTAGAGAAACGCCTGGGCCGCTGGTCTAATCCATGCTGACATGGTGGAAACCTGCAGCGTAACCATAACGAGTATCTATGAAGCATTCTTCTTATAAAAAAAAGAGATAGAGATTGAGAAAAAAGAGAAAAATAAAAAAGAGATATATGAAAAGAGGAAAGAGAGAAAAAAGCACCATATTCCCATTGTAAATAAGAAGATTGCTGAGATACTTGTTGTCTGCTTGCCTTATCATTTTGATATGGGGATTCTTCCGTATCATCGGGCAAGGGGTACCCCGTTGGCGGTTTTCAATGATACACATATGCTTATGATGACAAGAACTTACCGGTGACTAAACTTGAGTAGCATGAGGAGCGTCCCTCGTATTCAAGGGACATGAGATTCTCAACTTACAACTTGTCAATGCATATCCTCATATTTGATCACTTTAACCTTAATCACCTAAAGATGCCTATGATAGGGGCAATGAGAGCTGAAAGCTAGTAAGTATCATAATTTTTGGGAGCTCTTTATGAGACTTGCAATCCCTGCTTCCCTCTTTGAAGGGCCCTTCTTTTAATTTGTAGTTGAGTCAGTAAACCTATTCCCTTCTATCTCAACAAGTATTATGAGTTGATGTGTTTCATTCATTCATATGATGATTTATTCAATCATGTTTCTTATGTTCCTTGCTTTGCACATTGCTTTTATCTTGATGTTTACTACTTTGAAAATCAATGAAAAACCAGTTATTTGTGAACTCTAGCAAATTATCAACTATTCTTCGACCAAGAGCTAAGTTTGCCATTACCAATTATGATTCACTTTATGTATCTTTATTGTGTTTCCTTTACTCATTAGAAGTTGAGTTATATAATAGTGAGTTGTGTTCTATTATGATCTATGATTTTGATGAATGTGATGACTAATGTCCGTATTCTTTTATCAACTCTTCACTCCATAAACCTGAGGCCATGTTTATTGAGCTCAGTTTCGCTTGAGGACAAGCAAAGTCTAAGCTTGGGGGGAGTTGATACGTCCATTTTGCATCACTATTCTATGTCTTAATTCATTATTATTCATTGATATATTTCGTATTGAGGGGTGATACTTATGTTATTTCATCTATTTTTGCATGGTTGATGAGTTTTGGAGCATGGACCGCTGCAGTCAGGATTCTGATGGAAAAGGTGATGTTTGGAGGCAAAATTCACGAAGATCAGAAAATCCGGGAAAATATGCGGAAAATCATATTTTTCCAGAAGACTAAGGATGCTAGAAGACGGAGTGGAGATGGGCCACAGGGGACCCACACCACCCCCTGATGCGAGCAGCCCTAGGCCACGCCAGGAGGTGGTGTGGCCACCCTGGCCCACTCCAGCCTCTCCCCTCTGGCGTATATCATCCTCCTGAAACCCCTAGACTCGGTGAGCGACCACAGAAAGATTCTGCCGCCTCTGCGGGGCGGAGAACAACAAGAGAGAAAGATCTCTCCGGCAGACAAATTTCTACCAGGGGAATTCCTTCCCGGAGAGGGGGGATCGTCACCATCAAGCTGGAATTCATCGGGATCATCATCATCATCATCACCACCATCATCACCATCAGCACCCTCATCACCATCTCCGTATTGCTGTAATAATTGAGTTGGATCTTGCATTAGTTCATAGGGGAAACTTTCCCGGTGTTGATTACTCTTTGTAGTTGATGCTATTGAGTGAACCGTTGAATTATTGTTTATGTTCAGATTGTCATACATCATTATTCCATCTCTGATCATGATCCATAAGATGTCTTGTGAGTAGTTCGTTTTGTTCTTGAGGGCATGGGAGAAGTCATGTTGTTAGTAGTGGAGTTGCGTTGAGAAAGATTCAATAGATTGTTATTTAAGTTGTGGTGTACTTTTTCTAGTGGTGTCATGTGAACGTTGACTACATGACACTTCACCTATATGGGCCTAGGGGAATGCATTGTGTATTTGGCTACTAATTGTAGGGGTTGCCAGAGTGACAGAAACCTGAACCCCCGTTAGGAAACCATTGCACAAGGGACGTAAGGGTCTTAGAGTTTAAAGTTGTGGTTAGGTTTCTACCTTAATTACTTTCTTGTACTTACGGATGTTTGCAAGGGGTATAATCACAAGTATGTATTAGTCTTGGATGGGGCGGTACATTAGCACAGGTTCACCCACACAACACTTAGCAAGCTAAAGAAGATTAATCAACTATATGAAGCGAAAGCACTTGACAGTCTTCCCATGTGTCCTCGAGAACGTTTGGTCATCTTAAGTAATACAACCGGCTTGTCCTTTGCTGCATAAAGGATTGGGCCACTTGCTGCATTTATTTCTACTGTCTTTTATTTACTCGTAATTTGTTTAATTGCTTTATCGAAAACCCCTAAAATCCGTTTGCTAAGTGTTTGCAGAGAATTCCTGATCCATACCACTAGCCATCACCTTCTGCTCCTCGTTGGGTTCAACACTCTTACTTATCGAAAATACTACGATACACCCCCTATACTTGTGGGTCATCACTGTCCAGGCATTATCAGAGCCAGAATCAGTGTGGTTGCTATGCTCCTCCTGGATTTCGACTTCAGCGGGTGGGTCGATCTCAGATTCGGTCTCTCCAAGGAGATCCACTCCAGATTCAACTTGCACCGCTTGGCCTGCTTCAGGCTCGGATTTCTCCACTATCTCTGCAACAGGTGCATGCTGGGTGGGATTAGGGTTTTCTGAGATCCGGAACTCTACCGCCTCCACGGACAAAGGGGATCTAGAAATTTCCTCTGCCTCTATCATCACCACTAGGGTGGATGGGACAAGTTCAGCAAAACCGATGTAAACATCAATATCGCCAAAAGACATGATGGTGTAGGTAGTCACAGCCTCCCTAGCCGGAATCCAGGTCTCATCGAGAACAATGAGAGGGACGTCGCTGGCGTAGAGGATGCGATCGACGGCGATAGTCTCGCCGATTCTGATTCTTGCAGATTCCGCTCAGAATGCAGATCCGAAGCTCACTTGCCCCACGGTGGGCGACAACTATCGTCGGATTGATGACAAGTACGCCATGAGGGGGTCCTCGGGGCGTGTGGAAGAGACTGGTGTGATACGTATGGTGTTCCGAGACGGTGAGCACACAAGTTTACCCAGGTTTGAATCCGCCGGCTTTGGACGGATCCTACTCCTGCTAGCAATCCAATAATACGGCAGAGCCGGAATATGGGTTACAAGGGTTCACCTGTGTGAGTTGAGATTGTAGACTATTGAAGGTGCCCTAAAGGCTCTCCCTAGGATGGCTTATATAGATATCTGGCCTAGGGTTTACAGGAGAGATCTGTCCGGCTACCACTGAGAGTCGGTTACACAGTAAATCTTGAACTACAAGTAACACTATGGGCCTAAGTCAGTAAGTCTTTTGGGCCTTCCCGTAGCTGAACTGGACTCCGCCTTTTCTCCCTGACTGGGTTGCCCGTGAAGCAAAGCTCTAACCCGAAGTGGTCCAACCTTGTCAGTGAGGACTATGAGGATACCCGAAAAGTATATCCCCAACAATAACCACGAACGTGGCTATTCGAATAGTCTGACACTCTACAAAGGTGGTACACTTTCACCACAAAATTCGATACATCTATTAGGGATAACCCTGAATCATCATACTTAGTATGCAGATAATCAAACATAACCTTTCCTTTACACACTCTAGTATAAGCACCTCTCCTATGAGCTTGGCCTCCCAGCCATGGTCATCTGCCATCCTGGGCACTGCATAGGTGGACAACATTGAGAGGTAGCCTCAGCTCAGACCTCTCCCACGAGGGAACTAATACTAATGCATATAAATTTCTGGATACGCCTTACCCAATTTAGGTATTGTAGTTATACAGTAAAATTGGAATGGTATCGCATCCAAACCCAACCATCAGTTTTTATAAAAGAGCTAAGGCTCATGCCTTAACATTTTCATCATCACAAGCCATTTGTGTTTCTCAACACATGTCAAAACAATTTCAATAGAATGACTCATCATTCCAAGGTTTTCACAATTCATTTTCACCAAGTATTCCAATCTAAAGTGATCAAGTTTTTGGTTTGGCTCTAATCACTAAGTTAAGAGTGTTCACTAATGTGGGATGCTAAGATCAATCTCATGCCATAGAATGACATCTAAGTCTAACTAGATAGGCCAAGTTTTATACTCTTTATGCTATCTATAAACAAAGTAAATGACTTTGGTAAAGTAAAACAAAGTAAAGCTTGTAAGTAAAACTTGGGGTAGGTATAATTCAACATGTATAACCAAGCACGCCTAATGCATCTTTCTTGAGTTAACTTGCATCTAGTGATGGCTTGCTAAGTATAATACTCGCAAGTGTTAGCTTGCCTTGGTGAAGTGGTTGAAATAATCTTCCTCCTCCTCTTGGTAGAACTCCTCCTCCTCGAAGACTTGTTCGGTAATATCGTCTATAAATACATATGGAATACACAATCACCAAACAATACTTAACTAGTCTACTTAGCACACTAAGGCACACATTTGATGATCTAGTATCATCACAAACATCACAAGGTTTAATGAACTAGTTTCATTTATTTTATTTGAGAAAAGTAATTTCTACTAATTGAAATTAACTAAGATTTAATATTCTCCAATTAAAATATGGTATCATGTGGACACTTGTCATCACCACGTATTCTAATATATGGGAGTGTGATATAAAGGTTGGATCACCTATTAATAAGTTTAAGTTTTACATTTAATGATTTAAAGTGACTAGAAATGCCTATATAGCATTATTTTGGTACTAGTCCAAATTCACTGCATGCAAACCTTAATATTATTACATATTGATATAGGTATGGTTAAATGTGATTCTTGACAGTTGGAATCAACTCGAAAGCTATTATGGTTGATGTTAGAAAAATGTTTGAATGTGAAAAAGCGTATGTCTTGTTATTTTTGCTAGGAGAGATCTATAACTCTAATTGATTTAAATCCAACGGGCTTAGATAGAGTTTTCAATTTTCTTTCAATCAAAATTGGAATCACTCAATTTGGTTTAGTAGATATTTCTGAAATGATTTTCAAACTAGTGGGCAGAAACTAGGTTTAGTTAAAAAGGAAAAATCTAAATTTGAATCACAAGGCCAGTTCGGGAACACTAACGGGCCAGCCTAGTTTCACTCCGCAGCGCTGAGGACTGCTGACAGGAGGGTCTCGCCTGTCAGTGGCTCATTAAACGCGAAGCGGTACGGCGTAACGTGGATCGCACGATTAGAACTAGAATCTACGGCTCACATTCATCATCGACGACGGACACGTCGCCGGCGAGACAGAAACCTAGCAGCGCTGTGGGGGTGTAGTGGGGGCATACCAGGGCTCCAGCAAGCTTGGCGATGGGGGCCTTTGAACGAGGAGACGACGACAGACTTAGGCGAGGTCGCGGCGGCTCCAGGGGTGGACGAATTCGACGGGGGCTTCTCCTCCTCTGCTGCGGCTATCTCTAGCAAAATTCCAGCGGCTGGCTGCTCGAGTAGCTCCGGGGAAAGGTGGGGATTGGTCAGTGGTGAGAGCGGAGTTGAGTCGTGTGGCATTTGAGGCTGGGGAAGGCCTCCTTATATAGGCTCGGCAAGGCGGCAGAGAGGTATGGGCAGAGCTCGTCGGTGACGACGACACATTGTGCTATCGGCGTGGGAAAGGTAGGCGGACGGTGGGCGGTTCCCTGGTGGTCAGCTAGGGCTTAATGGCAACACGAGGGGCGGTGGCTAACGGTCGGACGCGTCTTGCACTCTGAGTGACAGAGGCGGTGCTCGACGTGGTTCCCGGCGACTGTGCGTCGCGTGGCGGGAGAAGGATGTCTGGCAGGGTCATGTGGTCAAGGTGGAGCAGCGCGCATGGGCTATGGTCGAGGCGCGGCCTGTGCTGCCTTGCCGGGGATGGTGCTCTGGCATGCGTTGGCGCAACGCAGAGTCTTAGTGCGGGGCTTGTCCTCGGTGGTCTAGGGGCTGGCTGTGGCCGTGGGGTGGACCGTGGATGGCGGTGTGATCACGCCTTCCTCCCTAGAGCGGCGGAGAGGGGCTGGTGGTCTCCTGCGAGCTGCCCGTGCTCAACCGGCGGGCATGGCGTCGGGGTGGCGCGGCACTGCTGTCCTAGGCCATTTGGTAGGTCTTTGATGGCCTGGTTGGGGCTAGGGGAGACAAAGATGGTTAATGATGCTCAAATGGCTTGACCAATTTTGATCCAAAATAGTATTTGTTAGGCCAGTTTGATTCTGCTCACAAGGTACTCGACACAATGGCCGCATAAAGAAAACTTTGGAATTTTTGAATGAATTTTGGTGGATTTTTTGATCTTAAGCTTGAGCATCTCTGGTTTCTTGGGATTTTAAATTGAGTTCATTTGAGTGGTTTTTGAAAAATTGTGATCTAGATACATACACTTGATTCATTTTCAAATGTCATTTAAATTTAGAGTTTGAATGTTTTTGGAAGATCACAAAGTGGGCCTTGGTAGATCTTTACTTGTACTAGCAAGGGGTGCAAAGATCCATAATTGTTTCTGTTTGAATTTGAGTGCTAGGAACACCCAAAGTGTCCTAGTTGATTAAAATGGCAAAAGTGACCATTTCCTTTATTAATTCTTTTTGATTTCTTTTTCTTTGGATTTTGCTTGGGAATGATCTAGATGATGTGTAATTCACCTTAGAGTCATTTTACAACCATTAGAACAAACAATCATGGCAATTCAAAACAATTCCTATTTAATGCAACACATATATGCATGCTTGATTATTTAAATGAGAAAAAGTTTTTGTTAACCCTAAATTGGGTGATTTGGATCTTGATAACTTGGATTAAAGTTTTGGGATGTTACAAACCTTCCCCCC
This sequence comes from Avena eriantha, assembly GCA_910589775.1. Taxonomy (NCBI): domain Eukaryota; kingdom Viridiplantae; phylum Streptophyta; class Magnoliopsida; order Poales; family Poaceae; genus Avena; species Avena eriantha. The sequence goes on from OU342746.1 coordinate 87,372, forward strand.
TTATACAAAATCTCGTCTCAAGATTTAAGAAAGAAAACTAGGAACTTAAGAGATCCGGGAACTCAGTCCTAATGTAATCGTCTCGCTCCCAAGTGCCTTCTTCTTCGGTATGGTTGCTCCATTCAATCTTGAGAAACTTGATACTCCAGGTCCTAGTGGTTCTGTAGGCTTCTTACAAGATACGGACGGGCACTTCACGATACGTGAGGTCCTTGTTGATATCAACAGCTCGATGATCGATGTTCTTGAAAACCTTCTCCGGCACTTCTAAGCATTTGCGAAGTAACAAGATGTGGAACACATTGTGGATGGCTGACATCTCTTCTAGCAGTTCCAGCTGATACGATACTTCTCCTCGGCGATTTAGAATCTTGAAAGGTCCGATATATCTGGGGGCTAACTTTCCTTTCAGACTAAAATGTTGTGTTCCCTTCAATGGCGAAACTTTGAGATACACAAAATCTCCGACATTGAAAGTCCGGTCTCTCCTTGTCTGTTCAGCATAACTCTTCTGTCTGGATTGGGCGGTCTTGAGGTGCTCACGGACTTTGTGAACCTTCTCTTCAGCTTCTCGGAGGATGTCGGGTCCGAAAATCTGACTCTCTCCTACTTGTGACCAATTCAAAGGGGTACGGCACTTTCTTCAGTATAGGAACTCAAATGGTGCAATTTGCAAACTAGCTTGATAACTGTTGTTGTATGAGAATTCTGCGAAAGGCAGACAATCTTCCCATTTTGATCCATATTCTAACACACAAGCTCTTAACATATCTTCTAGGATTTGATTGACTCTTTCAATCTGTCCATCGGTTAGCGGGTGATAAGCTGTGCTGAAATTCGACTTGGTTCCTAATCCTTCTTGGACTTTCTACCAAAATCTCTAGGTAAATTGGGTTCCTCGATCTGATACTATGGTCTTGGGGGTTCCATGTAAACTGACGATTCTAGTAATGTACAACTCTACTAGCTTCCAACTCTTTTAGGTTATCTTGACAGGTATAAAATGAGCTACCTTGGACAGTCTATCAATGGTGACCCAGATAGAGTCATTTCCCCTACTAGAAGTAGGCAAACTGGTGATAAAGTCCATTCCGATAGAATCCCATTTCCATTCCGGAATTTGCAATGGTTGCAACAGTCCTGCGGATCTCTGATATTCCGCTTTGACTCTCTGACAGATATCACACTTGGCGATGTAGCTTCCGATTTCTCTCTTCATCTTGTGCCACCAAAATTGCTCCTTCAAATACTGATACATCAATGTTCCTCCGGGGTGGATAGAATAAAGAGTATCATGAGCTTCTTGCATGATAAGTTGCTTCAGCTCTGAATCCGCGGGTACACAGATACGTCCTTTGTACCACATAACTCCTTCTTCGTCTTTGGTGAATCCAGGTACCTTTCGTGTACCAATACGACGTTTGATTCTGTAAATACTTGCATTTCCTTCTGGGCTTCCTTTATTTGACTAATCAAAGTGGGTTGAAGTTCAATGCTAGCTAAAAATCCTTTGCTAACTAGCTCAGTTCTAAACTGCTCCAACTCCTCATGCAAACGTTGGTTGCTTCTCCTTGATCATGGTGTTTAGCCTGCACGGCAATCTGCTAAGAGCATCCGCTACCACATTGGCTTTGCCAGGGTGATAGTGAATGTCAAGGTCATAATCCTTTATTAAATCTATCCATCTCCTTTGCCTTTCAGCTCCTTCTGAGTGAAAATATACTTTAAGCTCTTATGATCTGAATAAATCTCACAGCGATTACCCATAAGGTAATGACACCATGTCTTCAATGCCCAAACTATGGCTTCTAACTCAAGATCATGGGTAGGATAGTTCTGCTCATGCTGCTTCAGTTGTCGAGACAGATATGCGGTGACTTTGCCTTCTTGCATCAATACAATCCGAGACCAATCTTGGATGCATCACAATACACATCAACCGACTTCTTGATATCTGGCATGATCAATATTGGGTCTGAAATCAATCTCTTCTTGAGCTCTTGGAAGCTTTCTTCACATTTGTCGGTCCATTCGAATTTCTTGTCCTTCTTCAACAATTGGGTCATGGGTCTTGCGATGCTCAAAAATCCTTTTAAGAACTTGCGGTAATATCCCGCTAATCTGAGAAATGCATGGACTTGGGTTTGAATGGTTGGGGCTTCCCATTCTTCGACATCTTTGATCTTGGTGGGATCAACAGTGACTCCTCCGGCAGACACAATATGTCCTAGGAATCCTACTTCTTTCAGCCAAAACTCACATTTGCTGAACTTGGCATACAACTGCTGCTCTCTAAGGATTTCAAGGATGATTCTCAGATGTTGCTCATGCTCTTCGTCTGACTTGGAGTAGATAAGGATATCGTCGATAAACACAACGACAAACTTATCTAGAAAATTCATAAAGATCTTATTCATGAGATTCATGAAATAAGCAAGGGCATTGGTTAGTCCAAAAGACATGACCGTATATTCGTATAATCCATATCGGGTAGTAAAGGCGGTCTTCGGAATATCCGTTACACGAATCTTAAGTTGGTGATAACCAGTCCTAAGATCGATCTTAGAGAACTCTCTGGCACTAGTCAACTGATCAAATATATCCTGTATCTTTGGCAAAGGGTACTTGTTCTAGATGGTGACGTCATTCAATTTTCTGTAATCTATGCACAAACGGTTGCCTCCATATTTCTTGTCGATGAACAACACGGGCGATCTCCATGGCGATGCGCTTGGTTGAATCAAGCTTGTTGCCAACATAGCATCAACTGCTTCTTCAACTCCACTAACTCTGAGGGGTTCATACTATAGGGTCTCTGAGCTATGGATCCGATTCCGGGGATTAGTTCAATAATGAACTCAATATCACTATCCGGGGGCATACTAGGCAATTCATCTGGGAATACGTCGGGGTAATCACAGACTACTCTGACTTGCTCTATGGTGGGTAGGGCTAGACTCTTGTTGCACTTGAATTGATGGGGCAAGGTTTCAGATACATGCTCTACTGATACTCCAGAGCTACTGGTCATGGTGATGGCTTTCTTGTCACAATCAATCTATCCTTGATGCTTTCACATCCAATCCATTCCTAGTACTACTTCCAAACCTTTGGTTCCAAGTACTATTAGATTGGCATAAAAATCTATCCCATGTATTCTGATAGGTACATCTTTGCAAATATTTCTAGCTTTTGTAGTTGAACCAGGGATTTGAACTATCATGACATGCTTCAAGTTGGTTGGGTGAATCTTACTAGTGCAAGAAAATTCGTCGGTGACAAATGAGTGCGATGCTCCAGAATCAAACAACACTCTTGCTAAAACAGAGTTGACAGAAAACATACCCAGCACTACATCTGGCGCTTCTTGGGCTTCTTCGGCATTCATGTGGAAGAGGCGGTCGTTGCGGTTGTGAGAGTTCCTGGGGCAAATCTTCTTCCGGGCTGAACACGACGCTGCTGTTGAGCTGGGGCATTCACATTGGCAGTGGCGGCAATCTTCTTGGGACACTCATTGGAGTAGTGACCCTTCACTCCACACTCAAAACAAGTAATTTGAGACTTGTCTTTCGCTGCCACGGGCACAACATTGCTTCAAGTTCGGGTTGCAGTGTTGGTGTTGTTGTTGTTGTTGGACTTGGGCGGTGCACGATTGAAATTGCTAGAGTTGCCAGGGTGGTTGTTGTTTCCTCCGGACTTCACATTTCCTCCGCTATGGTTGGGGTAGCTTGGGCGAGACATTGGGGGTCGATTGTTCTGCGGGGCACATCCGGCAGATGGGTTGGGACGGTACTTCTGGTGCTGTTGGATCCAGCTTGGTGCATCATCCGACGTTTGTGGTTGTCGTTTGCTTGAATAATCTTCCCTTCCATCTGAATGGCCGAGTCGACTAGATCTTCTAGATCCTCGAAACGGATGTTGATGAGGACTGTCTGCATCTCATCATGCAGTCCGTTTAGGAATCTCTCCTTCTTCTTGGCCTCCGTGTTGATCTCATCACGTGCATACCTGTCGAGGGACAAGAATCTGTCACAGTACTCCACTATAGTCATTCTGCCTTGCTTTAACTCTCTGAATTCATCTCTCATTCTGGTGACTAGACCCTGAGGCACGTGGGTGCGGCTGAACTTGACTTTGAAGGCTTCCCATGTCATCACTTGACCATGGTTCATCGTGCGGGTGCTGTTCCACCATGCTCTTGCATCTCCGGCCAGATAGTGGGTGGCAAAAAGAACTTTCTCGTTTGCATCCACTCTGGTGAATTCTAAGTTGTTCTCCATGGTCTGTAACCAATCATCAGCATCCAGTGGGTCTTCAGACTTGCTAATGATTGGAGGGTTGGTATTCTGGAAGTTTTTGAGTTTGGACCCATGATGATCCTCATTTCCATGGTTCTGATTGTTGTGAGCCATCTGGGTGATCTGCTGCAGGGTGGCTAGATTTGCTTGGCGCTCTGCCCTACCAGCTTCACGGTCTGCAATGAGCATCTGCAGAATCTGTAGCATTGAGTCTTACGATGAGCTGCTCCCTCCTTGGCTTCCACGAGTCATCTGAAGATTGAGATAGATAATGGGGTAAGAGGGAAAGTTCTAAGGTTTATGGTTTTGAGTTTCAAAGCTAAAACTTTGAGTTTGACTAAGGTTTTGCAACTAACTTATTTTCATTCATTCAAGCAAAGCACACGATACAACACACACACACCACAACAAAAGGAAAACAGATGGTTTTAAGAACCATTCTGTAAGCTAAGATTCAATGGGACCGATACTTATCACTCGAACGATAGTGCCCTAGTGCATCTACTCATGATCGATGAAGTTGGAGTCATCATCATCGGTGCAGAAGTCCATGGCATCATCCTCCAGATAGTCATCATCATTGCTGAGGTACGAGTCAATATCCCCTTGGATGTCTTCACCTTCCTCTTCTTCTTCTTCTTTTGCGGCAAGCTGAGCTTCTTGCTCCTTGATGGTCTTCTCGAGGTCGGCCACCTTCTTGCGAAGACGGGCGATGGTGCAATCCTTCTTTGCGTGTTGACGGCGAAGTGACTGACGATCCTTGACTAGCAATGAGAAAGTATGGGCCTTCTGGGCGGCAATGGAAAGGTTGTGGTTGGCGAACTCTCTAGCATTGTCCAATTCCTTCTATCTGTCGTACAGTAGGAAGTCGAGGTTCTCCACTTGACGCTTCAACTCCGGGTGACTTGGCATCTCCAGAGGCATTCCCATAGAATCACGCCTTGCATAGTGAACAAAGCAGGTTCCTTGGATTAGGTTGACATTCTAGGTGCAAAGACGAGCGAGAGCTTCATGCATTCCCCTGGCTAATCCATCTAGTCAGTTTTTCTCTCTTACGGAGAACTGAATCCTCTCGGACATTGGTGCTTCTAACTTGCCTCGAAGATTAGCAACTATTAGCCATTGTAAATCTCTTCCAGGGGGACCATTGAGTTGAGCTCCAAGAAATTCCAGATGAGGACGCTCCAAGTACTCAGATAGTGCATCTAGATCCCTCTCGACGATCAGTTGGCCTCCATTCCCAACTGGTAGAACTTGATGTACTAAACTTCCATCTATAAGAATTTAGGATGAGAAGTTAGTGAAGTGGTCAAGTGTGTCAAATTTTATGTAGTAATGCAAGAATTTGGAGGAACATGTATTTTTTTGAGAGAAAGAATCCCAAGGGTAAGAGAGGAAATAAGTTTTCATTAATACTCACTTTGGTTTTGAAACTAATTTTTTGTTTCGGACATCCATTCTAACTAGGGTCCCATATGGTCAGGATGGCTCTGATACCAACTTGTCAACACCCGGATTTTTAATCCCAGATGCATGTTATGCCATACATCGCAATCCCAGGATTACCATTTTTGCGAGACATAACAGATTGGATATCACAGTACATCATCCATTACAAACCATAATAAGGTCATACACAAATAAAGGATATCATGACCCAGTCTTAATACAATCAAGTAGTGGAATAAATAGCGTAGCGTGGGATCCATGTTCAGGGTCACAGGCAATGCTGACGATGGGAGATGGTCCTAGTTGTCGTAGCCGTCCTACTATCCTCCTTCAGGGTAGTCCTCCTCATAGTCTGGCCACGGGAATAACCAGGGACAAAAGCCATAAGTACTCTTTAAGTACTCGCAGACTACCACTAACAAGTAAGATATTTCTAGTAGGAATGCTAAACTCTAAGTTTATTTGTAAAGCTAGGTTTGAAACCTAAGCTGAGTTCAGAAACAAAGAAATATAAAATAAAGTTCTAAATCACCTAAGTGGGAACTTAGTTGTCGTAGTCACAACCCTGTTGTGGTCAAGTCATGTCACAATTCATTTCATAATTCATTTTGAAAACATCTGACAATGGAATAGTATGGCCACTCCAACTGTCCATAACCGCGGATGCAGCTATTCGAATAGTTTGACACTATGCAGAGGTGGTACACTTTCACCACAAAATTCGATACATCTGCCAGGGATAACCCTGAATCATCATACTTAGTATCCAGATAATCAAACGAAACCTTTCCTTTACACACTCTAGTATAAGCACCTCTCCTATGAGCTTGGCCTCCTAGCCATGGCCATCTGCCATCATGGGCACTGCATAGGTGGACAACATGGAGAGGTAGCCTCAGCTCAAACCTCTCCCGTGAGTGAACTAATACTAATGCATATAAACTTCAGTATTGGAATGGTATCACATCCGAATCTAACCATCAGTTTTTATAAAAGAGCTAGGATCATGCCTTAACATTTTCATCATCAAAAACTATTTGTGTTTCTCAACACATGTCAAAACATCTCAATAGAATGACTCATCATTCCAAGTTTTTCACAATTCATTTTCACCAAGTATTCCCATCTAAAGTGATCAAGTTTTTTGTTTCGCTCTAATCACTATGTTAAGACTCTTCACTAATGTGGGATGCTAAGATCAATCTCACGCCATAGAATGACATCTAAGTCTAACTAGATAGGCCAAGTTTTATACTCTTTATGCTATCTATAAACAAAGTAAAGAACTTTGGTAAAGTAAAAGAAAGTAAAGCTTGTAAGTAATCTTGGGGTAGGTATAAGTCAACATGTAAATCCAAGCATGCCTAATGCATCTTGCTTGAGTTAACTTGCATCTACTAATGGCTTGCTAAGTATAATACTTGCAAGTGTTAGCTTGCCTTGGTTAGTGAAGTTGTTGAAATTCTCTTCCTCCTCCTCTTGGTAGAACTCCTCCTCCTCGAAGACTTGTTCGGTACTATCGTCTATAAATACATACGAAATACACAATCACGAAACAATACTTAACTAGTCTCCTTAGCACACTAAGGCACACATTTGATGATCTAGTGTCATCACAAACATCACAAGGTTTAATGAACTAGTTTCATTTATTTTATTTGAGAAAAGTAATTTCTACTCATTGAAATTAACTAATATTTAATATTCTCCAATTAAAATATGGGATCATGTGGAAACATGTCATCACCACATATTCTAATATATGGGAATGTGATTTAAAGGTTGGATCACCTTTTAATAAGTTTAAGTTCAACATTTAATGATTTAAAGTGACTAGAAATGCCTATATAGCATTATTTTGGTACTAGTCCAAAGTCACTGCATGCAAACCTTAATATTATTACATATTGAGATAGGTATGGTTAAATGTGATTTTTGAGAGTTGGAATCAACTAAAAATCTATTATGGTTGATGTTAGAAAAATGTTGGAATGTGAAAACGCTTCTGTCTTGTTATTTTTGCTAGGAGAGATCTATTACTCTAATTGATTTAAATCCAACGGGCTTGGATAGAGTTTTCAATTATCTTTCCAACAAAATTGGAATCACTCAATTTGGTTTAGTAGATCTTTCTGAAATGATTTTCAAACTAGTGGGCAGAAACTAGGTTTAGTGAAAAGGAAAAATCTAAATTTGAATCACAGGGCTAGCGTGGGAACATTAACGGGTCGGCCTAGTTTCACTCCGCGGTGCTGAGGACTGCTGACAGGGGGGTCACGCCTGTCAGTGGCTCATTAAATGCGAAGCGGTACGGGGCAATGTGGACCGCACGATTAGAACTAGAATCTACGGCTCACGTTCATCATCGACGACAGACACGTCGTCGGCGCGACGGAAACCTAGCGGCGCTGTGAGGGTACATTGGGGGCATACCAGGGCTCCAGCAAGATTGGCGATGGGGGCGTTTGAATGAGGATACGGCAGTGGACTCAGGCGAGGTCGCGGCGGCTCCGGGGGTGGATGAAATCGACGGGGGCTTCTCCTCCTCTACTGCAGCTATCTCCGGCAAAATTCTGGCGGATGGCTGCTTGAGCGGCTCCGGGGAGATGTGGGGAGTGGTCAGTGGTGAGAGGGGAGTTGAGTGGTGTGGCATTTGAGGCAGGGGAAGGCCTCCTTATATGTCAACACCTGGATTTTTAATCCCAAATGCCTGTTATGTCATCCATCGCAATCCCAGGATTACCATTTTTGCGAGGCATAAAAGATTGGATATCACAGTACATCATCCATTACAAACCATACATAAGGTCTTACACAAATAAGGATCTCATGATCCAGTCTTAATACAACAAGCAGCAGAATAAAAAGATAAGCGGAGCGGTGGGGTCTATCTTCAGGGGCACAGGCAATGCTGACGAAGGCAGATAGTCCTAGTTATCATAGCCGTCCTGCTTACCATCATCTTAGTAGTCTCCTTCATAGTCTGGCCATGAGAATAGCCAGGGACAAAAGCCATGAGTACTCTTTAAGTACTCAAAAACTACCACTAACAAGTAGTATAGTTCTAAGTTAAAGTGCTAACTCTAAGTTTAACTATAAAGTTAAGTTTGAAACCTAAGCTGAGTTCAGAAGCAAAGAAAGATAAAATAAAGTTCTAGAATCACTTAAGTTGGGAAGCTATTGTCAGAAACACAACCCTGTTGTGGTCAAGTCAAGATTCATCATTCATTTCATAAGTTATTTTGAAAACATCTGACAACAAAATAGTATGGCCATTCCAACTGTCCATAACCGCGGATGCAGCTATTCGAATAGTTTGACACTCTACAGAGGTGGTACACTTTCACCACAAGATTCGATACATCTATCAGGGATAACCCCGAATCATCATACTTATTATGCAGATAATCAAACATAACCTTTCCTTTACACACCCTAGTATAAGCACCTCTCCTATGAGCATGGCCTCCCAACCATGACCATCTATCATCTTGGGCACTACATAGGTGGACAACATTGAGAGGTAGCCTCAGCTCAGACCTCCCCCGCGAGGGAACTAATACTAATGCATATAAATTTCCGGCTAAGCCTTACCCAATTCAGGTAATGTGGTTGTACGGTAAATTTGGAATGGTATCGCATCTAAATCCAACCATCAGTTTTATAAAAGGGTTAAGGGTCATGCCTCAACATTTTCATCATCATAAACCATTTGTGTTTCTCAACACATGTCAAAACATCTCAATAGAATGACTCATCATTCCAAGGTTTTCATAATTCATTTTCACCAAGTGCTCCCATCTATAGTGACTCAAGTTTTTATCTACTCTAAACTACTAAGTGAAGAGTGTTCACTAAGGTGGAAAGATGGGATCAATCTCATGCCATAGAATGACATCTAAAGGTTTCTATATAGGTCAAGTCTTATACTCTTTATGCTACCTTCAAAACAAGTAAAGAACTTTGGGTAAAGTAAAAGAAGTAAGGCTTGAAAATAAGACTTGGGGTAAAGAATAGTCAAAGTGGTATAACTCAAGCATGCCTAAAGCATCTTGCATCAAGTCATCTAGCTTAATTCTAGCTTGCTAACAATAGCTTGCATTGCTAATGGTGGCTTGCAAGTACCACTTGCAAGGGTCAACTTGGATAGTGCTAGCTTGCCTTGGTTGGTGTAGTGGTTGAAGTTTTCTTCTTCTTATTCTTGGTAGAACTCCTCCTCCTCGAAAGCTTGGTCAGTACTATCGTCTATAAATACATACGGAGTACACAATCACCAAACAATACTTAACTAATCTAATTAGCACTCCAAGGCACACATTTGATGATCTATTATCATCACAAGCATCACCAGTTTTATTCAATAGTCTTATCCTTTTTATTTTAGAGAAGTAATTTCTACTCATTGAAAATTAACTAGGATTTAAGATTCACCACTTCAAATATGGGGTCATGTGGACACATGTCATCACCACATATTCCAACATGTGGGAATGTGATTTAAGGGTTGGATCACAATTACTTTGGTTTAAGTTCATTATTTAATGATTTAAAGTGACTAGAAATGCCTATATAGCATTATTTTGTTACTAGTCCAAAGTCACTGAATGTAAACCTTAATATTATTACATATTCAGATAGATATGGTGAAATGAGATTTTTGAGAGTTGGAATCAACTCAAAAGCTATCATGGTTGATTTTATAAAAATGTTGCAAGGTGCAAATGCTTATGTCTTATTATTTTTACTAGGAGAGATCTCTAAATCTAATTGAATTAAATCCAACAGGCTTAGATAGATCTTTTCAGTAGCTTTGCAACACAATTGGAATCACTTCATTTGGATTTGTAAATCTCTCTGGATTGATTTTCAAACTAGGGGACAGAACTAAGTTCAAACTAAAAAGAAAAATCCTAATTCAAACTAAATGGGTCGCATGGGAAAGCTAACAGGCCGGCCTAGTGAAATTACACGGCACGAGGCATAGCTGACGGGGGGGTCCACCGGTTAGAGGCTCATAACACGCGAAGCGGTACGGGGCGATGTGGGCTGTTAGATTAGAACGGGGATCAACGGCTGGGGCTTGTCATCGACGACGAACAGGTCGCCGGTGAACTCTAACCCTAGCGGCTCGGTGGGGGTGCTCAGGGGGCGTACCGGGGCTCCAGCAACGATGGCGATGGGGGCAAATGAACTGGTGGTCGACGACAAACTCAGGGACGGTCGAGGCAGCTTCGGGGGTGGTCACAATCAACGGGGCCCTTCTCCTCCAGAGGCGGCCAACTCCGGTGATATTCCAACGACTGCGAGCTCGAGCGGCTCCGGGGAGAAGTGGGGACTGATCAGTGGCAAGAGAGGAGGTGAGTGGTGTGCAGAAAATGGCTGGGGAAGGCCTCTATTTATAGCCCGACGATGCGACCGAAAGGCATGGGTGGGCGGCTCCGGCGAGGGCTGCACAGCGTGCTAGCTGCGTGGCTCGAGGTATGGGACGGTGGCTGGTCTCCTAGCGGTGCTCTACGGGGTAAATGCGGAACTAGGGGCGGTGGTATGCGGTCAAGCGGTGCGCATGCTCTGAGCGGCAGAGGCGGCGGCCTCTACGGCGAGCGGTGGCTGTGGTGCAAGGGGTAGCGATTGGGCATGTCTGCGGTATTCCTGGGGTCGTGGCGACGCGGTGGGCGCGGGCTGTGGTCGAGGGGCGGCGTGTACACGCGTGTCGGGCGCGACGCTCTGGCGTGTGCTCGGCATGGCGCAGATACTGGGTGCGCGGCGCATTAGCGGTGGTCCACGGCTCGGCTGTGCTCGGGGAGGGGACAGAGAGTGGTGGTGAGGTGTGGGCTAGCTAGTAGACATGGTTAGAGAGAGGGGGACGGTCTGCTGCGATGGTTGCAAGGTTGGCCTGCGACATGGTGCTCGGGGTGGCCTGGCACTGCTCCTAGGGACAAAGGGGTGAGGTGTTTAGAGCCTGGTTTGATCAAAGGGACAAAGGGATTAAATGGAGATCAAATGGGGGCAAAACCCTATACAAAACAGTGAGCTAGTTTTAGAGTGTAAACCCTGCCTACCATGTTTTTGTAAAAATGGCCGCAAGAAACATACTTTTGAATTTTGAAAAGATTTTTGGTGGGTGTGCTAGCAATAAGCTTGAGACTCTCTGGGTGCTTGGGTTTTGAAATTTGAGCTCATTTCAGTGGTTTTTGAAATAGGGTGATCTTGATACCTACACTAGATTCAATTTTCAAATGTCAATTAAATTTAGTGTTTGAATGTTTTTGGCAGATCACAAGGTGGGCCTTGGTACATCATTATGTGTACTAGCAAGGGGTGCAAAGATCCATATTTGTTTCTGTTAGGTTTTGAGTACTAGGAATAGCCAAAGTAGGCATGTTGATTAAAATGACACAAATGACCATTCTCTTCCTTTATTCATTTTGACTTGTTTTTCTTTGGGATTTGTTTGGGCATGATTTAGATGATGTTTATTTCACCTAAGAATCATTTTACAAGCAATGGATCACTTAATCATGGCAATTCAAATCAACTCCTAATTAAATGCACACACATATGAATGCTTTAATATTTTAAATTGGAAAAGTTTTTGTTAACCCTAATTTTGATGATTTTGATCTTAATAACCTTGTATTAAAGTTTTGGGATGTTACAAACCTTCCCCCTTAAACAAAACCTCGTCCCGAGATTTGCAATGAAAACTAGGAACTAACGAGATCTGGGAACTCTGTCCTAATGTAATTTTCTCGCTCCCAAGTGGCTTCCTCCTCAGTATGGTTGCTCCATTGAATATTGAGAAACTTGATACTCCTGGTCCTGGTGGTTCTGTAAGCTTCTTCTAAGATACGGATGGGCACTTCACGATAGGTCGGGTCATTGTTGATCTCCACAGCTTTGTGATCGATGTTCTTGAAAAATTCAGTCTTCTCCGGCACTTCCAGGCATTTGCGAAGTAACGAGATATGGAACACATTGTGGATGGCTGACATCTCTTCAGGTAGTTCCAGTTGATACGATACTTCTCCTCGATAGTTCAGAATCTTGAAGGGCCTGATATATCTGGGGGCTAACTTTCCTTTCAGATTAAAGCGTTTGGTTCCCTTCAATGGCGAAACCTTCAGATATACAAAATCTCCGCATTGAAAGTTAGGTCTCTCCTTCTCTTGTCAGCATAACTCTTCTGTCTGGATTGGGCGGTCTTGAGGTGCTCATGGACTTTGTGAACCTTCTCTTCAGCTTCTCGTAGAATGTCGGGTCCAAAGATCTGACTCTCTCCTACTTGCGACCAATTCAAAGGGGTACGACACTTTCCTCCGTATAGGAATTCAAATGGTGCCAGCTGTAAACTAGCTTGATAACTGTTGTTATATGAGAATTATGCGAAAGGCAGGCACTCTTCCCATTTTGATCCGTATTCCAACACACAAGCTCTTAACATATCCTCTAGGATCTGGTTGACTCTCTCAGTCTGTCCATCAGTTTGCGGGTGATAAGCGGTGCTGAAGTTCAACTTGGTTCCTAATCCTTCCTGAACTTTCTTCCAAAATCTCGAGGTAAACTGGGTTCCTCGATCTGATACTATGGTCTTGGGGATTTCATGCAGACTAACAATACTAGCAATATACAGTTCTGCTAGCTTCGAACTCTGGTAGGTTGTCTTGATAGGGATAAAGTGAGCTACCTTGGATAGTCTATCAACTATGACCCATATTGAGTCATTTCCCCTACTGGAAGCAGGAAAACCGGTGATAAAGTCCATTCTGACAGAATCCCATTTCCATTCCTGAATCTGCAAGGGTTGCAACAGTCCTGCAGGTCTCAGATGCTCTGCTTTGACTCTTTGACAGATGTCACACTTGGCGATGTAGCTTCCGATTTCTCTCTTCATCTTGTGCCACCAAAATTGCTCTTTCAAATCTTGATACATCTTCGTTCCTCCGGGGTGGATAGAATAAAGAGTATCATGAGCTTCCTGCAGGATAACTTGCTTCAGTTCCGAATCTGCTGGCACACAGATACGTCCTTTGTACCACATAACTCCTTCTTCGTCTTCAGTGAATCCAGGTACCTTTCCTGTACCAATACGACGTTTGATTCCGTCGATGCTTTCATTTCCTTTCTGGGCTTCCTTGATTTGGCTAATCAAAGTGGGCTGAAGTTCAATGCTAGCTAAAAATCCTTTGCTAACTAATTCAGTTCTGAACTAGTCCAACTCTTCATACAAACTTGGCTGCTTCTCCTTGGTCATAGTGTTTAGCCTACATGGCAATCTGCTAAGAGCATCCGCTGCAACATTGGCTTTGCCTGGGAGATAGTGAATGTCAATGTCATAATCCTTGATTAACTCTATCCATCTCCTTTGCCTCATATTCAGCTCCTTCTAAGTGAAAATATACTTCAAGCTCTTGTGATCTGGGTAAATCTCACAACGATTACCCATCAGATAATGACGCCATGTCTTCAATGCCAAAACTACGGCTGCTAATTCAAGATCATGGGTCGGATAGTTATGCTCATGCTGCTTCAGTTGTCGAGACAGATACGCGATGACTTTGCCTTCTTGCATCAATACACATCCGAGACCAATCTTGGATGCATCATAAGATACATCAAACGACTTCTTGATGTCTAGCATGATCAATATTGGGGCTGATATCAGTCTCTTCTTCAGCTCCTGAAAACTGGCTTCACATTTGTCGTTCCATTCAAACTTCTTGTCCTTCTTCAACAATTGGGTCATGGGTCTGGCGATGCTCGAGAATCCTTCTACGAACTTGCGGTAATATCCCGCTAATCCGAGAAAGGCACGGACTTGGGTTTGAGTGGTTGGGGCTTCCCATTCTTCGACATCTTTGATCTTGGCTGGATCAACAGAGACTCCTCCGGCAGACACAATATGTCGTAGGAATCCTACTTCTTTCAGCCAAAACTCACACTTGCTGAACTTTGCATATAACTGATGTTCTCTCAAGGTTTCTAGGATGATTCTCAAATGTTGCTCATGCTCTTCTTCTGACTTGGAGTAGATAAGGATGTCGTCGCTAAACACAACTACAAACTTATCTATGAAATAAGTAGGGGCATTGGTTAATCCAAAAGACATAACCTTTTGCCTCCATCTTTCTTGTCGAGGAATAACACTGGTGATCTCCATGGCGATGCGCTTGGTTGAATCAAGACTTTTGCTAACATAGCATCCAACTTATTCTTCAGTTCCACTAACTCTGAGGGGTTCATGCTATAGGATCTCTGGGCTATGGGTCCGGTTCTGGGGATTAGTTCAATAATGAACTCAATATCCCTATCCGGGGGAATACCTACCAATTCATCTGGGAATACGTCGGGGTATTCACAGACTACTCTTACTTGGTTTATGGTGGGTAGGGATAGACTCTTGTTGCACTTGAATTGACGAGGTAAGGTTTCAGAGATATGCTCTACTGTTACTCCAGAGCTTCTGGTCATGGTGATGGCTTTCTTAGCACAGTCTATCAGTCCTTTATGCCTTGACATCCAGTATACCTAGTACTACTTCCAATCCTTTGGTTCCAAGTACAATTAGGTTGGAATAAAAATATATCCCATTTATTCTGATAGGCACAGCTTTGCAAATTTTTCTAGCTTTGGTTTTTGAACCGGGGAACTATCATGACATGCTTCAGGTTGGAAGTGCTACAGTAGCTAGTGTTCTAATGGAAGTTTATTTGGTGTTAGAACTGAACCTTGAGACTTATTTATCTTAAGTGCACTAATGTTGCTAATGAGATTGTATGAAGTTTTGTATGAAGGAAAATTTCAGGTGTATGGAAGGAATGAGTAATGAGATGAAGGATGGACTAAAGCTCAAGCTTGGGGATGCCACACGTGTCACCCCAAGAAACATCCAATAAGTACAAGCGTCAAAGCTTGGGGATGCCCAAGGCATCCCCTTCTTCATCAATAAAAATCCCAAGTTTCTTCCAAACGCTTCATTTTTATTGTTTCATGCACAGTTGTGTTTTTCTTGGAGCGTCTTCTTTTTCTTTTTCATTTTGGTTTTTAGTTTGCTTGGTTTTCTTAGTTTTCTGAATAAATTGGTTGGACCCCTCTTTCATACATTTGGCTTGCAAATATTTTGGTTTGGGTTGGAAAAGAGTAGGAAAGTTCATACTTATGTGGTAAAAAGAGCTTGTTTTTGACTGTGGCCTATGCTTTGTAATGCCGTGCTTGATATTTTTTTGGCTTTATGCTTAGTATTCCTTGCTGTAGCATGACTTCTTATAAACAATTGAGATTGCTTAATGTGCCTTGGATGAACCATGCGTTGTTTTAGCATATTAAAGCATAGTATAGTGGTATTCTCCTTTGATGCTTTATTTGGGTTGACTTGGCGCATGCTCACACCATGTTATGACTATCTCAAGTCACCATAGCCTGTATGATCCTTTAGTTTTCAACTTGTAGTATCACTTTATGCTTTGATCAATGATGTTTTGTCGCTCTGCATGATTATGGCCATTATTGCTCTCTTAGTTTGTCGCTCCCAGTCTTTTGCTAGCCTCCACAACAAAGTATGAGTTCCACTCATGCATCCAACTCCCTAAACCAAGTCATTCCAAAGAGTCCACCATACCTACCTACTAGCTTATGCTATTCCAAGTATATTCATGCTTTTGTTTACCTTCCACTTGTTATGAGAAAACTAGTTATTAAAGCTCTCACGAACTTGATGGCACACTTTACTTTACTTGCGCTTAATAAACTTGAACCATTGTGTCTTCTATGTTGTATATGCTTGCACTTATTTGTCGGCAATTAGCAGAACCATGCTTTCATGGGGAACGCTTTCAACATTGCACTTGGTACTTGTACCTAGTTGATATCATCCTCTTTTGTATATGGATGTCGTCGGTGTGAAATGAAAGGGGAGCTTGTAAGTCCATGGAGTTATGTATATGTGTTAGAGAAACGCCTGGGCCGCTGGTCTAATCCATGCTGACATGGTGGAAACCTGCAGCGTAACCATAATGAGCTATCTATGAAGGATTCTTCTTATAAAAAAAGAGTCCTAGATTGAGAAAAAAGAGAGAAAAAAAAGAGATACTATGAAAAGAGGAAAGAGATCAAAAAGCACCATATTCCCATGGTAACTAAGAAGAATGCTGAGATGCTCGTTGTCTGCTTGCCTTGTCATTTTGATATGGGTATTCTTCTGTATCATCGGGCAAGGGGTACCCCGTTGGCGGTTCTCTATGATACACAGGTACTTACAATGACAAGAACTTACCGGTGACTAAACTTGAGTAGCATGAGGAGCGGCCCTCGTATACAAGGGACATGAGATTTTTGACTTATACTTCGTCAAGCATGTACACCATAGTTTGTTCACTTTAAACTTAATCACTTCAAGATGCTTATGATAGGGGCAATGAGAGCTGAAAACTATAAGTACCATAATTCTTGGAAGCTCTTTATGAGACTTGAATCCCTACTTCCTTTTACAAAAGGCTTTTCTTCCACCATTATATTGAGTCTCCACCTTCTATCTTTATGCACCTACTTTGAGAGCACAGTGGCCATTCTTAGTTCTATGTGCATTATCCCAAGACTAGTTGATTGATGCATAACTTGATATTGCTTGTTTTAAACTATTCTATCTAGTCACTCTTATGAACTTTGAAGGTGTCCTATGCATTTATATTTGCTACTCTATTGAGGGACAAGCTGAATACTATTATTCTATCTTTTCTTTATGTGAAACAAACAAACGTCTTGCAAAGCATTATTATTCATGAATCTTTTGGTTTGTGCCTTTTCATGTTGCATCATAGTTTCTTTGCTTATTGCTAGAACTTTGTCTTTCATGTTATGATTGAAGTACTATGATCCCAGCTTTGAATGTTTTGCAAATACTTTGATCAAGTCTTTGATGGTGCATGTCACCTCAAAAATTATTCTTTCTTTTATCATTACCTACTCGAGGACGAGCAGGAGTTAAGCTTGGGGATGTTGATACATTGCAAATGTATCTATAATTTTTGATGCTCCATGCTTGGTTTTATCCACTTTCTTTTGTTTTGTTCCAACTTTGGAGTACTTTTCATATGATTTCTTGGACTAACCTATTAACAAGAGCCACAGTGCAGTTGCCTGTTTTCTGCTATTTTTGGTTCCAGGAAAGTCAGAAAATGAATATTCTCGGAGTTGGATGGGACAAAAGCCAAAGTGCCTATTTTTCCGGAAGTGATCAAGTGCCAGAATGCGAGACGGAGAAGGGCCAGGGAGCCATCACACCACCTGGCCGCGCGGCCAGGCCTGGCCCGCGCCAGGGGGTGGTGTGGCCGCTCTCGGCACCCCCTCGGCCTCTCCTTCCACCTATATATTGCCCTCGGGACGAAAACCCTAAGTACCCGATCAAAAATCCATGAAAGAGTCTATAGCAGCCGTCATCTCCATCCCTAGATCGGGAGGGATCTGAAGCTCTTCCCGGCACCCTGCCGGAGAGGGGAGTTCACCCTGGAGGCCTTCTTCATCACCATGCAAGCCTCCGGTGTGATGCATGAGTAGTAATCCTTGGACTACGGATCCATGTAGTAGCTAGATGGCTGGTTCTCCTCCTTTGTGCTTTCATGTTTAGATCTTGTGAGCTCCGTTCATGAGCAAGATCATCTATTTGTAATTCTGCATGTTGTGTTTGCGGGGATCCGATGGATATTGAGATGCTATTTCAGATTGATTATTGATTCTATCATGTCTTTGTTATTTGAGATCTTGCATGCTTTCCATTGTTAGTAGCTATCTTGGCCAAGTAGATGCTAGCAACTCCAAGAGTTAGTATTTATGCTCGATAGTGGGTTCATGCCTCTGGTAATCTGGGGAAGTGACAGAAATCTCTAAGGTACTAGATGTGCTGTTGCTACTAGGGAGAAAACAACAATCCTTTGTTCATAGAACAATCGTATTGTTTACTTTACACGTAGTTCGTAAAGCAATAATCTGTTGTTTGCAACATAATACTGGAGGGGGTTCGGATGATAACCGGAAAGTGGATTATTAGTCATAGATGCAGTTGGATGGCGGTCTATGTATTATGTTGTAATGCGCAATCAAGTCTCACAGGAGTCAAGATGATTAGTATATGCATGTATTGCTTTCTCGGTGTTTGTCAATTGCCCCGCTATAATTTTTTCACCCAGCATGTTATCTATCTTAAGGAGAGCCACCTCTAGTGAACTATGGATCCCGGTCCTTTCTCTTTACATACAATCTACAACTGTTTACTGCTTTGTGTTTACTTTCTGCAAACTTTTACTTCTTTCCATTCGATATGTTTAATCCTTTGTTTTCCACAAAACACGATGAGATTGACAACCTCATAGCAAGTTGGGGACAAAGTTTTGTGGTTGTGTTGTGCAGGTCTCCACGTTGCTACTAGCACCGGTAGTGCGCCCTGGCAAAGCTCAGCTAGTAACACCTTTGAGGTGTTTCCTTGCTCCTACTGGTTCGATTAAACCTTGGTTTCATAACTGAGGGAAACTTACTGCTGTGCTCATCATACCTTCCTCTTGGGGTTCCCAACGAGCTCTACATCAACACCGCCATCAAGCAATTTTCTGGGCGTCGTGCATTGAGCCATCACTCCGCTACGGTTGGGGTAGCTTGGGCAAGACATTGGAGGTCGATTGTTCCTTGGTTCATATCCTAGTGAGGGGTTGGAATGGTACTTCTGGTGACTGCTGGATCCAAATTGCTGCATCATACGACGTTTGCAGTTGTCGTTTTCCTGGTTAATATTCCCTTCCATCTGAATAGCAGAGTCGACTAGCTCTTCGAGATCTTGGAAACGGATGTTCACGAGAACAGTCTGCATCTCATCATGCAGTCCATTCAAGAATCTCTCCTTCTTGTTGGCCTCCGTGTTGATCTCATCAGGTGCATATCTGGCAAGTGATAGGAATCTATCACGGTACTCCACCACAGTCATTCTGCCTTGCTTCAAGTCGCGGAACTCATCTCTCATTCTGGTGACTAGAACCTGTGGCACGTGGGTGCGGCTGAACTTGACTTTGAAGGCTTCCCATGTCATCACTTGACCATGGTTCATGTTACGGATACTAGTCCACCAAGCTCTTGCATCTCCTACCAGATAGTGGGTGGCCAAGATAAGTTTCTCGTTTTCATCAACTCCTGCAACTTCTAAGTTGTTTTCCATGGTCTGCAACCAGTCATCACCATCTAGTGGGTTTTCAGCTTGGTTAAAGATTGGGGTATTGGTGTTCTGAAAGTTTTTGAGTTTGAATCCATGGTGATCCTAGTTTCCATGTCATTGATTGTTGAGAGCCATCTGGGCGATCTGTTGCAATGTTGCTAGATTAGCTTGGCATTCTGCCCTGCTTGCTTCTCTGTCTGCGATGAGATTCTGCAAGATCTGCAGCATTGGGTCTTGCGATGAGCTACTCCCTCCTTGGTTTCCACGAGTCATCTGAAGATTGAGGTAGATAAAGGGGTAAGAGGGAAAGTTCTAAGGTTCATGGTTTTGGTTTCAAGATAAAACTTTGAGTTTGAGTCAGGTTTTTGCAACTAACTTCATTTCATTCATGCAAACAAGCACACGATACAAATACACACCACAACAATCAAAGGAAAACAGATGATTTGAAGAACCATTCTACAAGCTACGATACAGTGGGACCGATACATCTCATGCTACGACTGTGCCCTAGTGCATCTACTCATCGTCCATGAAGTCGGAGTCCTCATCGTCAGTGTAGAAATCCACAGCATCCTCCTCCAGAAAGTCATCGTCATTGCTGAGGTAAGAATCCATGTCTCCCTGGATGTCTTCACCCTCCTCTTCTTCCTCCTTTGCTGCAAGCTGAGCTTCCTGCTCCTTGATCGTCTTCTCGAGGTCGGCCACCTTCTTGCGAAGATGAGCGATGGTGCGGTCCTTCTTTGCACGCTGGCGGCGAAGAGACTGGCGATCCTGGACGAGCAGTGCGAAAGTCTAGGCCTTCTGGTCGGCAATGGCATGATTTTGGTTAGCTAACTCTCTAGCATTGTCCAGTTCCTGCTGTCTGTCGTGCAGCAAGAAGTCAAGATTCTCCACTTGACGCCTCAACTCTAGGTGACTTGGCATCTCCATTGGCATTCCCATGAAGTCACGTCTTGCATAGTGAGCAAAACGGGTTGCTTGGATTTGGTTGACGCTAAGGGCACATTGACGTGCGAGAGCTTCATGCATTGCCCTGGCTAATCCATCTAGCCAGTTGTTCTCTCTCATGGAGAACTGGATTCTCCATGACGTTGGTGCTTCTATGCTTCCTCTAAGATCAGTTGTGACTAGCCACTGTAAGTCTCCTCCTGGGGGTCCTGGAAGTTGAGCTCCAGGAAACTCTAGATGTGGGCGACCCAGTAACTCCGACAGTGAATCCAGATCACTCTCAAAGATCAGTTGACCTCCGTTTCCCAATTGGTAGAACTTGTTCAGCTGAGTCTCCATCAACAAGAATTTAGGATGAGGAATTAGTGAAGTGATCAAGTGTGTCAAATTTTAAGTAGTAATGTAAGAATTTTGAGGAACATGAATTTTTGAGAGAAAGAATGCATTCCCAAAGATAATAGAGGAAATAGTTTTTCATAAATACTCACTTTGGTTTTGAAACTAGTTTTTGTTTTTGACGTCCATTCTAACTAGGGTCTCCTATGGTCAGGATGGCTCTGATACTAACTTGTCAACACCCGAATTTTAAATCCCAGATGCTGTTATTTCATCCATCGCAATCCTAGGATTACCATTTTTGTGAGACATAACTGATTGGATATCACAGTACATCATCCATTACAAACCATACATAAGGTCTTACACAAATAAGGATCTCATGATCCAGTCTTAATACAACAAGCAGCGGAATAAAAGATAAGCGTAGCGGTGGGGTCCATCTTCAGGGGCACAGGCAATGCTGACGAAGGCAGATAGTCCTAGTTATCATAGCCGGCCTGCTGACCATCATCTTGGTAGTCTCCTTCATAGTCTGGCCATAAGAATAGCCAGGGACAAAAGCCATGAGTACTCTTTAAGTACTCGCAAACTACCACTAACAAGTAGTATAGTTCTAAGTTAAAGTGTTAACTCTAAGTTTAACTATAAAGTTAAGTTTGAAACCTAAGCTGAGTTCAGAAGCAAAGAAAGATAAAATAAAGTTCTAGAATCACTTAAGTTGGGAAGCTATTGTCAGAAACACAACCCTGTTGTGGTCAAGAAGATTCATCATTCATTTTATAAGCTATTTTGAAAACATCTGACAACGAAACAGTATGGCCATTCCAACTGTCCATAACCGCGGATGCGGCTATTTGAATAGTTTCACACTCTGCAGAGGTGGTACACTTTCACCACAAGATTTGATACATCTGTCAGGGATAACCCTGAATTATCATACTTAGTATGCAGATAATCAAACATAACCTTTCCTTTACACACCCTAGTATAAGCACCTCTCCTATGAGCATGGCCTCCCAACCATGACGATCTGTCATCTTGGGCACTACATAGGTGGACAACATTGAGAGGTAGCCTCAGCTCAGACCTCCCCCACGAGGGAACTAATACTAATGCATATAAATTTCCGGCTAAGCCTTACCCAATTCAGGTAATGTGGTTGTACGGTAAATTTGGAATGGTATCGCATCTAAATCCAACCATCAGTTTTATAAAAGGGTTAAGGGTCATGCCTCAACATTTTCATCATCATAAACCATTTGTGTTTCTCAACACATGTCAAAACATCTCAATAGAATGACTCATCATTCCAAGGTTTTCATAATTCATTTTCACCAAGTGCTCCCATCTATAGTGACTCAAGTTTTTATCTACTCTAAACTACTAAGTGAAGAGTGTTCACTAAGGTGGAAAGATGGGATCAATCTCATGCCATAGAATGACATCTAAAGGTTTCTATATAGGTCAAGTCTTATACTCTTTATGCTACCTTCAAAACAAGTAAAGAACTTTGGGTAAAGTAAAAGAAGTAAGGCTTGAAAATAAGACTTGGGGTAAAGAATAGTCAAAGTGGTATAACTCAAGCATGCCTAAAGCATCTTGCATCAAGTCATCTAGCTTAATTCTAGCTTGCTAACAATAGCTTGCATTGCTAATGGTGGCTTGCAAGTACCACTTGCAAGGGTCAACTTGGATAGTGCTAGCTTGCCTTGGTTGGTGTAGTGGTTGAAGTTTTCTTCTTCTTCTTCTTGGTAGAACTCCTCCTCCTCGAAAGCTTGGTCAGTACTATCGTCTATAAATACATACGGAGTACACAATCACCAAACAATACTTAAATAATCTAATTAGCACTCCAAGGCACACATTTGATGATCTATTATCCTCACAAGCATCACCAGTTTTATTCAATAGTCTTATCCTTTTTATTTTAGAGAAGTAATTTCTACTCATTGAAAATTAACTAGGATTTAAGATTCACCACTTCAAATATGGGGTCATGTGGACACATGTCATCACCACATATTCCAACATGTGGGAATGTGATTTAAGGGTTGGATCACAATTACTTTGGTTTAAGTTCATTATTTAATGATTTAAAGTGACTAGAAATGCCTATATAGCATTATTTTGTTACTAGTCCAAAGTCACTGAATGTAAACCTTAATATTATTACATATTCAGATAGATATGGTGAAATAAGATTTTTGAGAGTTGGAATCAACTCAAAAGCTATCATGGTTGATTTTATAAAAATGTTGCAAGGTGCAAATGCTTATGTCTTATTATTTTTACTAGGAGAGATCTCTAAATCTAATTGAATTAAATCCAACAGGCTTAGATAGATCTTTTCAGTAGCTTTGCAACACAATTGGAATCACTCCATTTTGATTTGTAAATCTCTCTGAATTGATTTTCAAACTAGGGGACATAACTAAGTTCAAACTAAAAAGAAAAATTCTAATTCAAACTAAATGGGTCGCGCGGGAAAGCTAACATGCCGGCCCAGTGACACTACGCGGCGCGACGCACAGCTGACAGGGGGGTCCACCGGTCAGAGGCTCATAACACGCAAAGCGGTACGGGGCGATGTGGGCCGTTAGATTAGAACGGGGATCAACGGCTGGGGCTTGTCGTCGACGACGAACAGGTCGCCGGTGAACTCTAACCCTAGCGGCTCGGTGGGGGTGCTCAGGGGGCGTACCAGGGCTCCAGCAACGACGGCGATGGGGGCAAACGAACTGGTGGTCAACGGCGAACTAAGGGATGGTCGAGGCAGCTTCGGGGGTGGTCGTAATCAAAGGGGCCCTTCTCCTCCAAAGGCGGCCAGCTCCGGTGAAATTCCGGTGACTGCACGCTCGAGCAGCTCCGGGGGGAAGTGGGGACTGATCAGTGGCAAGAGGGGAGGTGAGTGGTGTGCAGAAAATGGCTGGGGAAGGCCTCTATTTATAGCCCGACGATGCGACCGAAAGGCATGGGCGGGCGGCTCCGGCGAGGGTTGCACAGCGTGCTAGCTGCGTGGCTCGAGGTAGGGGACGGTGGCTGGTCTCCTGGCGGTGCTCTATGGGGTAAATGCGGGACTAGGGGCGGTGGTATGCGGTCGGGCGGTGCACATGCTCTGAGCGGCAGAGGCGGCGGTCTCTACGGCGAGCAGTGGCTGTGGTGCAAGGGTCAGCGAACGGGCATGTCTGCGGTGTTCCTGGGGTCGTGGCGACGCGGTGGGCACGGGCTGCGGTCGAGGGGCGGCTGTACCCGCGTGTCGGGTGCGGCGCTCTAGCGCGTGCTTGGCATGGCACAGACACTGGGTGCGCGGCGCATTGGCGGTGGTCCATGGCTCGGCTGTGCTCGGGGAGGGGACAGCGAGTGGCGGTGAGGTGTGGGCTAGCTAGTAGACATGGTTAGAGAGAGGGGACGGTCTGCTACGGCAGTTGCAAGGTTGGCCGGCGACATGGTGTTCGGGATGCCTTGGCACTGCTCCTAGGGACAAAGGGGTGAGGTGTTTAGGGCCTGGTTTGATTAAAGGGAGATCAAGGTATTAAATGGAGATCAAAGGGGGGCAAAACCCTGTACAAAATAGTGAGTTAGTTTTAGAGTGTAAACCCTGCCAGCCATGTGTTTGTAAAAATGGCCGCAAGAAACTTACTTTTGAATTTTGAAAAGATTTTTTGTGGGTGTGCTAGCAATAAGCTTGAGACTCTGTGGGTGCTTGGGTTTTGAAATTTAAGCTCATATGAGTGGTTTTTGAAATAGGGTGATCTTGATACCTACACTAGATTCAATTTTCAAATGTCAATTAAATTTAGTGTTTGAATGTTTTTGGCGGATCACAAGGTGGGCCTTGGTACATCATTATGTGTACTAGCAAGGGGTGCAAAGATCCACATTTATTTCTGTTAGGTTTTGAGTACTAGGAATAGCCAAAGTAGGCATGTTGATTAAAATGGCACAAATGACCATTCTCTTCCTTTATTCATTTTGATTTGTTTTTCTTTGGGATTTGTTTGGGAATGATTTAGATGACGTTTATTTCACCTAAGAATCATTTTACTAGCAATGGTTCACTTAGTCATGGCAATTCGAATCAACTCCTAATTAAATGCACACACATATGAATGCTTTAATATTTTAAATTGGAAAAGTTTTTGTTAACCCTAATTTTGATGATTTTGATCTTAATAACCTTGGATTAAAGTTTTGGGATGTTACATTATATAGGCTCGGCGAGGCAGAAGAGAGGTATGGGCGGAGCTCGTTGGTGCCGACGACACAGGGTGCTATCGGCGTGGGCAAGGTAGGTGGATGGTGGACGGTTCCCTAGCGGTCAGCTAGGGCTTAATGGCGACGCGAGGGGCAGTGGCTAACGGTCGGGAGCGTCTCACGCTCTAAGCGACATAGGCGGTGCTCGACGTGGTTCCCGACGACTGTGGGCCACACGGCGGGAGAAGGGGATGTCTGGTGGGGTCATGTGATCAAGGCGGAGCGGCACGCGCGGGCTATGGTCGAGGCGCGGCGTGTGCTGCCTTGCCGGGGATGGCGCTCTAGCGTGCGCTGGCGCGGCGTAGAGGCTTAGTGCGGGACTTGTCCTTGGTGGTCCAGGGGCTGGCTGCGGCCGTGGGGTGGACCGTGGACGGTGGTGTGATCACGCCTTCCTCCCTGGAGCAGTGGAGAGGGGCAGGTGGTCTCCTGCGAGCTACCGTGCTCGACCGGTGGGCATGGCGTCGGGGTGGCACGGCACTGCTGTCCTAGGCCATTTGGTAGACTTTGATGGACTGGTTGGGTCTAAGGGAGACAAAGATGGTTAATGATGATCAAATGGGTCGACCAATTTTGATCCAAAACAGTATTAGTTAGGCCAGTTTGATTCTGCTCACAAGGTGCACGACACAATGGCCGCATGAAGAAAACTTTGGAATTTTTTAATGAATTTTGGTGGAGTTGTTGATCTTAAGCTTGAGCATCTTTGGTTTCTTAGGATTTTCAAATTGAGTTCATTTGAGTGGTTTTTGAAAAAGTGTGATCTAGATACATACACTTGATTCCATTTTCAAATGTCATTTAAATTTAGAGTTTGAATGTTTTTGGAAGATCACAAAGTGAGACTTGGTAGATCTTTACTTATACTAGCAAGGGCTGCAAAGATCCATAATTGTTTCTGTTTGAATTTGAGTGCTAGGAACACCCAAAGTGTCGTAGTTGATTAAAATGGCAAAAGTGTCCATTTCCTTTATTAATTCTTTTTTATTTCTTTTTCTCTGGATTTTTCTTGGGAATGATCTAGATGATGTGTAATTCACCTTAGAGTCATTTTACAACCATTAGAACAAACAATCATGGTAATTCAAAACAATTCCTATTTAATGCAACACATATATACATGCTTGATTACTTAAATGAGAAAAAGTTTTTGTTAACCCTAAATTGGGTGATGATAACTTGGATTAAAGTTTTGGGATGTTACACTTTCTAACTTCACACACTTTAGTGACTTCTTGTCGATTAACGAAATTAGGTCAAACTTGAGCTACAACTAAGCGTGATAGATTGCTCTTGAATTAAATGTATTTCCGGAGGTAGATGGGTGCATCTTCTTGTAGTAAACAATGTCGTCAGTGTGAGTTCCCAACTATCAGGAAATAAAATTCTCAGTTTTCCGAGTGATGACGAGATGGTTCTCCGTTAAGAAAGATCGAAGCAGAATATGGATCTCAATGACATACGCCAAGCTTCTAGACATATTAAGTGGACCAACGTGTTTTACTTATGATTCCCATATGGTTCTTGAGTTTTCAAACTCCCTAGATAATTAACTCCGCCCACTTGAATGACTACATGTCGATTTATCAAAATTAGGTCAAACTTGAACTATAACTAAATTATAGGTTGCTCTGAAAATTTTACGAAAAAGCTTTTGGAGGTATCATACCGATCGGGGGGGTGTCACAATGAATATATGAGAAACAACCTAGAGTTTTGACAACAGGTTTAACTTCTTGCTAAGATTTTGCATATCGTGACACTATTTAACGAAATTGGGTCAAACTTGAGCTACAAGTAAGCGCGATATAATGCTGTTGAAATATATGACTTTTCAGAGAGGTAGATGGGTGCATTTTCTTGTAGTAAACAGTGTCGTCGGTACGGTGTGATTTTCGAACTATATCAGGAAAGACGATTCAATTATTCTCAATTTTCCGAGTTAAGACGAGCGATGTTGTTCTCTTTCGTAAGGAAATGTCCGAAGAATAATATTGGATCTGAATGCCAGAAGCCAAGTTTACTGACATATATAATGGACCAACATGTTGTACCAACGATTCCCATGTTTTATTTATGAGTATTCAAACTTCCTAGCTAGCTCTGCCCAGTCGACCGGATGACTTTATGTCAACTTATCGAAATTAGATCAAAGTTTAAACTACAAGTAAATTGTAGGTTGCTCTGAAAGTTTTACGAAAAATTGATACGTCCAAAACGTATCTACTTTCCCGAACACTTTTGCTATTCTTTTTCCTCTATACTTGTGTGATTTGGATGCAACTAATCCGGACTAATACTGTTTTTAGCAGAATTGCCTTGGTGTCTACTTTTTATGCAGAAAATCAACTATCAGGAAAAATCCCGGAAAATATGCCAAAAATCCTATTTCACCCGAAGACTCCAGGAGCCAGAATACGAGACGGAGAAGAGCCAGGGGGTGGCCACATCACCTGGTGGCGCGGGCCAGACCGCACCAGGGGGTGGTGTGGGCCCTCCAGGCACCCCCTCGGCCTCTCTCTTTGCCTATAAGGAGCCTTCTGACCTAAAAACATTGAGGGGTTCGACGTTTTTCAGAAGGAGTTCCGCTCCGCCGCCACCACTAGATTCCACGAAACAGCACCAGAAACTCTGTTCTGGCACCCTGCCGGGACGGGGAATTGGAGGAGATCATCGCCATCATCATCACCATCGCTTCTCCATCGACCATCCATGTTTCCCCCATCTGTGAGTGAGTAATCCCCCGCTGTAGGCTATGGGGATGGTAGGGATTGGATGAGATCGTTCATGTAATGGCATCAGATTGTTAGGGCATGGTGCCTAGTATCTTTTATTAGTGCTTTATGACTTTGTTGCGACTTGTTGTGCTTAATGCTTGTCACTAGGGCCCGAGTGCCATGATTTCAGATCTGAACATGTTATTGATTCATTATGATAGTATTGTTTATGGTCTTATCTGCAAGTGGTATACACATGTTGTTGTCCGGAACCAATGGCCCCGAAGTGACAGAAATCGGGATAACCGGAGGGAATGGCTTTGATGTGAGGATCACATGTGTTCAAGGAGTGTTAATGCTTTGCTCCGGTGCTCTATTAAAAGGAGCACCTTAATTGCCAGTAGTTCCCTAGAGGCCCCGCTGCAAATGGGCTGGCAGGACAAAAAATGTTGTGCAAGTTCTCATTGTGAGCACGTATGACTATATATGGAACACATGCATAGGATTGTCTAGTACTTGGATGCTTTATCTTATTTATCTGCAATTGCCCTATGTTCTGATTGCTATGTGAATTGTCTTGTCCATGCAACGCCCGTCCATCCATCCATATGCCTACCGCACTCAAATCCCACTGTTTACTGCTTTTGTTACTACTGTCTTTGCTTTACTACTTCTATTACTTTACTATTCCTACTACAAAACTATTGCTACTGATAAACTGCTGTGAGCAAGATTGTTTCCAGGTGCAGCTGAATTGACAACTCAGTTGTTAAGGCTTATAAATATTCTTTGGCTCCCCTTGTGTCGAATCAATAAATTGGGTTTCACTTCCCTCGAAAATACTGCGATACACCCCCTATACTTGTGGGTCATCAAGACTATTTTCTGGCGCCGTTGCCGGGGAGCATAGCTTTATTTATCAAGCTCACTTGGATTCTCTATTGTTCGCTGCTACCCATCCATCATGGGTAAGTCTCGTGATGGCAAGGTTCCTATTTTACCATCCACTACAAGAAGAGGTACGGTTCTGAACACCTCTGTTGCTCTTGATTCACCGTCTGTTTTGAGTAAGTTCCTTACACCACACACACATGCTACACGCACTGCTACTACTACTGAATCTGAAACTTCTGATGCTTATGATGCTACTTCTACTGTGCTTGATTAGAGTGGTTCATTAGGTCCTTTCCTAGATGCTACGATTGCTAGAACTATGGCTGGAAATACCGAAACTCCTAATGAAGACACTACCACACCTGTTAGCTCACCTGAGTCTAGTGAGAGTTATGACATTGAAGATGGTTATGTTGAGATGACCGATGAGTTTATTAAAGAATGTAAGAACACCCATGCTAGGAGCGCTGCTAAGAGTCTCCTTGAGAGGCGTACTATTAGACCCAAATTGTCTCCTATTGCTAAGTTTGCTGCTTCTCCCATAAACATTATAGATGAAGATTATGATTTCTCTCTAGATCTATCTTACATAGCTATTGTCGAGAAAGAACCTTTTTGTGGGACTAAGAATGAAAGTGAGGTAGCACATATGAATGAACTTTCTACCATGAGTGGCTTGTTTTATGATGATATTAAGATGTGTACTTACTTTGTTGCTAAGATTTTTCCCTTTTCACTGAAAGGTGAAGCTAAAACTTGGTTTAGCAATTTACCTCATGGATCTATTGATAGCCCTGAGTGCTTGATTAGTACTTTCCTGCAGAAATATTTTCCTCCCAGTGCTAGACATGCTATTTTGCAGGAAATTTTTGATTTTAAACAGGGAGAAAAAGAGGTATTGCCCGAATCTTGGGCAAGGTTTTGTGCTTTGATTCATGCACAGGCTGGAAGTCCATTACCTAAGAATGAGCTTCTTGATATATTTTATAATGGACTAACCGAGGAATCTAGGGCATACCTAGATAGTTGTGCTGATTGTGTTTTCAGGAATAGGACTCCTAAGGAAGTTGAGGAATTAATGGCTAAAATAAGCAAGAATCATGAAGATTGGACTCCTCCTAAACAAGGTATACCTGAAATAATTGTACCTGAATAGTCTATTCCCGTGCCTATTCCAACATCAAAGAAGAGGGGAGTTATTGAATTAAATGATGAAGTGATGAAGGAAGCTAAGAAATGTCTTAAGGAGAAGGGAATTAAAGCTGCAGATGTCAAGAATTTACCTCCTATAGAAGAATTATGTAAGCCTATTCCCTACTCATCCACTATTGAGGTACACTCTCTCCAACACTTTGATGAAGGTGATATCCCTTACTCTAAACCTCCTGATGAATGCTTAGAAGAATTCGATATCTTTATTGTTAACCAAGATAACTTTAATAAAAGGGTGCAAAATCATCTAATGGAAAACACTAGAGCTATTGTTGAGTTGAAAGATATTGTCGAAAGAACCTCTAATGATGTTAAAATGATTGTTAAACACTTTCAAATGGTTGAAACTCAAATAGATCAACTCGTTAAAGTGCAAAACGACTTGCTAGTTAATGTTGCTAAAGAAAGACATGCTTATGAAATTAGAACTAGAAGTGGTGCTGCTACCTAGGATCCTCTATATCCTGAGGGGCATCCCAAAAGAATTGAGCAGGATTCTCAACAAGCTGAAAATAGTGGTTCTACTCGTAAGAAAAGGAAAAAAGAAACATAAAACTGTTGTAGAACCCTCTCAACCTGCTATAGATCCTAATACTATATCTATCTGTGTTGTTGAAACTGAAAGTGGTAATGAAGAAAATGTTGTTCCTAATGAATAAAAAGTTGAAGAAGAACCTGAAAACCACACTAAGAATACTAAATACACCAAAGAAGATTTTATTGCTAAGAAACATGATAGTGAAAGAGAACCTTGGGTCCAAAAACCTATGACTTTCCCTGATAAGAAACACAAGTCAAAGGAAGATGAACACTATAATAAGTTTTGTGAGTGGATGAAGCCTTTATTCTTGCAAATTCGTTTGACTAATGCTATTAAATTGCCTCCTTACTCAAAGTATATGAAGGACATTGTCTTGAATAAAAGGAAGATCCCTAATGAATAAATTTCTACTTTGCTTGCTAATTATTCCTTCAATGGTAAGGTTCCTAAGAAACTTGGAGACCTAGGGATTCCAACTATCCCTTGCTCTATTAAGAACAGTTATGTTAGAACTTCTTTGTGTGATTTGGGAGCTGGAGTTAGTGTTATGCCTTTCTCTCTCTATAAGAGGCTTCAACTTTAAAAATTAATACCAACTGATATATATCTTTGCAAATGGCTAATAAATCTACCACTATTCCTGTGGGTATATGTGAGGATGTACCTGTTCCAGTGGCTCATAATTGCTTGATATTAACTGATTTTGTTGTGCTTGAAATGCCTGAAGATGATAATATGTCTATTATTCTTGGGAGACCTTTTCTTAATACTGCAGGAGCTGGTATTAATTGTAATCAAGGAAAGGTGACCTTCAATGTTAATGACAAGGAACATACTGTCTATTTCCCCAAGAAGATTGAAAGGACTTATGGTTTGAATTCAATTGAACATGTTGAAGGAATTCAAGTTGGAGAAACATATTGTCCCATACCAAGAGAAAAATTCGAAACTATTATGATTGGGATCATTGCTATCAAGGTTGAGGTAACATAATCATTAGTGGAGTACAAAGTTTTGTATCATATGAAATTTTTTTGGTAGCAAGACTTGATCAACCTTGTTAACAAAAGGATTCCATTGAACAAAACAATGTTTTCATTATGATTATCTCCGTTTATTTCTATCCTTTGCATTTTAGTCTTTGCTTTCATTTAGTTTTCTTTTTGCTGTTAGTTGCTTGCATGTTAGAGTGTCTTAGAACTTCTGTAGTTCTAGCCTTATTTTGTCCTTGCATCATTTCCAAAAAAAAAATCTGTCTGCCAGAAATGTTGGAGATATGCCCAAGAGGCAATAATAAAAGTGGTTATTATTATATCTTTATGTTTGTGATAAATGTTTACATCCCATGCTATAATTGTATTAACCGGAAACATTAATACTTGTGTGTTTTGTAAACATAAGAGAGTCCCTAGTAAGCCTCTTGTTGAACTAGCTTGTTGATTAATTGATGATCATGGTTTCCTGGTCATGGACATTAGGATGTGATTAATAACAAGGTTATATCATTAGGAGAATGATGTGATGGACACACACCCATAGTACGCGTAGCATAAGATCAAGTTATTAAGTTCGTATTGCTGTAAGCTTTCAAATACATAGTAACCTAATCCTTCGATCATGAGGTTATGTTATTCACCATCACCGGATGGATACTTTGATGACATCAAACACCGCTTCGTAACTGGGTGGTCATAAAGGTGTCATTGGGTATTCTTAAAGTATGTGTTGAAGCGCATGAACCAAGATTGGGATTTGTCCATCCATATGACTGATAGATATGCTTTGGGCCCTCTCGGTGGAATGTCATCTAGTTAGCTTGCAAGCATGTGACTAGGTCACAAGGGATGACATATCACGGAACGAGTAAAGAGTACTTATCAGTAACGAGGTAGAACTAGGTATGGAGATACCGACGATCAAACCTCGGATAAGTATAGTATCGCGAGACAAAGGGAATTAGTTTCGTATGTAAGTGGTTCAATCGATCGCGAAGTCATCGTTGAGTATGTGGGAGCCATTATGGATCTCTAGGTCCCGTTGATGGTTATTGATAGGAGATGTGTCTCTGTCATGTCTGCATATTCACGAACCGTAGGGTGACACACTTAAGGTTCGAAGTTGTTTTAAGTAGATATGGAATATGCGTTGGAGACCGAATGTTGTTCGGAGTCTCGGATTGGATTCGGGACATCACGAGGAGATCCGGAATGGTCCGGAGAATAAGATTCATATATAGGGGATCATTTTCTAAGTTAGGAAATGTTCCGGAGTGTTTGTATGAGGATTCTAGAAGGTTTCGGAATGTTCCGGAAGGTTCTAGAAGATATCTTGGAGTTTGCTTGAAAATCAAGATAGGGATCAAGGAGTCCTGGTGGGTCAAGACTAGGAGTCGTGGGGGAGGAGGACTCCTCCCCCCACTCCCCAACGCGCCGGCCATAGAGGAAGGGGAGTCCTACAAGGACTCCCCTCCCCAAGGCGCCCTCCCCCCTTAAATAGAAGGGCAGGGGCGCCCCCTCCTCCCTTGCTCTTATAACCCCAATCTTTGCCGCCTCTCTCCTCCACCCTTCTTCTGCACAGGCATAGGCGAAGCCCTGCAGAATTCTCTACTCCACCACCACCACCACGCCGTCGTGCTGCTGGGATTCCGTGGAGAAGATCTACTACCTCTGCTGCTCGCTGGAACGGGGAGAGGAAGGTCTGCTTCGACTCCGCACGTGTGACCGACTACGGAAGCGCTGCCGAAACGCGGCACCGGAAGGATCGTACACTTGACCGACTGCGGAAGCGCTGCCGGAACGCGACGCCGGAAGGATCGTCCACACGATCTTGAGATCGGCAAGTGATCGACTACATTAACCACGAGATCTAATCTCGTTAACGCTTTCGGATCTACGAGGGTTAGTTCCTATCTATCTCGTTGCACATGTCTAATAGATTAGATCTTGGCTTTTATCTAGATTAGATCTGGGTTTTGTTCATTCTTGCGGTAGAAATTTTTTGTTTTACATGCTACGAACGCATCAGTGGTATCAGAGTCGTATCTATGCGTAGATCTGTTGCACGAGTAGAACACAATGTTTTTTGTGGGTGTTGATGCTTTTGTTGTCGGTGTCTTAGCGTGTACTTTGCATCTTGCGGCATGGTGGGATGAAGCGGCTCGGGCTAACATTACATGTCATCGCACATGAGACTTGCTCCACGCTTGACGTGCAACTTGCTTTGCACAAGTGGCTTTGCGGGTGTCTGTCTCTCCCACCATAGTTAAGATTCAATTTACAATGAGCATCTTGACAACACTTGTATCAACGTTGTGGTTCTTGTTCGTAGGTAATATCGGTCTTATGCGAAAGCCCCAGACCACGTAAAACATGCAAAGAAAATTAGAGGCGTCTAACTTGTTTTTGCAGGGGTTTTGTGATGTCATATGGCCATCATGTGATTGTGATTGTATTTGATGTATGCAATGATCCTTGTTGTAATATGGCAACCGGCGGGAGCCTAATGGTTGTCTTTAAATTTTGTTTAAGACCTGCGTGTCTATTTCATCATGTAATAGCTTTATTCCAAGTAGTTGTAATAGTTGTTGGTGGTGTTGGACAACCATGAAGCGGCGCCACGGACCTTGACACCACGCTGGTGATGATGGAGATCATGTTCGTGCTTTGGAGATGGAGATCAAAGGCGCAAGAAGAAAGGGCCATATCATATCACACATATTATGAATTGCCTGTGATGTTAATCCTTTATGCATCTTGTATTGCTTAGATTGCGACGGTAGCATTATAAGATGACCCCTCTCACTAAATATCAAGTAATAAAGTGTTCGTCCTTAGTTGGCACCGTTGCTAAGACTCGTCGTTTCGAAGCATCTCGTGATGATCGGGTGTGATAGACTCTATGTGTGCATACAACGGGTGCAAGCCAGATTTGCACATGTAGAAACTAAGGTTAACCTTGACGAGCCTAGCATGTACAGACATGGTCTCGGAACACAGAATACCGAAAGGTAAAGCATGAGTCATATTGATGATATGATGAACATGTTGATTGTTCGCCTTTAAAGCTACATCATCTCACGTGATGATCGGACTTGGTGTAGTGGATTTGGTTCATGTAATCACTAAAACAACTTGAGGGATGTTGTTTTGAGTGGGAGTTCATTTGTAATTTGGATTAGTCAAACTCAATTTATCATAAACACAATCAAAGTGAATTTGCATAGTTTGTTGTAGTCATTGGCATCCGTTCACCACCTTACGCTTAGTTATAGTTGAGATAGTGGAACTATAGAAATTCTGGATATTTACTTTACGAACTGGTATCGTATTATTTTGAGTATCAATTTAAAATTTATAAGTCCTATTGCAAACTTTCAGCAAACTCCATTTACTCCATGAAGTTTAATAAATAGTATTAAATCAAGAGTAACAATTCCAGTGTTAGTATCTAATGTATCATGTTTGCCTCCATGATTCTTGATACTCAAAAGATTGTTTTTTATATCAAGTTTATCTAAGAGTTGAAAGCAATGTTTCAGAAACCATCATATGTGAAAGGTATTGCGATATCTAAAACAATGTGTTGGTTACAACATGATAGAGTATACGTCCTCATATTTGATGAGAATTTGTGAAGGTTGGAGACGCTAGTCGTCCTAATCCTCCAAAAGGTTTTGAAAAAGAAACATTATACTCGCAATTCACCTTTATAAGCTATAGCAGCTTGATCATGAAAGTTGTCATGATAAGGATGAATAGAAGATGTAAGTAAAATGTTTACTACACTAATAGATTACTAAAGAATGGATTTTGAAAGAATGCAAAACATTTGATGATGGTGATCCACTTCAAAGTACAAGTCCAAAGGTATTAGTATATGATTATACGCTTTGTACTATGTGCCATGTGAATGACACCACTATTGATGTTGATAGATTCTTTTAAAAGAAAAAAAGGAATTGCTGAAAGAGAATCTATAAAATATTTGGCAGAAGTTATAAGGTTGGAGATGTCCAACTTGGGTATGTAGAAGATATACATGTTATGGTTGTATTCCTTGCTTGTTAAACAATGTGGCTCTTAGGTATTGGATACTGAATTGGTTGGTATGCTATGTCATACAGGACAACGTAATTCATGAACTACAATGGCCTAAGTAACTAGCAAGATAATAAGTGATGATGTTCATCGAAAACAAATAAAGTGTTATTGTGTTTTTCGTTGACATCAAACCTAGCCTTCAAGATTTGTTATTTTGTTCCGGTATTACAAGAACAATGGTTGTTCAAATAATTACCGTATTCCATAAAGGATGGATGAACTTTTACATGTCTGGTGGGAGAAATCACATCCATAAACACTATTGCTAAAATGTCGCAAGACAAATGATTGAAAGATCACTTGCAAAGTGACATCACCGTTTAAATTATATTGAAAGGGATACATGAAGAAACTCCATGTTGATGGATTTTTGGAGTCTTTGATTTTGATCAAATGACGCTTGTGATACTTTCCTGGAGATAATTAAAACTCCGTTCGTAGGCCAAAAGAGGAACGGATGACTAACTGATTGGAATTTGTACATATTGATGTATATAGTCCATTATGTGTAGTCGTGGGCGATAGATTTCAACTTCATATGCTTTCTCCGAAGATTTGAGTGAGTATATGTATATACTTATTTAATAAGGAGGAAGTATGAAACATTTGAAAGTTGTTCAAAATACTTTCAAGATGAAGTTGAAAATCATTGTAACAAGAAATAAAGAAGTTTATGATTCGATCATAAAGGAAGATATTTGAGTTACATGTTTAGCAAAAACACCTAAGACTTGAGGAATTGTTCTATGATTTGTGTTTCCCGATAAACCATAGGAGTATGGCATATTCGAGAGATGAAATCAAACAATGTTTGAAATGGTAAGACCAAGGGTGTCATTTATAAAACTGCCATTGTATTTTAAAGATTAAAGCTTTAGTGACTACCGGTTTTACACTGAAAATAGCTCCATCGTGATCCGTTGAAATGACACCATATAAGTCATGGTTTGGGATAAAACCCGAATTGTCTTTTCTTAAATTTTGGTATGCTATGCATAAGTAAAATGTTTACAACCAAAGTCGGATAAGCACGTCTTTGTAGGTTATTCCAAAGAATTTGTTGGGAATTTCTCCATAACACTGAGGACAAAAGAGTTTGTTACTTGGAACGTCAAGTTTCTTGAGAAGGAATTTTTCGTGAAAAGTCAAGTGGGAGGACAATAGAATTTTGATAAGGTTGTTGAACCTTAGTTATATGTGCTAAGTAGCGCAGCGCCGGAAAGTGTCCCAGTGACGGCCACAATGCTCATGGCTCTCGTGATTTCAAAAGGTGTGATCTCGGAGATTAGAGTTCCTATAGAACCATGTGGGTCGATAAGAATCAAATAGTAAGATTTGATAAGCAAGTCGTTATTGTTTTGACAATGATGAACCGACTACATGCAAAGAAGCGATGATGGGCCCTGACTCCATAAAATGACTAAAAGTCATAGAATCTGTGATAGTATCCATACACGAGAAATCAAGTTTCTGAACTTAGAAGACCCTCCGGAAAGGCGTGAAGCTTATCGGTCGTGTTTGGATTTATAAAGAAATAAGACATGGATGTTTAACATCTATGAAATAGTCGACATGTCAGAAAGAAGTTTACGACAATGTTCGAGGAGTTGACTATGACAAGATTTGATCTTTCATAGCGATATATAGTCTTGACGGATTGATGTAGCAACCACTACATATAATTTGGTATATGGTAGTTGAATAAACAAAACAAGTTCTTCTAATAGAATGGTTACCTAGGACGTGTACATGACACGATCCAAAGGGTTTTGTTAATTCAAAGGATGCTAAAAGAGTATGCAAAACTTCAATGGTTGAATTAAGCATAGCGGAGTTGGAATCTTCACCATGATGAAACTGTCAAAAGAGTTTAAATTCATCGGAGATGATGAAGATGCTTGCATTTGCAAGAAATTAAGTGGGAGTGCTGAGACATATTTCTAATACATTATGTAGAGGACATATTGTTGATTGGAAATGATGTATCTTGTATTGACACAGGTTAAGAATTTCATTTTGATGAAAGACTTAGGCATAACCCAAGAATTAGGCATCAATGTCTATATGGATAGATTGAGGCGCTAATATGGTTTTGCCAAATGTACATAGATAAGATGTTGAATGAGTTCAATATGGAAACAACAAGAAATGTTCTTGACGCACGGAAAGGACTGAATCAAGATTCAAGTGTGTTGACACGAGATTCAAGTGTTTTGACACTTGGTGAAATCACAAGAATATTTTGATCAATCATTCTTTTGAGATGTACACATCCAGATATGTCCTATGCTCTAAATGTTATGAGCATATACCATAATGAATTCATAAGATGATCATTGGACAATAGTAAAGATATTCTTATGAGCTTTGGAAGAACTAAGAATATATCATGTATAAGTGACAAATAGTTAAAGGTAGTTCATTGTAAAGTGTTACATTGATACTGGTTTTGTCACAAGATACAAATTAAATTTATCTCAATTTAGACTATGGGTGGCACAATATAATGGAAAGGATGTTCCATGATGGATTTGTATGAGTTCCAAAGTTGAGATATTGTGATGGATACTACAACAAAAGGCTAAGCATATAACTGCTGTAGTAGCAGCAAAGGAGCGCATATGTGTCAAGTAGTTTGTTATCAAACTAGGTGTGGTTCCTAGCGGGCTAATACTATGAAGATATATTGTGTGACAATAATATCAACATATTTTGAGCCGAAGGAACTAAAAGTCTCACCAAAAGACCAAATTTATACAATGCCATCTCATTGGAGAATGAGTAATACGTAGAGACGCAAGGACATGCAAATACACACGGACCTAGAAGTGTCAGATCCAAAAGATTATGTTTACCACTAGCAATAGTGTCTATACAACACCAGAAAGCCATAGGTGTTGAATGCACAAGTTTTTAACTAGATTATTGACTCTAGTGCAAGGGGGAGACTGTTGGAGATATGCCCAAGAGGCAATAATAAAAGTGGTTATTATTATATCTTTATGTTTATGATAAATGTTTACATCCCATGCTATAATTGTATTAACCGGAAACATTAATACTTGTGTGTTTTGTAAACATAAGAGAGTCCCTAGTAAGCCTCTTGTTGAACTAGCTTGTTTATTAATTGATGATCATGGTTTCCTGGTCATGGACATTAGGATGTGATTAATAACAAGGTTATATCATTAGGAGAATGATGTGATGGACACACACCCATAGTAAGCGTAGCATAAGATCAAGTCATTAAGTTCGTATTGCTGTAAGCTTTCAAATACATAGTAACCTAATCCTTCGACCATGAGGTTATGTTAATCACCATCACCGGATGGATACTTTGATGACATCAAACACCGCTTCGTAACTGGGTGGTCATAAAGGTGTCATTGGGTATTCTGAAAGTATGTGTTGAAGCGCATGAACCAAGATTGGGATTTGTCCAGCCATATGACGGATAGATATGCTCTGGGCCCTCTCGGTGGAATGTCATCTAGTTAGCTTGCAAGCATGTGACTAGGTCACAAGGGATGACATATCACGGAACGAGTAAAGAGTACTTATCAGTAACGAGGTAGAACTAGGTATGGAGATACCGACGATCAAACCTCGGATAAGTATAGTATCGCGAGACAAAGGGAATTAGTTTCGTATGTAAGTGGTTCAATCGATCGCGAAGTCATCGTTGAGTATGTGGGAGCCATTATGGATCTCCAGGTCCCGCTGATGGTTATTGATAGGAGATGTGTCTCTGTCATGTCTGCATATTCACGAACCGTAGGGTGACACACTTAAGGTTCGAAGTTGTTTTAAGTAGATATGGAATATGCGTTGGAGACCGAATGTTGTTCGGAGTCTCGGATTGGATTCGGGACATCACGAGGAGATCCGGAATGGTCCGGAGAATAAGATTCATATATAGGGGAGCATTTTCTAAGTTAGGAAATGTTCCGGAGTGTTTGTATGAGGATTCTAGAAGGTTTCGGAATGTTCCGGAAGGTTCTAGAAGATATCTTGGAGTTTGCTTGAAAATCAAGATAGGGATCAAGGAGTCCTGGTGGGTCAAGACTAGGAGTCGTGGGGGAGGAGGACTCCTCCCCCCACTCCCCAACCCACCGGCCATAGAGGAAGGGGAGTCCTACAAGGACTCCCCTCCCCAAGGCGCCCTCCCCCCTTAAATAGAAGGGCAGGGGCGCCCCCTCCTCCCTTGCTCTTATAACCCCAATCTCTGCCGCCTCTCTCCTCCACCATTCTTCTGCACAGGCATAGGCGAAGCCCTGTAGAATTCTCTACTCCACCACCACCACCATGCCGTCGTGCTGCTGGGATTCCGTGGAGAAGATCTACTACCTCCGCTGCTCGCTGGAACGGGGAGAGGAAGGTCTGCTTCGACTCCGCACGTGTGACCGACTGCGGAAGCGCTGCCGAAACGCGGCACCGGAAGGATCGTACACTTGACCGACTGCAGAAACGCTGCCGGAACGCGACGCCGGAAGGATCGTCCACACGATCTTGAGATCGGCAAGTGATCGACTACATTAACCACGAGATCTAATCTCGTTAACGCTTTCGGATCTACGAGGGTTAGTTCCTATCTATCTCGTTGCACATGTCTAATAGATTAGATCTTGGCTTTTATCTAGATTAGATCTGGGTTTTGTTCATTCCTGTGGTAGAAATTTTTTGTTTTACATGCTACGAACCCATCAAGAAAATCATTCTTCTATTTCTAAAAATTGCCCAAAAATAAAGTGTCTCGAAAAATTCCAGAAAATTCATATTAAATTTTTACGTGAAAAAGGGAGCAGAGGAGTACCTGGGAGGTACCAGGGGGCCCACCAGGCAGGCACACCACATGGTGGCGCGGCCAGCCTTGGGTGGCGCCATGCCCTGGTGTGGGCTACCCCTGGCTCCCCACTAACTCTCTCACGTGCCACTTTCTTCTCTCTCCCGTGTAAGCTCCAGTTCATAGCTCAAAATCACATTCTTGTTGTGCTTGCTCTCGATTTTTTCGATCTCTTTGCTCAGCCCATATTTCTTGCTGAAATTTGGAGCATTTGCTCCCTGGTATGTGACTCCTCCCCTTGTCCAAGTAGATTTGTGTTTAGTGGATTATATGTTGAGTATTTTGCTGCTGTAGGTGACTGGTTATGAGAGCTTGTAAGCTTGTTTGATGCTTAGAGATATAGTTTTGATGCATGTTTAGGCCTCTTGCAAGTCCCTATGAGTAGAATCCTTCATATATTTACTTTGCAATCACTTGTTTAATAGGTGTTTAAATTTTAGAATAGAAGATGAGTGAACACGACCTAAACCAACATGAGCTTTGGGTGCCTGAGGTCATGAAGGTCCACCAGGAAGAGGAAGTTTTTCCTTCCATTTATCCATGCTCTGAGTTCATGAGAGTTGTAGGAATTCTACAAGATTTCCAAACTTTGGTTTCTAATGCAGGGTTAGAGCACTTTTTGGAAGATGAACCTTGTCAATTTGTGAAGCTAACCATGTCTGTGGTGCAGGACTTCCAATTTAGTCACTCTTTTCCTAACCCCATGGTCCATTACAAAATTTACAATATAGCAGTCGACCTTTCTCTTGATGATTTTTGTGCAGCTATTAAGGTACCTCATTGGGGATCATGTAGAAAGATTAAGGAGAGACCTGAACCACTCATGGATTTATACGCAGAAATTTTCCAAGGGAGTAGCTTCTCAAAGGAGAGTGGAAAAATCCGTAACATTCATCTTCCCTCCATTCGCTACTTTGCATACTTTATTGCCAAGTGTGTTCTTGCTAGGAAAACTGCTAATAAGTTATCTTCATTTGATATAGCATTTATCTCTGCTGCTCTTAGATGAGATAGGTCTTACAACTTGGGTGCGTTGATAGCTTTCCGTCTTGCTGCTAACCGTGAGAAAGGTGGAATTTGTGGAGGCCTCATTGCTTCTCGTTTACTAGCATTGCATGGTTTAGTGCCTCATCATCTAGACCTATAGTTTCCCATAGAAAGGCTTGATCTTAATTCCATGATACAGCATAAATTTGTTTCCTCGTGGGCTAGTATGAGTGAGTTATCTTATGAAATAACCTTTCTTAAAGCTGGTTGGAGAAAGAGCAAGTCCGAGCGTGTTGTTCTTTTGCCTGCACTTGTTTTGTTTAACCTTGATAATAGGGAAGGATGGTCCCTCACTGAGGAGGAGCTTCACACGTACTTGGGAGAGCTCTCCCAACAGGAGCAGGATACTAGAAGGGAGCTCACGGATGATTCGACCCAGCCCTCGAATGAGGGAGAGTCTTCATATCAGTAGCCCGCTTATGATTGGGGAGCTTCTTCTTCCTCTCATGGGCCAGCTACGACCATTCTTACCAAGATCCGCCCGCTTGGAACCCCTATTCGTACATGGATTGATACCCACTTAGGCCAAAAGCCTAAGCTTGGGGGCAGGTACGCCGACACCGCACTCATCTCCATATCATGTTGCGTCGGTACTTTGTATATTCATGTCTTATGAATGTTTGCTTCCATTGCTCTATTCATAAATTGGTATGACACCATGGTATCCTCCTCTAAATGTTTCATTTGAATTGACTTGGCACATGCTCACGCATGCACAGGACTGTGATAATCAGTTAAGCCTTGATGAATTATTTTGCCTTGAGGATCTTGAATCACTTTCATGCCATGAGTAGTCCTATTTTGTTGCAACCATGATAATGACAGCTATTGCTCTCTCGTTTGTCGCTCCCTTACTATTGCTAGCCTTCACTTCGACTGAGTGTTTTACTCATGTTTCCAACTCCCTAAACAAAATATTTCCAAAGTGTCCACCATACCTACCTATTAGCATTATTTGCTACTCCCGTGCATATTCAATATGCCTTGTTTTCTTCCGAATAAAATGTTTGCTTGTTATGGGAAAATTAGTTAGTAAAGCTCTCACGAACTTGATGGCACACTTTATTTCCTGCACTTGTAAATATATACCTAGTTGATACCTTGCTCTTTTGTTTGCGGATGTCGTCGGTGTGAAATAAAAGGGGAGCTTATAAGTCCATGGAGTTATGTATGTGTGTTAGAGAAACGCCTGGGCCACTAGTCTAATCCATGCTGACATGGTGGAAACCTGCAGCGTAACCATAATGATATCTATGAAGCATTCTTCTTATAAAAAAAGAGAGAGATAGCTATTGAGAAAAAGAAAAAAAAGAAGGAGTTTTATGAAAAGAGGAAAGAGAGAAGCAAAAAGGAACATTTTCCCATGGTATATAATAAGATTGCTAAGATACTCATTGTCTGTTTACCTTGTCATTTTGATATGGGGATTCTTCCGTATCATCGGGCAAGGGGTACCCCGTTGGTGGTTCTCAATGATACGCGCATACTTACGATGACAAGAACTTACCGGTAACTAAAGTTGAGTAGCATGAGGAGCGGCCCTCGTACCCAAGGGACTTGGGATTTTCAGTTTATAGTCTGTCAAGCATATAACTCAGATTGGACCTCACTTTCACCTTAACCACATTAAAGATGCTTATGATAGGGGCAATGAGAGCTCAAAGCTAATGAGTACCATACTTTCAGCATTTGGAAGCCTTTCAAAATTATTCAAAACCTTTTCTTCTACTTGTTGAGTCTCCACATATTCTTTGAGCACCTTCTTGAGAGCATAGTTGTCATTCTTTGTCTTTGTTCCATTACTTGATTATTTATGTTATGACTTTGATGCTTGTATCCTTGATATCTTTACTTCTAGTCATCACTTGAACTTCAGAGGTGCCTTGGCATTCATAATCAAAGGGCAAGCGA
The DNA here is from genome assembly GCA_910589775.1 of Avena eriantha. NCBI lineage: Eukaryota > Viridiplantae > Streptophyta > Magnoliopsida > Poales > Poaceae > Avena > Avena eriantha. The sequence continues at coordinate 131,115 of OU342746.1, forward strand.
GATACCACTCTATCATACCTTTTTATGAGCATTGTAATGTTGCTTATGTTTGTGCTTCATGCTACTTATTATTCTTGAGTTGGAATCTCTACATAGCTTGCAATGACTATTAAGTAGACTCAGTTGCATACTCTTTATTATGAACTGTCTAAGTAGTTGATCACATTGCTGAGAATATTTACATCATATGATGCAAATATATTCGTGAAAGTTCTTTTATCGCACTCAGTTTTCAACTGAATTGCTTGAGGACAAGCAATAAGCTAAGCTTGGGGGAGTTGATACGTCCAAAACGTATCTACTTTCCCGAACACTTTTGCTATTGTTTTTCCTCTATACTTGTGTGATTTGGATCCAACTAATGCGGACTGACGTTGGTTTCAGCATAATTGCCTTGGTGTCTACTTTTTGTTCAGAAAATCAACTATCAGGAAAAATCCCGGAAAATATGCCAAAAATCCTATTTCACCCGAAGACTCTAGGAGCCAGAATACGAGACGAAGAAGAGCCAGGGGGTGGCCACACCACCTGGTGGCGCGGGCTAGGCCAGGTCGCACCAGGGGGTGGTGTGGGCCCCCCAGGCACCCCCTCAGCCTCTCTCTTCGCCTATAAGGAGCCTTCTGACCTAAAATCTTCGAGGGGGTCGACGTTTTTCCAGAAGGAGTTCCGCTCCGCCGCCACCACCACATTCCACGAAACAGTACCAGAAACTCCATTCTGGCACCCTGCCGGGACGGGGAATTGGAGGAGATCATCGCCATCATCATCACCATCGCTTCTCCATTGACCATCTATGTTTCTCCCATCTATGAGTGAGTAATCCCCCACTATAGGCTATGGGGATGGTAGGGATTGGATGAGATCGTTCATGTAATGGCATCAGATTGTTAGGGCATGGTGCCTAGTATCTTTTATTAGTGCTTTATGACTTTGTTGCGACTTGTTGTGCTTAATGCTTGTCACTAGGGCCTGAGTGCCATGATTTCAGATCTGAACATGTTATTGATTCATTATGATATTATTGTTTATGGTCTTATCTGCAAGTGGTATACACACGTTGTTGTCCGGAACCAATGGCCCCGAAGTGACAGAAATCGGGATAACCGGAGGGAATGGCTTTGATGTGAGGATCACATGTGTTCACGGAGTGTTAATGCTTTGCTCCGGTGCTCTATTAAAAGGAGCACCTTAATTATCAGTAGTTCCCTAGAGGCCCCGCTGCAAACGGGCTGGTAGGACAAAAGAGGTTGTGCAAGTTCTCATTGCGAGCACGTATGACTATATATGGAACACATGCCTAGGATTGTCTAGTACTTGGATGCTTTATCTTATTTATCTGCAATTGCCCTATGTTCTGATTGCTATGTGAATTGTCTTGGCCATGCAACGCCCGTCCATCCATCCCTATGCCTACCGCACTCGAATCCCACTGTTTACTGCTTTTGTTACTACTATCTTTGCTTTACTACTTCTGTTACTTTACTATTCCTACTACAAAACTGTTGCTACTGATAAACTGCTGTGAGTAAGATTGTTTCTAGTTGCAGCTGAATTGACAACTCAGTTGTTAAGGCTTATAAATATTCTTTGGCTCCCCTTGTGTCGAATCAATAAATTGGGTTTCACTTCCCTCGAAAATACTGCGATACACCCCTATACTTGTGGGTCATCAAAAATCTTTTGGAGGTACCCGTCGAGGGGTTACAATTAATATATCATAAAACGCCAAGAGTTTTGACGATATGTTCAACTTCTTGCTAAGATTTTGCATCTTGACAATTTATAGAAATTAGGTCAAACTTGAGCTACAAGTAAGCGCGATAGATTGCTCTTGAATTAAATGTATTTTCAAAGTAGATCGATGCACCTTGTTGTAGTAAACAATGTCGTCAGTGTAAGTTTCCAACTATCAGGGAAGAACATTCAATTCTACATCTTCCGAGTGAACACGAGCGAGGCTAGTTGTTATTTTCTGTAAAGAGAAGTCCAAAGAATATATTGTCGATCGACAACATGTTGTACTTGCGATTCCCATGTTTTATGAGCTTTCAAACTTCCTAGCTAACTTTGCCCATTTTAATGACTTTAAGTTGATTTCGAAATTAGGTCAAATTTGAAACTACAAGTAAATTGTAAGTTTTACTTTGTAATATTTACGGAAAATATTTTAATTTGGAGGTACCCATCGAGGGGTCACAATTAATATATTTGAAAACAACAAGAGTTTTGATGATAGGTTCAACTTCTTGCTAAGATTTTGCATCTTGACAATTAACGAAATTAATTAGGTCAAACTTTAGCTACAAGTAAGTGCGATAGATAGCTCTTGAATTAAATGTCATTTCAGAGGTAGATGGGTGCATTTTCTAGTAGTAAGAAGTGTCGTGGGTGTGAGTGTCCAACTACCAGGAAAGAACATTGAATTTTTCATTTTCCGAGTGAAGACGAACAAGGTTAGTTGTTATTTTCTGTAAAGAGAAGTCCAAAGAATATTGGATGTAGATGCCACAAGCCAAGTTGACAGACATATATATATAGTGGATCGACAACATGTTATACTTACGATTCCCATGTTTTATGGGTTTTGAAGCTTCCTATAGCTAACCTCGCACATTTGAATAAATTTATGTCGATATATCAGAATTAGGTCAAATTTGAAACTACAAGTAAATTGTAGGTTTTGGTTTGATAAATTTACGAAAAAGCTTCTGGAGATACCCATCGAGGGTTCAAAATTAATATAGGAAAAACCAGCGAGAGTTTCGATGATAGGTTCATCTTCTTGTTAAGACTTTGCATATTGATAATTTAACAAAATTAGGTCAAACTTGAGCTAGCTACAAGTAAACGCCATAGATTACTCTTGAATTAAATGTCTTTTCATAGGTAGATCATCGGTGCATCTTCTTCTAGTAAATAGTGTCATCGGTGTGAATTTCCAACTATCAAGAAAGAATATTCAATTCTACATTTTCTGAGTGAAGAATACGAGCGAGGTTGTTCTTTTTTCCTAAAGAAAATTCCAGAGAATATTAGATCTGAATGCCACAAGCCAAGTTTACATACATATATATTGGACCAACATGTTGTACCAACGATTCCCATGTTTTATGAGTTTTCAAACTTCCCAGCTAACTCTGCCCTTTAGAATGACTTTATGTCGATTATCGAAATCAGGTCAAATTTGAAACTATAAGTACTAGTAAATTGCATGTGCCCTGCACGTGAGACTCAGATAATAGACATCTAGCATATCATCACTATATAAAATTATAATAGGTTAAGCGGAAAAATATAATAGGTAAAATTTGAACTACTACAAGTAAACTGTGTAGGTTGCTTTGAAAGTTTACAGAAAAGTTCATAGAGGTACCCATCAGAGGGGGCGCGTGGGAGGAGGGTCAATTAATATACTATTAGAAACCAAACGAGAGTTCTGACGACATGCTCATCTTCTTGCTAAGAATTTGCGTCTTGATAGTTTAATGAAATTAGGTTAAACTTGAGCTACAACTAAGTGCGATAGATTGCTCTTGAATTTAATGAAATTAGGTCAAACTTGAACTACAAGTAATAAATTGTAGGTTGCTTTGAAAGTTATGAAAAAATCTTTTGGAGGTACCCATCGAGCGGTTAATTAATATATCAGAAACCATAGAGAGTTTTGACGAGTGGTTCGACTTCTAGCTAAGATTTTGCATCATGAAAATTTTGAACACCTTTTGAAAACGATCACATGAAATAGGAAGAGAGGAGAAATGATATTTCTATTCTCTATGAGCAACCCACAAGCTTGAGGTGCACCTTAGGCTTAAAGATAACTTTATTTTTTCCACTACGTATAACATGAACCTTAGCGGATGCCACATAGTAGGCCATTTTTTTGAACGGGTAGTAGGCCATATCAAGGTGTGCTTTTTTACACAATGCGACATATGGTCACCTCTGTCCATCCATTGTACATGCTGAGAGAATAAAACGTTGGCAGGAGAAGTGGGCAGCAGTGAAGAGAAGTTGAAGGTGGTTCCATGTAAGAACAAAGTTATGATGGGTTTCTGACACGAGGTACTCCTGCGGCCTTACAGTGTACTACACTATGCTAGTACTAGTAAATTTCAGGACCTATGCACGCAAAACAAATTGTGTGTTTTCTCTCTCCTTTGCCGCCTCTCACCATCCATCCTCCCTCTCTCCTACACTTTCCCCTCGTGCACCGGCCCGACTGATCTCTCCCTCGTCCACAACATGGTGTTGCACACGTGTGCCTTGGTACGGAGGCTCTGTGTCTCTGGCGTGTTTGGCATCTGCGTTGGTGTGGAGTAGGGACGAGGAGTACATACGACGGAAACCACTTTGGTCCTTTGCGACAAAAAAAATCAAACTTTTACGGTTTTCAAAATTTTCACTTGCTTCCCAAACATCGGGAGGGAAGGTTACTCAAAATATCGGCCATTCGTAGTACTTCTTCTCTTATCTTTATCTTGTCTTCTCTCTTACAATACCATACCATACCACTATATAGTGTACGGATAACTTCGAACATTGACCGTTGGATCAAGACCGGCAAATCCAAACATTGCTAACCGTTGGATCTTCTTTTCCATTCTTAGCATCTACAAAAGTTCTACTGATAGTCTTTAGCACGATGAATGCTAATATGCGCAAACCCCAAAACACACACTTCATTGCTCAGTTTCAGGGTCCTTGTGCTAAATGCATGGACTTGGGTGAAATTTTCAGTTTTATGAGGTCCTTGGTGTAACTCGTACTTCCACCGACCGTGTAAACTCTCAAGAACATTGCTCTTACGAGACCCACCACAGTTAAAAGAAAATGCAACCGCCCCAATTATCAAACAAACTGGACCACAGTTTCTTATACGTAATACCCAAGTTTTTAGTACTAGGATTTTTCAAGCTTCCTAGCTAACTTCGCACACTGCAGTGACTTGAATTAAATGTATTTTCGTAGGTAGATGGGTGCATCTCCTTGTAGTAAACAATGTCGTCAGTGTGAGTTTCCAACCATCAGGAAATAAAATTCTCTGTTTTCCGAGTGATGACGAGATGGTTCTTTTCTGTAAAGAAAGCTCGAAGCAGAATATGGATCTCAATGCCATAAGCCAAGCTTCTAGACATATTAAGTGGACCAACGTGTTTTACTTACGATTCCCATATGGTTTTTGAGTTTTCAAACTCCCTAGCTAATTAACTCTGACCACTTGAATGACTACATGTCGATTTATCAAAATTACGTCAAACTTGAACTATAACTAAATTGTAGGTTGCTCTGAAGTTTTACGAAAAAGGTTTTGGAGGTACCATACCGATCGGGGGGTGTCACAATCAATATATGGGAAACAAACGAGAGTTTTGACAACAAGTTTAACTTCTTGCTAACATTTTTCATCGCATGACACTATTTAATGAAATTGGGTCAAACTTGAGCTACAAGTAAGCGCGATAGATTACTGTTGAAATATATGACTTTTCAGCGAGGTAGATGGTGCATTTTCTTGTAGTAAATAGTGCCGTCGGTACGGTGTGATTTTCGAACTATATCAGGAAAGAAGATTCAATTATTCTCATTTTTCCGAGTCATGACGAGCGAGGTTGTTCTTTTCCGTAAAGGAATGTCCGAAGAATAATATTGGATCTGAATGCTAGAAGCCAAGTTTACTCACATATATAGTGGAACAACATGTTGTACCAATGATTCCCGTGTTTTATTTATGAGTTTTCAAACTTCCTAGCTAACTCTGCCCATTCGACCGGATGACTTTATGTCAATTTATCGAAATTAGGTCAAATTTTAAACTAAAAGTAAATTGTAGGTTGCTTTGAAAGTTTTACGAAAAATATTTTGGAGGTACCCATCGAGGGGTCACAATTAATATATCATAAAACACTGAGAGTTTTGACCATATGTTCAACTTCTTACTAAGATTTTGCATCTTGACAATTTAAAGAAATTAGGTCAAACTTGAGCTACAAGTAAGCGCGATAGATTTCTCTTGAATTAAAAGTATTTTTCAGAGGTAGATTGATGCACCTTGTTGTAGTAAACAATGTTGTCAGTGTGAGTTTCCAACTATCAGGAAAGAACATTCAATTCTATATTTTCCGAGTGAAGACGAGCGAGGCTAGTTGTTATTTTCCGTAAAGAGAAGTCAAAATAATATTGGATGTGGATGCCACAAGCCAAGTTGACATACATATATAGTCGATCGACAACATGTTGTACTTGCGATTCCCATATTTTATGAGCTTTCAAACTTCCTAGCTAACTCTGCCCATTTTAATGACTTTAAGTCGATTTATCAAAATTAGGTCAAATTTGAAACTACAAGTAAATTGTAGGTTCTGCTTTGTAATTTTTACAAAAAAGATTTTAATTTGGAGGAACCCATCGAGGGGTCAAAATTAATATATCTGAAAACAAGAAGAGTTTTGATGATAGGTTCAACTTCTTGCTAACATTTTTGCATCTTGACAATTTAACATAATTAATTAAGTCAAACTTGAGTTGCAAGTAAGCGCGATAGATAGCTCTTGAATTAAATGTCATTTTCGGAGGTAGATGGGTGCATTTTCTAGTAGTAAGCAGTGCCATGGGTGTGAGTGTCCAACTACCAGGAAAGAACATTGAATTCTATGTTTTCCTAGTGAAGACGAACGAGGTTAGTTGTTCTTTTTCGTAAAGAGAAGTCCAAAGAATATTGGATGTAGATGCCACAAGCCAAGTTGACAGACATATATATATATAGTGGATCCACAACATGTTGTACTTACGATTCCCATATTTTATGGGTTTTGAAGCTTCCTGTAGTTAACACCACACATTTGAATAACTTTATGTCGATATCTCGGAATTAGGTCAAATTTGAAACTACACGTAAATTGTAGGTTTTGCTTTGATCAATTTACAAAAAAGGATTTGGACGTACCCATCGAGGGTTCAAAATTAATATACTAGAAACCAACGAGAGTTTCGACAATAGGTTCAACTTCTTGCTAAGACTTTGCATATTGATAATTTAACAAAATTAGGTCAAACTTGAGCTAGCTACAAGTAAACGCCATAGATTGCTCTTGAATTAAATGTCTTTTTATAGGTAGATCATCGGTGCATCTTCTTCTAGTAAATAGTGTCGTCGGTGTGAGTTTCCAACTATCAAGAAAGAACATTCAATTCTACATTTTCCGAGTGAAGAATACGAGCGAGGTGGTTCTTTTTCCTAAAGAGAAGTCCGAAAAATATTGGATCTGAATGCCACAAGCCAAGTTTACATACATATATATTGGAACAACATGTTGTACCAACGATTCCCATGTTTTATGTGTTTTCAAACTTCCTAGCTAACTCTACCCATTAGAATGACTTTACATTGATTTATCGAAATTAGGTCAAATTTGAAACTACAAGTACTAGTAAATTGCACGTGCCCTGCACGTGAGACTCAGATAACAGACATATGGCATATCATCACTATATAAAATTATAATAGGCAAAGGGAAAAAATATAATAGGTAAAATTTGAACTACTACAAGTAAACTGTGTAGGTTGCTTTGAAAGTTTTACAGAAAAGCTCTTAGAGGTAGCCATCGGAGGGGGCGCGTGGGGGGGGGGGTCAATTAATATACTATCAGAAACCAAAAGAGAGTTCTGACGACAGGTTCATCTTCTTGCTAAGATTTTGCGTCTTGACAGTTTAATAAAATTAGGTCAAACTTGAGCTATAACTAAGTGCGATAGATTGCTCTTGAATTTAAGGAAATTAGGACAAAACTTGAACTACAAGTAATAAACAGTAGGTTGCCTTTAAAGTTTTATGAAAAAAGCTTTTGGAGGTACCCATCGAGTGGTTAATTAATATATCAGAAACCATAGAGAGTTTTCACGAGTGGTTCGACTTCTAGCTAAGATTTTGCATCATGAAAATTTTGAACACCTTTTGAAAACGATCACATGAAATAGGAAGAGAGGGGAAATTATATTTTTATTATTTACGGGCAACCCACAAGCTTGAGGTGCACCTTAGGCTTAAAGATAACTTTATTTTTTCCATTACATATAACGTGAACCTTAGCGGATGCCACATAGTAGGCCATTTTTTTGAACGGGTAGTAGGCCATATTAAGGTGTGCTTTTCTACACAATGCGACATATACACCTCTGTCCATGCATTGTACATGCTAAGAGAATAAAACGTTGGCAGGAGAAGAGGGCAGCAGCGAAGAGAAGTTGAAGGTGGTTCCATGTAAGAGCAAAGTTATGATGGGTTTTTGACACGAGGTGCTCATGCGGCCTTACAGTGTACTACACTATGCTAGTACTAGTAAATTTCAGGACCTATGCATGCAAAACAAATTGTGTGTTTTCTCTCTCCTTCGCTGCCTCTCACCATCCATCCTCCCTCTCCTCTCGCGCACCGGCCCGGCTGATCTCTCCCTCGTCCACAGCATGGTTCTGCGCACGTGTGCCTTGGTACGGCGGTTGTGTGTCTCTGGCGTGTTTGGCAGCTGCGCTGGTGTGGAGTAGGGACGCGGAGTACATAGGAAGGAAACCACTTTGGTCCTTTGCGGCAAAAAAATTCAAACTTTTCCGATTTTTGAAATTTTCACTTGCTTCCCAAACATTGGGAGGGAAGGTTACTCAAAGGATTGGCCATTTGCAGTACTTCTTCTCTTATCTTTATCTTGTCTGATCTCTTACAATACCATACCATACCACTATATAGTGTACGGATAACTTCGAACATTGACCGTTGGATCAAGACCGGCAAATCCAAACATTGCTAACCGTTGGATCTTCTTTTCCATTCTTAGCATCTACAAAGATTCTACTGATAGTCTTTAGCACGATGAACGCTAGTATGCGTAAACCCCAAAACACACACTTCATTGCTCAGTTTCAGGGTCCTTATGCTAAATGCATGGACTTGGGTGCAATTTTCATTTTTATGAGGTCCTTGATGTAACTTGTACTTCCACCGACCGTGTTAACTCTCAAGCACCCTTCTCGTACGAGGGTTCAAAAATAATATAGCAGAAACCAGCGAGAGTTTCGACGATAGGTTCATCTTATTGCTAAGACTTTGCATATTGATAATTTAACAAAATTAGGTCAAACTTGAGCTAGCTACAAGTAAACGTCACAGATTGCTCTTCAATTAAATGTCTTTTCATAGGTAGATCATCGGTGCATCTTCTTCTAGTAAACAGTGTCGTCGGTGTGAGTTTCCAACTATCAAGAAAGAACATTCAATTCTACATTTTCCGAGTGAAGAATACGAGTGAGGTTGTTCTTTTTTCCTAAAGAAAAGTCCAAAGAATATTAGATCTGAATGCCACAAGCCAAGTTTACATACATATATGTTGGACCAACATGTTGTACCAACGATTCCCATGTTTTATGAGTTTTCAAACTTCGCAGCTAACTCTGCCCATTAGAATGACTTTATGTCGATTTATTGAAATCAGGTCAAATTTGGAACTACAAGTACTAGTAAATTGCACATGCCTTGCACGTAAGACTCAGATAATAGACATTTGGCATATCATCAATATATAAAATTATAATAGGTAAAGCGGAAAAAATATAATAGGTAAAATTTGAACTACTACAAGTAAACTGTGTAGGTTGCTTTGTAAGTTTTACGGAAAAGTTCTTAGAGGTACCCATCGGAGTGGGCACGCGGGAGGGGGGTCAATTAATATACTATTAGAAACCAAAAGAGAGTTCTGATGGCATGCTCATCTTCTTGCTAAGAATTTGCCTCTTGATAGTTTAATTAAATTAGGTCAAACTTGAGCTACAACTAAGTGCGATAGATTTCTCTTGAATTTAATGAAATTAGGTGAAACCTTAATTACAAGTAATAAATTGTAGGTTGCTTTGAAAGTTTTATGAAAAAAATCTTTTGGAGGTACCCATGGAGCGGTTAATTAATATATCAGAAACCACATAGAGTTTTGACGAGTGGTTCGACTTCTAGGTAAGAATTTGCATCATGAAAATTTTGAACAGCTTTTGAAAATGATCCCGCGCATCCATACATAGTCCGTGCCCCAAAATTTCAGATACTTCGAAATTCCCATTCGACCCCTATTAAATTCGGTGGGTGGGGGGCTTCACTCGTAATTTTCCTAGTATAGTGCTAGCAGTACCTAAACCCAACCCCACCCCACCCCCCTGACCCTCTCTTTGCTCTAGGAATACGTCATCGGCTAGAACATCCCCGCTGTACTTTAGCAGGCGTACCCGCACACCTGATCTACTCAATGAACCCTCTTGTCCGGCATGCTGACCACACATCGACCGCCTAGGATCTGCTCCACGGACGCCGTGGTCTTGTGTTCTGCTCGTATCCTCACGCGCCCAAGATCTGCTTCCCCGTCGTCAACAACCACTACGACCGTAGCACCATAGGTGACCTCGATGTGACCCATGAGGATGCGGAGGAGGCCTAGACGCTGCCACGACCAAGGTAAAACCAGATCTCCCTGCTCGATTTGTTTGTTGGCAATGTACTGTATTCGTGCTAAATTTCCTAACTAACGGGTTCTTTACTTGATAGACACCTGTTATGTACTCCCTCTATTTCAAAATATAAGATGCTTTAGCTTTGTAAAAGAAGTGTATCCAGACTCATTTTAGTGTGTAGGTTCACTCCAAACCTAGATGAACCTACACACTAAAAGAGGTCTAGATGAAATCTTTTCACAAAGCTAAAACATCTTATATTTTGAAACGGAGGGAGTACTAAATTAACCCGTTGTGGTTACGCTTAAACTCGACGCATTGAACTATTTTTATGTACTATACTATCTCTTTGTGAATTATTATTTACTTAACATATTTGTGTACATTCTCTGATGTACCTGTCCACATGAGATATGATTATATAATATCTCTCTCATTCACCGATTTACGAATTATAGTATTTCCATCGTGTTATTGTCCTACTATCCTATACTACATGTTTACACATGTCATACTATTTGACCATTATGTACTGTCGATTTGATCCCTCTTAACCTGCGGCTCAAACTACTTGTTGTTATTATGCAAGGAGGAGCCTCAGTTTGCACACAATATCATAGAGTGAATGGCTCATATAATCTCGTATGACCCCATCACTTTTGTTTCACTTCATGCCAATGTATATCATGTTGAAACCTGTTTGTATTTATAGTTGGCCTTACCTTTATGCAAATGAGCAACAATGGAGTACAAACTCCGCCCGTCCACACGAGCCGCCATAGATCTCATGTAACACCTATCGTAAGGCCCCCACCAAAGTTTGGTCCTTGCCACATTTTTTGTTTGCTTAAATTTACCATTTGTCTTTCTTGTTTTCATTTTTTGTTTCCAAAAATTAGCTTCAAACGTTTTAGCCCCACTATGGTCTGCTTTTGTTCCATGTGCTTAGTTCAATTTCCTAGATATGCAGAGGTTGGGTGTATTGCATCATAATTGTCTGATAATAAGAACAAGGCCACACTAGCGATAATATACACACATGTATCATAAGGAACTCTATGCAGTTCATCTCACTCTTGTATCTATTGTGTATCATAGTTACAAGAACTGGCTATTTTAATATGAGGCACTTGATGCTTCAGTTTGTTGTTCACAGGCCGCCGAAGCATTGAAATTATCTGGCTATTCATGAATAATTCAATGTATGATTGCTTGATTCATTGTTTGTCTAAAATTATCTAACTAGCATATTCGAGGCTCACAATTGATGTTTTTTTATTGGTAGAGTTACTCTTTTTTGTCTATGATTAAATCAGTGGAAGATTTCATTGTGTAGTTCCTGGCTAGTTTATATATGAGAAACATAATGGCTTAGTTTTAATATTCGTTTTATTCATGTTCTGCACATTCTAGTTTGAGCAGTCTGCATCAGGTACTTTGGTTGATTGCTCGCATTGTTATTCAAAATGAACTTGTAGTTTGTTTCCCAAGTCTATTGTTTAAGTAACTTGTTTTATCTTGGTCTCAGCCATCTTCAAGTAGAGCAGTCATTTCACAGAGTAGCACGTGCTCGCATTGCTCCATGGCGCCAGCTGGTCCAGTTATTCAAGAAGAAATAGATGTATGAGCCACCACTATTAATTGTGTCCTTCCTTATATATTACCGTATTCACACATATAAAATTCATGGTGGTGTGATTGCATGGTAATGCTCTTATAACTTGTTTTGTGTTTGTTTCAGGCTACAAATGACCCTCTGAATGCTGAACAAAGACCCACTTCTCCATGTTTAGATTTTGTTTCACACAACAGCAGTGACAATACCTATTGCTCATGGCACACCGCTTCGACTGATCATCGTTTTTCAGCCAAAAGATTATTTGAGGATGCCCTCCAAGATGCCCGTGATATTGTTGGGCAAGAAGCCAACAAAACAGATTCAATAATCACCATAGCACACAAAGACTTATATGAATTCAAAAACAGGCAAGCTTTAATGCAGAACATACTTAGTAATCTCATTTGCAGCTCTCATGGGAAGCTAGTTGTTACATGTCTCGGGATGCAAGCTCCAGAGAGACCTTTTCTCTAACACCAATTATGGTGTTTTTTTAGTTGTCTGGACTCTGATGCAACTTTTATGCTTTATTTTATTACTATCAAGTTTACTAAGGATTGTAATAATCTATTGTAATTTGCAGTTGTAAGTTGTTTGAGGATTGTTCCAAACTGATCATCTATCAGAATTACTACATACACGTGAAAAAACAATGAAATTATAAGAGGTACAACACATGATCTACCGGAACAGGGAGAACGTCCATTGTATTAGACATGCACCATAGAACTTGCAAAATTCATAGATGTTCACTCAACAAAGTGAACATATAAAGAGTTGACCTGAAGAGAACACATCAGGAGTAGACCCACACAATCCATCAATCTGATGGATTGTCGTCGTAGTAATCATAGTGGGTGGTACCATCCTCGCCATAAGGCGGCACCATCTTTAGCTCAGAATGCTCGACAATTCTGCAATACTCCGCCAATAATCGGTCGAGTTTGAAAGGACGATCATTGATCCATAATACTCCTACTCCATACCCATATACAATGCTTGGCTCCTCTTCCCACGCAAGAGCCTCGAAGTTATAAGATCTAATCTCGGATAGGTCCGCATAGTATATGCTATCGGCCTGCACCGTGGGTACCCTGGCGCTGTCAACGCAGACACACCGATTGTTAGCAATGAAGAGAGCATGACTTTTGATGCCTCTGACCGGCTGAAGGACACGGTTCTGGGTATCAACCTGGTAAACAACAGGCCTGCCGCCGTAGACCGATCCACTCACAACAAACAACAACTCCCCGTCAGACTCGAGGAGGTAAAAACGATTCTCTAGGAACTGGCAGCCCGGAACAGGGCCTGCAATGATGGGATGCATCTCCAAAGTTCGTGCGGAGTGTTGCAGCTGGACATCTCCATGAGAAGCATCACACATAGTCGAGAGAACAGACTCGTATCTATCTATGACAAAAACATCACCGGCTTAAGAAATCATGCTCCGGAGTTCACCGAAATCATACAGCGAGTATCACCCTTCACCAAAGACCGGGCGACTCCCTTCCTCTGTGCTCTCATCCGCCCACCGAATGGTGGTGTTCTGATGGTTTGATGTAAACACCATCAGCGACGGGAACATCGTCATAGCAACAGAAGACACATGCTCTATCGGTATCTCCTCCCTCAGGAGCTTGATAGTGCCAGATAAGGGGTTGTACAACCGGGTCTTGTACGGCTTCACCGTCTATCCAAGCACAAGGAGCCCGCCGGTTGTGCTACCGACATAAAAGTACCTTCCAGAGATAGAGGGAGGAGAAACAGAGATTCAGTCAAGGTAAACAGACTGAAATTCAATCAAGGTAAACCATGGAGCTAAACTCTAAGCAACAAGTGGACGAAGAAAAAAACTTGAAAAACAGATAGTATAGGATGTGAATGCAAAAAAAGGATTGCATATATACAGATGAATATAAAGAAAGCACCTGCAAATACTCCTCCGACGGCCAGTTCTCACGTCCAGCAACGTTATGGCGACATCTTCTACCCAATACTCCTCCGACAACTGGTGCTCTAGAACAATCCAGTTGGCTGGCATAAAGCGCTCCTCCGTGAAGCCACGCCAGGCGCTGCAGACTTCCTGAAAGGCGGCGTAGTAGTCGAAGTCGTCCGTTGAAAGGAAGATGTCACCTATTTTCTAGATGAGTTCCTTAGGGAGACCAGCCCATGGCGAGTCCTCCTGCTTCTTGTCGGCCATGGATGATGGCGTTCGTGTGGTCTCGGTCCCACCAACTGGCACAGGAAGCGGTTCCAGAGACACACCTTTAAACAAAGGCCTGGGAAAGCCAAGCGAATCATGTGGAAACGAGACGACGGCATGCACATAGATACCACAAGCGTGTTTCATCAATCTGGCACGGGCACGCGCATGCACACGCGCACTAATTACGGTACAATGGTTGTGCACACCAGCTTACGACTCCTGGGAGCACGCGAGTGTGTAGGTGTAGGATGATACTAGTAGTATTATCATAAACTCATTGTATTTAATCGTCCCAAAATCTAAGAAGAAAACCTGTGTTCCCTAGTCCCTCAGGGCACACGCAAACGCAGGGCATTTTTCATTTTTCAATTTTGCTTTTTGGCTGTGCCCTTGGATGCTCACCATGTGGCCGGATGGGGTGTATGCTCCATGGAGCTAAAAACCTCATGTTCTCTCAATAGCACAGTCATTAATTATTGAGGTATATATGTTTTTAGTCCCACAACTTGCACCGTGGGAGCATTTTAGTTCCACATCTTGCAAAGTGAGCAACACTAGCCCCACAACTTGTAACCAGGAACATTTTAGTCCAATTCAATCAAATTTATGTGATTTTGTCCGAATTCTTCGTAACTAATTCTGGAAGTGACATGTGGCATCATATTTTTTGCAAAATGACCCCTGTGTATTTTCTGCCTGCCAGTTGTGACCTTGGTACGACTTGACATGAGGATCTGAATAAGAAAACAAATAAGAAAAACTACCAATGCATTGTAGGGTATCAAACTGATTACCTACGCTACTGAAGAAATCAACCTTGCCACTACAACATGCACACAGAAGTGATTAACTGAAGAGCTATTTGGCTGATGTGTTCTTTATTTTGGATATTCAAAAATATGTGTTCTAGGCTACAATAACAACTCAACTTTATTCCTTTTCATTTTTGTGAATAAGAAAAAACTCAGGTTTATTCTAGACACTTCAGCTAGCTACTAGGTTAACGACAAAGCTATACAATTGATATTATGGACCGTGCCAAAATAGACGTGAGCATTTTTTGCGTTCGTATGTGCTTTTTATTGTATAAATAATTAGTTTCCCCCAAGTACTCCTCGTCTAGCATAATTATGTCCTCTCAAGTACTCCTCGTCTCACATGAGTAGTCATGGGCATCTACCGATATAGTGGCTTGTGGGTGTGTGTGTTGCTGTACAGAAGTGTTAAGTTCTAATCCATTCTCCTCTTAGAGATTTAACTATTTTATTTGTATGTCTACTAATAGGTGGCCCACTTATCAGTCTGCATAGGGACACAAATGACATAAAAAATATAGACGGGTCATTTTAAAAAAATCAACATCATTTATGGACAAATTAAGTCAAATTCACTAAAATTCCATTAAATTGGACTAAAATGCTCTCGAGATATAAGTTGAGGGACTAGTATTGCCCATTTTTCAATATGTGGGACTAAAACGCTCTCGTGGTGCAAGATGTGGCACTAAAGGTGTATATACCTCTTAATTATTTTACAGCCTCAATTGCTAGGCCGGAGAACCAATTAATGCTCCTAGTTTTGCTCAATTACTCCTCTAGTTCCCTGTAAAATATGAACCACCATGTCGTGTAATGCTCTTGGTTGATCATGTTGTTAAAACGGGAGTGCATCCATTGGCTTGCATTTTTTCAATTAGATGTGGTGGTGATACATTGCAAATGTATCTATAAATTTTGATGTTCCATGCTTGGTTTTATCCACTTTCTTGTGTTTTGTTCCAACTTTGGAGTACTTTTCATATGATTTCTTGGACTAACCTATTAACAAGAGCCATAGTGCCAGCTGCCTGTTTTCTACTGTTTTTGGTTCCAGGAAAGTCAGAAAATGAATATTCTCACTATTGGACGGGACAAAAGCCAAAGTGCCTATTTTTCTGGAAGTGATCAAGTGCCAGAATACGAGACGGAGAGGGGCCAGAGGGCGGCCACACCACCTGGCCGCGTGGCCAGGCCTGGCCCGCCCCAGGGGGTGGTGTGGCCAGCCCAGGCACCCACTCGGCCTCCCCTTCTGACTATAAGATGCCCTCGGGACGTAAACCCTAAGTACCCGATCCAAAATCCACGAAAGAGTCCGTAGCCGCTGTCGTCTCCATCCCTAGATCGGGAGGGATCTGAAGCTCTTCCCGGCACCCTGCCGGAGAGGGGAATTCACCCTAGAGGCCTTCTTCATCACCATGCAAGCCTTCGGTGTGATGCGTGAGTAGTTCATCCTTGGACTACGGATCCATGTAGTAGCTAGATGGCTGGTTCTCCTCCTTTGTGCTTTCATGTTTAGATCTTGTGAGCTCCATTCATGATCAAGATCATCTATTTGTAATTCTGCATGTTGTGTTTGCAAGGATCCGATGGATATTGAGATGCTATTTCAGATTGATTATTGATTCTATCATGTCTTTGTTATTTGTGATCTTGCATGCTTTCCGTTGTTAGTAGCTATCTTGGCCAAGTAGATGCTAGCAACTCCAAGAGTTAGTATTTATGCTCGATAGTGGGTTCATGCCTCTGGTAATCTGGGGAAGTGACAGAAATCTCTAAGGTACTAGATGTGCTGTTGCTACTAGGGAGAAAACAACAATCCTTTGTTCATAGAACAATCGTATTGTTTACTTTACACGTAGTTCGTAAAGCAATAATCTGTTGCTTGCAACTTAATACTAGAGGGGGTTCGGATGATAACCTAAAGGTGGATTATTAGTCATAGATGCAGTTGGATGGCGGTCTATGTATAATGTTGTAATGCCCAATCAAGTCTCAAAGGAGTCAAGATGATTAGTATATGCATGTATTGCTTTCTCGGTGTTTGTCAATTGCCCCGCTGTAATTTGTTTACCCCGCATGTTATCTATCTTAAGGAGATCCACCTCTAGTGAACTATGGACCCCGGCCCTTTTCTTTTACATACAATCTACAAATTGTTTACTGCTTTGTGTTTACTTTCTGCAAACTTTTACTTCTTTCCATTCGATATGTTTAATCCTTTGTTTTCTGCAAAACACGGTGAGATTGACAACCTCATCGCAACTTGGGGACAAAGTTATGTGGTTGTGTTGTGCAGGTCTCCACGGTGTTACTAGCACTGGTAGTGCGGCCTGCCAAAGCTCAGCTAGTAACACCTTTGGGGTGTTTCCTTGCTCCTACTGGTTCGATTAAACCTTGGTTTCATAACTGAGGGAAACTTGCTGCTGTTCTCATCATACCTTCCTCTTGGGGTTCCCAACGAGCTCTACATCAACACCACGCACCAAGCACTTTTCTGGGCGCCGTGCATTGAGCCATCAAGCGATTTTCTGGCGCCGTTGCCGGGGAGTCAAGGCCATCTTCACAAGGGGAGTCCCTCATAACCAATCTCTTTATTTTGTTGTTTTTTTTGCTTAGTTTTCTTTTTGCTTTGTTTGCTTGTTTTGTTATTCAAAAACACACCAAAAAATTAGTTTTACTAGTTTGCTTTCTTTATCAAAAACACAAAAAAATTAAGTCTCCTTTAGTTGTCACCTCTTCCTTAGCTCACCATGTTGATCCCTACATTCATCCTGAAAGACCTTCCAATTGGTAGTGGTTCTATAATTGGGAAAGATAACATTGAAGAATTCTTTAATCATGTTAGTAAGCATGAAGATACTGAGGATAGGTCCCTTGTAGAACTTGCTCCAAACTATGAGATTGCTGCAGCTTCTTTAATTCACATGTTAGAAGCTAGGTTTGTTAACCTCAACCCCTTAATGCTAGTAATGTTTCTTAAGCTTAAATAAATTGAGGACCCTCAAAAGAGGGATTTTATTCTAGAAACTTTGTTTAAGGAGTTCTATGATGTTGCCAAGGAAGCTAGAAAAGTCTTTGAACGTTTCAATATGCTAGGCTCATGTGTGGACGTTGTTGGTACATGAGAAAAGATGAACAAAACCAAACCTAATGGGGAGGAACCTAAGATACCAATACCCTTCAAACTAGTAGCAATACATGATGCTATAGAAAAGAATCTTGATTGGATTGTTCCTACAAACCCTTTTGATGACAGTAGTAAACCTAAGAGCATTGAGAGAGGATCCTCTAGAACTTATTTGGATGATATACCTTTCCTTGTTGAAAATATTTCTGGTATTGATCTTAATGCTTCTTCATTTGAGAATACTTGATCCTTTTTCTTGCTTCTTATGCCTAACTTAAAGGCGTTAAAGAAAAATAATTATTGGGAGATAACCCAAAAGCTTTAGATGAGTCTTGGAAGTTATTACCTCTGTAATAACCTCTTCTTATCCTTTTTATTTGCTTTTTGTACCAAGAGTAACCTCTAATGAGAGAGAAGTAATGATTGGGAAAGTTGCTGTCCTAAAACAGATTTCTGTGCTTCACCGTAAACATTCGTGAGAGATCTCAGTATGTAGGCTTGAGCTGTAATATTTCGTGCTTCTGACCCAGGTTGTTATATAACTTACGTTAGTTCAACACTTTTTGATTTGAGCAACAGAAGGTCTTCGAAAAAATTCTTCTTTACCTGCTGGTCTGTTTTGATAGATTTCTGCCATTTTCTGCATTTGCTTCTTGTGAGTTCCTTTTTGAGTTCTTTTGGGGAATTGAGCTTTTTGACGGAAGTGCTACAGTATCTAGTGTTCTAATGGAAGTTTATTTGATGTTAGAACTGAACCTTAAGACTTATTTATCTTAAGTGCACTAATGTTGCTAATAAAGATTGTGTGAAGTTTTGTATGAAAAAAAAAATTCAGGTGTATGGAAGGAATGAGTAATGAGATGAAGGATGGACTAAAGCTCAAGCTTGGGGATGACGCACGTCTCACCCCAAGAAATATCTAAGAAGTACAAGCGTCAAAGCTTGGGGATGCCCAAGGTATCCCCTTCTTCATCAATAAAAATCGCAGGTTTCTTCCAAACGCTTCATTTTTATTGTTTCGTGCACAATTATGTTTTTCTTGGAGCGTCTTCTTTTTCGTTTTCGTTTTGGTTTTTCGTTTGCTTTGGTTTGCTTAGTTTTCTGAATATTGGTTGGACCCCCTATTTCATACATTGGTTTGCAAATAGTTTGGTTTGGTTTGGAAAAGAGTAGGAAAGTTCATACTTATGTGATAAAAAGAGCTTGTTTTTTACCGTGGCCTATGCTTTATCATGCCATGCTTGATATTGTTTTGGCTTTATGCTTAGTATTCTTTGCTGAAGCATGACTTGTTATAAACAATTGCGATTTCTTAATGTGCCTTGGATGAATCATGCGTTGTTTTGGCATATTAAAGCATAGTATAGTGGTATTCTCCTTTGATGGTTTATTTGGGTTGACTTGGCACATGCTCACACCATGTTACGACTATCCAAAGTCACCATAGACTTTATGACCCTTTAGTTTTCAACTTGTAGTATCACTTTATGCTTTGACCAATGATGTTTTGTCGCTCTGCATGATTATGGCCATTATTGCTCTCTTAGTTTGTCGTTCCCAGTCTTTTGCCAGCCTCCACAACAAAGTATGAGTTCCACTCATGCATCCAACTCCCTAAACCAAGTTATTCCAAAGAGTCCACCATACCTACCTACTAGATTATGCTATTCCAAGTATATTCATGCTTTTGTTTACCTTCCAAATTAAACTTATTACGAGAAAACTAGTGATTAAAGCTCTCACAAACTTGATGGCACACTTTATTTTACTTTCCCTTAATAAACTTGAACCATTGTGTCTTCTATGTTGTATATGCTTGCAATTATTTGTCGGGAATTAGCAGAACCATGCTTCATGGGGAACGCTTTCAACATTGCACTTGCTACTTGTACCTAGTTGATATCATGCTCTTTTGTATATGGATGTCGTCGGTGTGAAATGAAAGGGGAGCTTGTAAGTCCATGGAGTTATGTATATTTATTAGAGAAACGCATGGGCCGCTGGTCTAATCCATGCTGAGATGGTGGAAACCTGCAGCGTAACCATAATGAGCTGTCTATGAAGCATTCTTCTTATAAAAAAAGAGTCCTATATTGAGAAAAAAAAAGAAGAAAAAACAGATACTATGAAAAGAGGAAAGAGAGAAAAAAGCACCATATTCCCATGGTAAATAAGAAGAATGCTGAGATGCTCATTGTCTGCTTGCCTTGTCATTTTGATATGGGGATTCTTCCGTATCATCGGGCAAGGGGTACCCCGTTGGCGGTTCTCTATGATACACATATACTTACAATGACAAGAACTTACTAGTGACTAAACTTGACTAGCATGAGGAGCGACCCTCGTATACAAGGGACATGAGATTTTTGACTTATACTTCGTCAAGCATGTACACCATAGTTTGTTCACTTTAACCTTAATCACATCAAGATGCTTATGATAGGGGCAATGAGAGATGAAAGCTATAAGTACCATAATTTTTGGAAGCTCTTTATGAGACTTGAATCCCTACTTCCTTTTACAAAGGCTTTTCTTCCACCATTATATTGACTCTCGACCTTCTATCTTTATGCACCTACTTTGAGAGCATAGTGGCCATTCTTAGTTTTATGTGCATTGTCCCAAGACTAGTTGATTGATGCATAACTTGTTATTGCTTGTTTTAAACTATTGTATCTAGTCACTCTTATGCAGTTTGAAGGTGCCCTATGCATTTATATTTGCTACTCTATTGAGGGACAAGATGAATACTATTATGCTATGTTTTCTTTATGTGAAACAAACAAACGTCTTGCAAAGCATTGTTATTCATGAGTCTTTTGTTTGTGCCTTTTCATGTTGCATCATAGTTTGTTTGTCTTATTGCTAGAACTTTGTCTTTCATGCTATGATTGAAGTACTATGATCCCAGCTTTGAAAGTTTTACAAGTACTTTGATCAAGTCTTTGATGGTGCATGTCACCTCAAAAATTATTCTTTCTTTTTATCACTTACCTAATTGAGGACGAGCAGGAGTTAAGCTTGGGGATGTTGATACATTGCAAATGTATCTATAATGTTTGATGTTCCATGCTTGATTTTATCCACTTTCTTGTGTTTTGTTCCAAATTTGGAGTACTTTTCAGATGATTTCTTGGACTAACCTATTAACAAGAGCCACAGTGCCAGCTGCCTGTTTTCTGCTGTTTTTGGTTCCAGGAAAGTCAGAAAATGAATATTCTCGGAATTGGACGGGACAAAAGCCAAAGTGCCTATTTTTCCAGAAGTGATCAAGTGCCAGAATACGAAACGGAGAGGGGCCAGAGGGCGTCCACACCACCTGGCCGCGCGGCCAGGCCTGGCCCGCGCTAGGGGGTGGTTTGGCCAGCCTAGGCACCCCGTCGGCCACCCCTTCTGACTATAAGATGCCCTCGGGACGTAAACCCTAATTAGCCGATCAAAATCCATGAAAGAGTCTGTAGCTGCCGTCGTCTCCATCCCTAGATCGGGAGGGATCTGAAGCTCTTCCCAGCACCCTACCGGAGAGGGGAATTCACCTTGGAGGCCTTCTTCATCATCATGCAAGCCTCCGGTGTGATGCGTGAGTAGTTCATCTCTGGACTATGGATCCATGTAGTAGCTAGATGGCTGGTTCTCCCCCTTTGTGCTTTCATGTCTAGATCTTGGGAGCTCCGTTCATGATCAAGATCATCTATTTGTAATTCTGCATGTTGTGTTTGCGGGGATTCGATGGATATTGAGATGCTATTTCAGATTGATTATTGATTCTATCATGTCTTTGTTATTTGTGATCTTGCATGCTTTCTGTTGTTAGTAGCTATCTTGGCCAAGTAGATGCTAGCAACTCCAAGAGTTAGTATTTATGCTCGATAGTGGGTTCATGCCTCTGGTAATCTGGGGAAGTGACAGAAATCTCTAAGGTACTAGATGTGCTGTTGCTACTAGGGAGAAAACAACAATCCTTTGTTCATAGAACAATCATATTGTTTACTTTACACGCAGTTCGTAAAGCAATAAGCTGTTGCTTGCAACTTAATACTGGAGGGGGTTCGGATGACAACCTGAAGGTGGATTATTAGTCACATATGCAGTTGGATGGCGGTCTCTTTATATTGTTGTAATGCCCAATCAAGTCTCAAAGGAGTCAAGATGATTAGAATGTGCATGTATTGCTTTCTCGGTGTTTGTCCATTGCTCCACTGTAATTTGTTTACCCAGCATGTTATCTAACTTAAGGAGAGCCACCTCTAGTGAACTATGGATCCCGGTCCTTTTCTTTACATACAATCTACAAACTGTTTACTGCTTTGTGTTTACTTTCTGCAAACTTTTACTTCTTTCCATTCGATACGTTTAATCCTTTGTTTTCCGTAAAACACGGTGAGATTGACAACCTCATCGCAAGTTGGGGACAAAGTTCTATGGTTGTGTTGTGCAGGTCTCCACGTTGCTACTAGCACCGGTAGTGCGCCCTGCCAAAGCTCAGCTAGTAACACCTTTGGGGTGTTTCCTTGCTCCTACTGGTTCGATTAAACCTTGGTTTCGTAACTGAGGGAAACTTGTTACTATGCTCATCATACCTTCCTCTCGGGGTTCCCAACGAGCTCTACATCAACACCACTCACCAAGCACTTTTCTGGGCGCCGTGCATCGAGCCATCACGTGGCCATGTGCATTGGCTGGATTTTAGGATTACTACTGCATGCAATAACTAGCTATAAAGCGAATATGTGAAGTTAATTCTCCGAACTAGTACTACTCTGGCCTAGTAATACCGAACACAGGGAGTACCTCAAGAGTGGTTATATGGATGATCAGTTGATGTGACTCTCAGCCAATAATTCCTGACTATATAGCTGTATGTTCTACCAACTTTTATTACTACTACTACTAGTACATGGACGCTAGCAAAATTTAAAATCTCAATCGAGCGGCAAAATCACACACACCAACTTCGAAGCATTTCCCGCCTAACCGTTTCAAAAACTTTGAGCCAAAATCTCCCACCTAGGGAGTACCATTTTTACAATATTATTATTATCAGATGGGCGCTTGTCAAATTCAAAATCTCAATCGATCGGTAAAACCGCACACCCACTTTGAAGCATTTCCCGCCCCTCCATTTCAAAAACTTTGAGGCACAATCTCCCACCAGAGGAGTACCATTTTTGTATTATTAGAAGATGGGCACTAGTCAAATTCAAAATCTCAATAGAGCGCCAAAACCTCACACCGACTTTGAAGCATTTCCCGCCCCTCCGTTTCAAAAACTTTGAAGCAAAATCTCCCACCGGGGTATTACCATTTTTGTATTATTATCTGATGGGTGCTTGTAAAATTCAAAATCTCAATCGAGCGGCTAAACCATACACTAACATTGAAGCATTTCCCGCCCCTTAGTTTTAAAAAGTTTGAGGCAAAATATCCCACCGGAGCAGTACCATTTTTATATTATTATTAGATAGACGGTCGCCAAATTCAATATCTCAATCAAGCGGTAAAATCACACACCGATCTTGAAGCATTTCCCGCCCCTCAGTTTCAAAAACTTTTGACTTCAGAATTCCGATTCTACCCATTGTTCTGACAACCTATGGGCAAGCTAAAGTCGGTAGCTTGGGGGCACTGATGTCTACGCACTTCTATTCTTGTAGACAGTTGTTGGGCCTCCAAGTGCATACGTTTGGAGAATAGCACCAAGTTGTTGGGCCTCCAAGTGCAAATGGATTACCCAAGGTTTATCGAACTCAGGGAGGAAGTGGTCAAAGGTATCCCGTGGCTGGCAAACAGATCTACGACGGAACAAGTTTTCGTGGCCGAAGGTTGCGATCCACCACGGTCAGGAAAAAAACCGTGGTAGATTCTTTTGTGATGGGGCTTTTACCATGAAGGTCATCCATTGTAAAAGCCAACTTTTCTTGTAGTGATTATTATGTATCTGAGCAAAAAAATAGACAGAATACGCAGATGAATATAGAAAAAACAGTATACAGGATAATGACGGCAAAATACATATTAACACAGGAAACAGTAGCAGTATCCACCAAATGTTCAATATAGTTGGACATTGGTTCATATAGCATTATCTAGAGTTCACTCATCTTCACCATCGTCGAAAGAGTCGAGAGGAAAGCAAGTGAAATAGATGATGCCATAAGTATGACTGAGCAAATACTTGAACTCCCGTCCCTCTTCCATGTCGTTGTAAAGATGAGGAGTTTGTTCCTTCCAGGACGACTAAAATATGTTCGGGCCTCCTTGTTGGTGACCCTAACCTGGTACGTCCTATCAGCATGATTATGATGCGTCAAAGTGACACTAAACACAGCAACCTCATCCATGCTTCTATTGAGATGGTCCATGAAGCCATGTGGTGCACCGCAAGGGATTGACTAAGTAAAATCATAGGATAGAACAATTAGTCGTGATTTTCATTGGACATATATATATTTACATTCTCCACATGAATTTCAGAGAACATACCGTCCTAACACCAAAGTTCATAGGGAGCGGTATGGTGATCTCCCTGTCCATGCAATGCCAACTATGTTGACCACCATTGCCGCACACGTCTTCTCTATAATCCAATCTACATATATGAGAAGAAAGTCAAAAAAAGAATGCATGTATAGAGTAAACGACATATAATATGATGGTCTCAACTACATAGCTAGCTTACTATTGGATATGATCGTCAGGGGGCATGTACATGTAGTAGATTACGACTGCCTGATGCATGAGAAAGATCTTTATCTTGTCTCCGTATTGCATGTCATGATCATTCAAGAAGTTTATCAAGCCATGTCCACTAAAATATGTCATGATCTCTATGTTGGTCACTTTAACCACATAACTTATGTTGAGATCAGCATCTGACATCAAAGTTACCTCAAACATGACATCATCCATGGTGTTTCTATGGGAATGGTCCATGAAGTCCCGTCGCCAAGCGCAAGGGATTGAATGAGTAAAACAATAACAATACAACAAAGTCCATGGTTTATTTTCGATTCTATATATAGAGACATCCATGATACTATGTATCTCACAGAGCACATACCGTCCTAGCCTCAAACCTGACAGGGATCACTATGGGGAACTTCTTGTCTAGGCACCTCCCCAATGGTTGTGCATAGTTGTTGCACACTTTATCCATTCTATATATTTATGTAGAAAGAAGATGCATATTAATCATAGTTATAAAGTAATTAAGTAGCAAGATAAGTAATATATATGACAAGTAGCTGATCCACGTCTAGTAGGATAAGTAATATATATGACAAAGTCTAGAAGGATAAGTATAAAGTAATATATGAGAAACTATAGCTAGATCAGGCGTCGTCGTTGTTGTCGGACGATGTAACAACCTCGGACCCTACGCTCTAAGTTCAAGCCTGGATGAACCAGAAGTGGTTAAAATAGTACAGTGGGGACCCAGGGGCCACCCACGTGTAGACCCGTCGGCCGTCCTAACCACTTCCAAGAACATCGGGACAAGAGCAAGCGGTGTAGGCAATAGGCGAAGAGATCAAATACATACACAAGTGAGTATGTATGCAAGCTACCTTACAACAGTTCTCAGAGACATACCATCTAAAAGAAATAGAAATATTGCAACGCCATACGGCAAGATCCAAATATCATAGATAGAGATAATAGTGTAGGATAGCTCCTCATACATCAAACATCAGAGTATCAAGCAGAAGCGGGAAGCAAGATCCGAGTACGGACAAGAAGCAAATCGACATAAGATGCCACATAAATAAGCACATCCCGCCCACAAATCTCACGGATCCCCATCCCCGGAATCTCTACACTGAGTGATCGTTGCCAACATCATCTGTCTCCTCCACCCTATATCCATCTTGCGAATACACCTGTTCATCTGAATCAAACAATTTATCGTGTGAGACCCTAGGGGTACTCAGCAAGTCTTTATGCCTCTAAAGGGAACATATACCTGGGGTGACGTAATTGCAGCAAAAGATAAAAGCTAACAAGCCTATAGATACTCGCTAACCATCCGCCTAACCAATGATAGGCGGATGTCCGTTAATTAGAAACAATAGTTATAATAGTATAAAGTAACAGATCCATCCTCCTTCTCGCTTACCAACGAGAAAGCGGACGAACAACCCATCCGTTGGCAGTTTTTATTAACCATTCCATGAGTATTGCACTATTTACTAGTCAGGTATTTATTCAATTAAAAGCGGTACTTTAGTTATACTTGTCTATGATCGAGAAATTGTGCTCCAAGTTGTCCATAACCGCGGACATGGCTTTCAGAAATATTTACCCTGCAGGGGTGCACAAATAGCAACACACACTCGATCAACCTCGGAAAAATCCAACTCAAAACCCAACGAGGCATTCACGACAAAGCGATCACAGGATTTATCAAAAATTTCAGGGGGCTACCCCACTAAGCTACCCACAACGAAGTTGGCCGGCTCCGGAACGGACCCAGGGTTTGTGACGACGGCTGTAAACGACTGGGAACCCGAAAGTGTGACTAGGCTTGTCGATACCGCGAAAACGTGGCACGTTCCAAAACAGTACAGGTGCTCCACGCACAATCTTAAATAAAACAGTAAAGCATGTCATAGGTACAGGATAGTAATAAAGCCCCAAAACTACTTGTGGCCCCAATAAATAGAAACGAATCAAGCTCTGGCTCAGGGGGGTTCATAAGGCCTCCCGGATGTGGATAGTGCGAATAGTCAAGGAATAGGAATCAAGTACTCGGGGTCCTATGGGACACAAGTGGGCAGGAAAAA
This sequence comes from Avena eriantha, assembly GCA_910589775.1. Classification (NCBI taxonomy): domain Eukaryota; kingdom Viridiplantae; phylum Streptophyta; class Magnoliopsida; order Poales; family Poaceae; genus Avena; species Avena eriantha. Next base: position 158,150 of record OU342746.1, read on the forward strand.
CCAAATAACAGATATTGCCCACTGGTGCCTCTTTCATTAGTTATCCCATTACTACTCAGGTTAAATTGTTTAGGTACCTCGTTTTCCATCAGACACTCACATACCCTACACATGCTGTTCTACGACTCTCATGGCTCAGGCAACTCCTGTAGTAATGGCTCATGGGATTGAGGAATAGGCTCGGTGGGGTTTAAAAGTAAAGGTTATGTCGTACTTGTGATTCAATTTAATGCAATCGTGACTCAATGATGCAAGAATAAGATAGAAGCAATAGGTACTATATGTATGCAAGCATGTGGTAGTGCTTGCCTGGCAGCTCAGTTGAAGCGAGAGGTGGATCTCGGTAGTACTCCTGGGATTCCTGATATTTCCCCTGCTCGGCGTCTATTCGAAAGAAGATCCAAACAAACAAGGGCCAACATAAATATAATGCACAAGCATATAAATAAGATGCGACAAGCAAACAAGCATGCCATGATGAATGATGCACCAATTACATGGCAAGAATATAGCATGGCAAGGGTGAGGTGTGGGGACAAGAATAAATCGTTTTATTAATTATTTGGTCAAGTTTTATTGCCATAAATAGTTCTGATTTTTAGTAATTACATGATGCATGCTTCAATTCATATCATGGAATGCATAGTTAGAACGGGCTCGTCGCGCTGAACGATTTAGACATATTATTTGTCGAATTTGGAGTTATAGAATTAAAGTGATTAATTAATTGAGAAAAGGCATTTTTCATGCAATTAAATAATTTCGAAAATTTAAAATAATCAAACATTATTTTGGAAGGCAGATTTGAAATCCTCACATTTTTCTGATTCAAAAACATATGTCATTTGTATTATTTGGATTTACCAAATTAGAGATATTAATTTCTGGACATTAAAACATATTAAACAATTTCTAGAAAATATTTTTATTAAACAGAGAAAGAGCCGAGACTTTTTGCAAATAGAGGAAGCTAGCCACCGTCACTGACAAGTGGGGCCTGTGCTGGCTCAGCGCTCGCTGACACAACGGTTTGGGTGGAACTTTTGTCACCGCGGAGTGAGCTAGCTGGTGCGGATGACAGATGGGACCAGCGTCCGGTGGGTCCACCGCGCGCGCGACCCAGCCAGGGCTTGCCACGCGGCAGATCCGGGGAGTGCGGGTGGGAAACAGCGGAAGCCGAGGTACCGTTTCGTAAAAACGGCACGGTGGCTGACCGGTGGGGCTCAGAGGACCGCGGGTGGAGGCGGGAAAAACCACAGGGGCCTTTACGCAAAACCTCCCGCGAGGCTGACAAATCTGAAAAATTGTGTCTAGGAAAAACAGCAGCTGTAGCCAATTTCAGAGGACGATGGCGACGAATCCAGCGATAATTTGGAGATGATATAAAAATGAAAAGTGTAGATCTCACTTTGCCCTACAATGTTCGTGTACAAGGTTTCTCAAACGGATGTCTACAACGGCCGGGATCTTGCAAGGAACAGAGGCACAAAAACACGTTCGTCGCGCTGATCGTTTTCGTCAGTGAACGCCTGAGATGCAGCGATCTTGCGAGGATGATTACTCCCATGTCACTTTACCGATCTGACCGTGGCCTAGCTCGTTCGAAAGAGGGGAGGTAGATCTACGAGTTTGGTTCAGAATGCAACGCCGGCGGGGCACTATGGCGATCGGGATTCGACGACGAACATGAGGCTGCTGGGGGCAGCGTTAATGCTGCTGCAGGCTGCAGACGCGACAGACAGTGCAGCGGCAGCGCACGGAGGCCGCTCGACGGAACGTACGGCGAGGCTAGGGCGCTAGGAGGAGGGCTGGCTTGTCTAGGAGGTTGAGAGGCTCACCAGGGGGTCACCCGTGACGTCGCTGGAGCGAGAGGTGGAGCAGGTCGGAGTGGAAGCAGGGGTACTGCGAGCTTCGGTTCCCGGCAGCTGCGGCGTGTCCGGCGAGCTATGGCGAGTTCTGGCGAGGCGTGGCCGGTACAGGGTGGCGCAGAGGAGGCTGAGGGAGGTCCTGGTAGACCTGGGCGTGCTGCAACTCACCAGGTCGACGTGGGAAGGTGGTAGACAGGGCTAGGCTTAGGGTTTTGGGCGTGGCCTTGCCATGGAGGGTTGATCGATGGAGGAGGAAGGAGAGGGAGTCTGGGCGAGTTGGATCTCGATCTAGGGTATGTGGGAGGATGAGGATGGGAAGGGGAGACCCTACCTCTACTTTTTGCAGAGAGGAAGAGAGGAGCACGGCTTTGGCGTGGGAAGGCGCTCGAGCACGTGAGAGGGCTGGGGGAGAAAAACTGTGCACCGGCCAGCTGGTTTGGTTCGACCAAGAGAAGGAGAGGGGAGGAGTGCGAGAGCAGGCTGTTGTCGAGCCAGCTAGTAGGGGGCGCCGGGCTGGGGCGTACAGGCTGCAGAGGAAAGTTGGCCCAGGGGGGAAAACCTTCAGTAAGATAGGTTTAGGAAAGGTAGAAAGGAGAGAAAAAGAGAGGGGTGTAGGTGATTAGGTCTAGCTTAGGGTTTTGGGTTAGATAGATAGAGAGAGAGGGTTCGGCCGAGCTAGGAAAAGAAAAGAGAGTTTAGATTAGGAGTAGATGTGGTGTATGTAGAATTAAGGAGAACTTTTAGTGTAGAAGGTTTATTCAAGATTTAACACAAGCTTTCAAAGAGTTCAAAAACCAAAACTCTCACATAAGCAACTAGAAGAAGAAGAAAATGTGGAATGGATATGTTGCATGGGCCATGCAAAAACATTAAATCCATACCCCATAGTCTATTTTGTGGAAACAAATTAAACATATGCATGGGAGCATGTAGGTGAGCCCAAGGTTCTAAGATTTGATTTGATGCAACATTGGCAAGAAAGATTAACATGGAACCATCCAATTAGAGTGTGGGCATGAGTGAAACCTCAAAATCAAATAAAAGGACCCACATATGAAATAGGTGGGGAAGTGTCCACATGATCATGTGACCATGCATGAACCTTAGATAGGCCACATTATATTTGTGAAAACAAATACAAGCTCAAAAGACCCCATTTAGACCCATGTACTCACATTTGAATAAAACCCAAGCAAAAGGTTGGAAGAGGTTGAATAGAAACATCAAATAGAAGAACTATAATAAGATGGAGATGTGGAGCTTATATTTCATGCGACATGAAATAATGGTACCACACATAACATACATGCACAAGGAATTAACACATGGTTGGAACTAAACCCATATGTCCAAGAATTGTGGAAAAATAAACATGAATAAATATAATGGAAATGCTAGTGTGTGTATGCCACTAGATAATTATATGGTCCCATTTATATTTAGATATGCCCACTCATATAGAAGTAAACCCTCTGAAGATGTAGAAGTATCCCCACATGTAGACCAACATCATTTATATTGTGAAAACAATAGCAAACACCATTGGGGCATGTGGGATAGAAGGAGATCCATCTTTATATATGTGAGCTAGACAAGACCCAAAAGAGAAGATGCAAAAACCCACAAATTTTTTGGGATGGTGGAATTATAAGGTGGTGACAAAGAAAAGGTGGTGGAGTTGAATAAAAGATATGCCCCCAACTCAACTTGGGCATCAAGCATTTACCAAGAACCAAATACAATATATCAAGAGCCAAATACAATTAATAATGCATATGAGATAAGAACCAAATGAAAAGGGTTTTATATGATGCTCAAATGCAAGGTGGCATGATGACATGAGCCTGATATAATTATGATGCAACAATTATATGTAGGAAGTAGCATTTTATTATTAGACTATGTAGCATTACAGATGTTAGACAGATGGGATGCTATAGACGACAAACCTAAGGAACCTAGGTCAGTAGACGACATGGGTGTGACGTTGAAGTCGCTGAGGCTAAACCCGTAGTACGGGCCCTAAGGGCACACGGTGGAGGAACCCACTGATACATTGCAAATGTATCTATAATTTTTGATGTTCCATGCTTGGTTTTATCTACTTTCTTATGTTTTGTTCCAACTTTGGAGTACTTTTCATAGACTTTCTTGGACTAACCTATTAACTAGAGCCACAGTGCCAGCTGCCTGTTTTCTGTTGTTTTTGGTTCGAGGAAGTCAGAAAATGAATATTCTCGGAATTGGACGGGACAAAAGCCAAAGTTATTATTTTAACGAGGGATACTTGGAGCCAGAATACGAGACGGAGAAGGGCCAGAGGGTGGCCACACCACCTGTTGGCACGGGCCATGCCAGGCCGCGCCAGGGGTTGGGGTGGGCCCCTCCGGCACCCCCTCGGTCTCCCCTCTCACCTATAAGAGCCTCTCGATGCATAACCCCTAAATCATCAAGCCTCCAGCCACGAAAAGCTCCGCAGCACCGCCGCCATAGAAGGGGAGATTCAGGGGACAAAAAGTCCCTATTCTGGCACCCTGCCGGGACGGGGAAGTGCCCCCAAAGCCATCTCCATCGATCTCCACCACCATCTCCATCGTCGTTGCTAATTCCCATGATGAGGAGGGAGTAGTTATCTCTCGAGGCTAAGGGTTCTACCGGTAGCTATGTGTTCATCTCTCTCTCTATGCGTGATCATATTGTGATCATGAGCTTTGTAATCAAGTAGATCTAACTTGCTACTCAAGTGCTTTAATAGATCTCTGCTCTCCCCATGTGTGTGAAAGTTGCAGCGTGCACACCATGGTGGCACTTAGGCTAGACATTAAAAATACTTGTTATGAGTTATATTTGGAGTTGGATGTTTCTATGAAATTGTGGTGTTTGTTGGAACCATCTAGAGCTCAAGGTGACAGTGTAGGGTTATCTAGATGGGAAAGGCTTACTTTGAGGTATGCTGTTATAGCCCTACCAACGATTAGAGTGTCCAACCGAAGAGTAGTTCAGCGTAGTATCATGAAGATAATATATTTATATGAGAGTGTTGGCTAGTGAAAGTATGATCCCTAGGCCTTGTTTCTAAGCATTGATACACCGTTTGCTACTAGATCTGTTACATGTTTGCCTGCTTCCATCTTTATTTCAGTTTGTCTTTAGTCTTTTCCCACGTCAACCACACGCCAGCAAGCTATTTTCTATCACGGTTACCACTTATAATTATCTATACCACTTGTATTTCACTATCTCTTCGCTGAACTAGTGCACCTATACACCTGACAAGTGTATTGGGTGTGTTGGGGACACAAGAGGCTTCTTGTATCTTGATTGCAGGGTTGCTTGAGAGGGGATACCTTCGAACACTTTTTAAGTTAAAGCGAAAGTCAGCTTCTGGCTTGCTAGTCTACGACGTAGGCGGCTGCAGAGTTTATGTCGACTCCTCCGCTACGTATTTTGACATCAAGCTCATGGAATCCGTCCAAAGGTGGAGAGACAAGTGGTTCTACATCCGCGACCAGAAGGCCGGCGGAGAGCGCTACAGACTCGCGCCTTTCAATCCTGCCACGGCGTGCAAGAGGAGGCATTCCTGGAAGAACGTAGTGATGCCTGGCGAGTCCGAGGAGACGGAAGTGCTGTATAAGCACTTCTGCGACCTTGAGAGTCGCATAGGTAAAGAAGAGGGAGGCGCCGTCCTCATTCGCATGTGGTTATGCTGTCGTGTCCAGCCTCTGCAGGCCAGAGTTCATCCCATGTTTCAGTGGGCTGGTACGGACAATGCCACTCACGTATCTGCCGATGGCATTTTTGCGGGTGAAGTAGATAAGAGGATGCGACTGGTGACAAAGTACACCGCCAAGGAGTTTCTCCCAGGCGAACCAGTCGTGCCTCCCTTCAATGCCTCGAACCCTCCTCCCGAGGGACGATTGCGCTACGACGTAGCTATCTTTGTCGATTGCCATTAGCTTCTTGATGTATAATGAGTTGCCTTCTAAATGCAGGATTGGAAGATGTCTCCCAATTTGCCCCCTCTTCTTGAGGGGGTTATTCCTCGTGAAGAAGAAGAAGAGGACGAGTCGGAATCGACCGTCCCACTTGAAGAGGAGGGAGCCCCCGAGTCCAGTGATCTAGACACTCGCAAGCGTTCGCGCAGCGAGGATTCGGATGCTTTGTCTCCGTCAACTCCAGAAGGCCCAGCTATTGGTGCAGAGGAGCCGATTCATGCTGTTCCTATAAGTTCCATGGTGCCACCTGCTCGCAAGAGGATGCGGCTGCCCAAGGAGTCGTCGGAGTCGGAGCATCAAACCTTCAATCTTGATAGATTTGACTGGTAAGTTCTATATTCGCGACCTTGTTTTCTTCTTTGAGTTGCCATCTATCCTGAAGCTTTTGCTTGATTTGTGTTTCAGTCAAGCGGTGACGTCATCTTCTGACGACGTCCAATTTGTGAAGGAGTCCGGAGTCGCAGGCTCCAAGTCCAAGAAGGCGGCTTCGCGGTCTCCTTCTCCTCCATTGGTGGCCCACTCTAGGCATAATTCGTCGAGTTCCCCGCGTACTGGGGAGCATCATATGGTTACCCGGATGACTGTGCAACAACCTTCTTCGAAGTCTATGGAGGATCATGTAGGTATCTTGTAGTTGGCAGTCGAATTTATTAGTGGCGGAGGAAGCCACCCGCCTCGTATAGCAGGTCCTTAATATGGGTCGACAGCATGCGCAACTGGACAATCGCCATCACATTGTCGAGAGTAAGTCTTGATTTGGTCCTTTTCTTTTGCGAATAGTATCGATTCAATTTTTGGTAACACTCCCTTTATGTCACAGCTGAGCATAATGAATTACTTCGATATGCTACTGCGTTGGAGAAGACATTGGTTGTGGCGACGAAGAACCGCGACGAGGCGATCGCAGCTTTGAAGGAGTCATAGAAGCGAGAGCAAGATCTCCTTGCCTCCACTGCTGAGAGGGAGTAGTTGTTCGAGGAGCAGCTTCTCTCGATTGCCAAGTCCCTCTCAGGTATGTCTTTTTTGTCTGGATATGCCTTGCTCTTCTGTACTTTGACGTGTGATTGTTATACTAAATCTTTTTGTGTATGCAGATGCTAGCAGCTTGAGCTTTGATGCCCAATCTCTTCACCGCGATGATCCTTTGGCTGGTGCCATCGCCGCAGTCGAAGACCGCAGCGTATCCCTCCAGGAGACTCTGGGAAAGGCCAAGGATGTGCTCAGTCGCATACGTGAGGACTTGACTCCGAAGGCTGGGATGATCGACAATCTCAATGACTTGGTGGAGTCCCTGGCTGGAGGAATCCCTGTGGACTTCAACCATTCGCAGCGCTCCGTCGGTGCCACCATGGCACTCGCCATGGTACAAGCCCATGGCGTGGAGATGGATGCTGCAGCTATCTCTGAGGCGATGCTAGTTGACGCTGGAGGTCAGCAGGTAGTTTTTGCTCCCTACGCTGGTAAATTCAAAAATTACGGTCTCCAGCTTATCGAGACACTCGCCAAGTACTCCAAAGAGCGGCATCAGGCGAAGGCTGCAAAGGCTGCGGCTTCGGGGGGTACTGCCGGCAAGTACGTAGCGTCGGAGACAGCCACGGATGCGATGAAGCCCCCGAGGCCTAAGTCCAAGTCGAAAAAACATGTTGCGCCTTAGTCTCCTTCTGTAATAGCTGTAGTGGCTTAGCCTTTTGCTTGATGGAACAATGAGTTTGTGGGGATGTCCTAATTGAAACTTTTCCTTTGTCTGAACGTATTTGTGGTCTCTTATTTTCTGTTTTGCTTGATTCGTGGTAGGGTACATCGAGTGCTCCTTCATGTGATCCTTTTGATCCTCGTGCGAGGGTGGAAGAGTTGTCTTTACTTTCGTGACTGCGCGATCGCGTTAAGCAGCTGGAACGCGAGCTGCCCGTCCTTCATGGAAACGAGGATGTATGGAAGTCGAGGGCAGAGAAAGCCTCTGCACGCGAGAAGTACGTATTGGAGGAGGTGGCCCAGCTTAGTGATCAGTTCAAATGTTAGCCTTCTATCCTCTTATCTTTTCCTTTAGTCAGTCACAACGATGCCTATCTTTCACACTTTGCTTTCGTGTGGTGTAGTTGTTAGTTCTCGTCATCCGCTGGATGAAAAGGACAGGATCGCCATTTGCATGAACGATCTGACCTAGGAGCAGCTTTAGGCGAGTGGGTATTTTTTGGTGGACCATGATCGTGCGATCACACTTGCAACCCTGCAGGATCGTGCTTCTCGAGTACTCCACTTCCTCAAGAAGGCACAGTCGTGCCTGAGGAATATCTAACAGACAATGTTTCCACTAGACGTCGTTCCTTCGAGCCTGTTGGCTCTCCTTGCTAAATTTCAAGATTTGAGTGCAGTTCGTGATTGCGTGCGATAGCAATTGGTGGCCGGTGCCAAGGCTGCTTTGTCGCTGGTGCGACTGCACAGGCCTAATGTGGACATTGTAGTTGTTGCTGCTGAGCCTTCGACGCCTCCGGCAGGCTCGACCTGGAATATGGTTCCACATTACCAGGCGGTGGATCGTCCAGCAAAGGAGATTGTCGACTTCTTTGTGGAGCAGACAAACGTTCTTTTGCGGCAGTAGAAGTTTAAATTGTATCCTGCTAAGAAGTGTACCAGTGTTGTAAAGTTCATATGTATATGCTGAGTGTAATTGATTTTATATTGAGCTTGTTAGCTTATATTGTTTTGTGAGTGCATTGCACTATGCGATTCCTTTTCATTAGCCTGACGTGGGTTTACCTCAGCACCTTACCAACCTGCCAGGTGCGTTGCAGCTGGGTTGGTGTTTGTCATGGGTTCGATTATTGCATCATCTACTCAGGATATCGCGATTGGTTCGTGGAACAGATGTGTAAAGGGTAGCGCAGCCCCCGAGTAAATAGATGGCGAAAAATAATAGAAAACATAGAGTCTGGGGCACTTAGCTTTATTTATTCGTAGAATAGTACGAGGTACAATGTATGGCTAAGTAGCCTGGCTGAAAATCCTTATTTGTAGTGTAAATAAAGAAAAATGACTAAGGGTAGAAGTGCCGCAACTACGCGACATTCCAGGGGTTGGAGTATGCGACTCTTGTCTTGAAATCTTTAAGGCGATAGGCGCCCCCTGGGATTACTTCTATAATCACGTATGGTCCCTCCCAGGGAGACTCGAGCTTGAGATGCCCTTGTTGCTTCAATCGCAGGACCAGATCTCCCTCCACGAAGGACCTGGGGCGTAGCCGTCTGCTGTGGTAGTTGCGGAGATTTTGCTGGTAGATCATTGATCTTTCCGCTACGATTTCACGTGCCTCGTCGAGGAGGTCTATGGAGTCTTCTAGTGCGAGAGTTGAATCCTTCTCGATGTATGCGACCACCAGCGGTGCTTTGTAGCATACTTCAGCGGGTAGCACCGCTTCAGCACCGTGCACCATGAAGAACGGGGTGTATCTCGTGGAGTTGTTGGGAGTTATGCGCAGGCTCCAGAGTATGGATTGCAGCTCGTCCGGCCAGCATCCAGCAGCGTGTTCGAGTGGCCAGAGGAGTCGCTTCTTGATTCCACTGGAGACGAGACTGTTGGCCTTTTTGACTTGACCATTGGTCTGCGGGTGATCCACCGAGGCGTAACTTATATTGGTTCCCAGGTTTTCGCAGAATTCCTGGAAATCTTTGGAGGTGGAGTTTGTCCCGTTATCTGTGATGATGCTGTGTGGCACGTCGAAACGGTAGACGATGGATTCGAAGAATTTGACTACGTTGTTCCTTGATTGATTTGTCACCGGCATGGCCTCTATCCACTTGGGGAATTTGCCAACTGCGACTAAGAGGTAGACGTAGCCTCCTCGTGAAGACCTTGGGAGCTTGCCTACCATGTCGAGTCCCCATTGCGCAAAGGGCCAAGCTAATGGTATTGGCCGGAGTTCCACGCCTGGTGTGTGTGGTTTGTCTGCGAATCGATTTCAAGCATTGCAGCGCTGGACGATGTCCTTGGCGTCGCGCATGGCCGTGGGCCAGTAGAATCTAGTCCGTAGGGCTTTGGCGACGAGGGTGCGACTGCCGGCAGGATGCCCGCAGGTGCCTTTGTGAATGTCGAGGAGGACGGCCCTTCCATCTCCGTTGGAGACGCACCGTTGGAGCACTCCTGTTATGCTGTGTTTGTACAGTTCGCCGTTGATAACAGCGGACGCCTTGGATCGTCGCGCGATGTGTCGTGCATCAGTCGAATCGTCTGGCAGTCTTTTGCTGAGAAGATATGTAATGTAGTGTTGAGTCCAAGCTGGCTCTATCATCATGACACCCATTGGTCCCTTCTTAGTTTCCGGTGTCGGCTCTTTATCGAGAGCGGCCTCGATTAATCCCAAGCCCGCGATCGTAGATTAGTGCATGGCGGCTCGTGGATCTCCAGCTGGCGGCTGGTTGTTGAGGAGGTACATGGTGGTCGCCGTTAGCGCATCTTGCGGCGTTTTCGGGAGAACGTTGCCACGCATATCCACCATCATGGAACCGAAGTCAAGGACCTTTGCGGCTTCTACATGCTCTTGCTCGGTGAGGTGGGCTAGTCGAGATCGCCTCTTGTTAGCGACGTACTTGTTGCACTTGGAGGAGGATCCTCCGTGGGAGGAGAGCCCGGCTCGTCGGAGGCTCGACTCGTTTGCCGCCTTTTTCGCGCTTCAATTTGCGGGATTGTATGTACTTGGCGTTTGTATTCTTCCTCCAAGAGCCAATGGTAGCCCATCAGCAGTTCTTGCGGGGAGCCGAAGGGCAGAGGGTTGCCTCATAGGGCTTCTCGACAGCGGGCCCACTCGTTGTCGTTGAGCCTGATCACTATGCGCGCCCCAGTGTTTTCATTCACCATGGTTGGTGGTTCGACTTCCCCTCCATTGTTGACGGGCGCGCCATTGCTGCCGTTAGTGGGGCCACCGTTGAGGGGTCCGCCATTAGGTATGCCACCGTTGGGCAGATCGGATCTGTTGCCACCATTGCCCGTGTTGTCGCGATTGGCATAGGTGTCGCCAGTGTTGATGATGGCGCACATGAAGTGGTTGGGGAAGCTGTTGCTCCCACAACTTTCAGATCTGGAGCCATATGCTCCATCTTCAGTTACTAGGTCACTCAGATCGGATTCACGACTGTTGTCGCTGTCCATGCTCTCAGCTGCTGCTGAGGTATTGAGCTTGCTGAGGGTGCCGATTGGTGGCGGGAACCACGATGCTGAAGCAATCGCTGGTTCTATTGGCTGGTCAGGCATGCGAAGCGTGCCCATCTGACCAACCTCGAAGCGGAAGCTCCCGATCGCCAGGCTGATTCCATCACCCACGGACTCGAAAGCCGAACGAGTGGTCGGCGTGTGGACGGTGAAGTCGAATGCGCCGAAGAGCTGGCGAATCTCCGCTGTTGCAGAGTTGTAGATCGCAGTTGATGGGGACGAAGAAGCCGCGACATCAGCACTCCCAATTCCCACAGACGGCGCCAATTGACGAGGGTTTAACTCATCAATGCCCATTGTTATGGACTTGGGTTTTGGAGAAGGAGGGTGCGCTGGAAGCATCAATCGGCTAGCAAACAAGCACACAGGGACGCAAGGTTTACCCAGGTTCAGGCCTCATAGAGGTCCCTACTCCTGCTTGTCTGCTCTTGGAATTAATGAAGGAGTCAACGATTACAATGGTGCACAGATGCAATCTGGCGTGGGTTGTGGAAACTAGGGTTGCGTGTGTCCTCTCGCCGCCCCCTCCCAGCCTTTATATAGATAGGCTAGGTCTCGGGTAGCAGGTCGAGTCGGTTACAGGTTAGGGGTTTCCCTTTAATCTTTCTATCTTTAAGTTTCTCCTTGTCTCGCAAGTAATCGAGTGTCCATGGGCCACTCGAAGTATTCATTGGGCCGTGGCAACGGCGTGGGCTTCCACCGTATCTAGACCGTATATAACAAGCTCGAGTACCTGCAGGGTATACCCATGGCAGTTAGTGTGCGGCGAGTGGGAATTGGGGATTTTTCGCGTGTGCACTTACAGGTTGGGCCCCTCGTTACTATCTACCAAAGGATACTTGTAAGATGCCTTTGATCTCAAGTAAAGGGTGTTTGAAAGGTTTTTTATTGTTTGTAGAAAAGTAATTAAAACTAGTAAAAGAAAGTAAGTAACAAGGTCGGGTGAAAGCGTGGTTGAATTCAATAGGGCTAAAACGTTCACGTGGATGTAGGGTACACCACTAGCATGATATTATTATTATTATTAATTAAGATAACATACTTTTGTGTCATGATATGTGTGGAGAGAGATCCATAATAAGATGTTCACTACACTTTGTTGAGCCAAGAGCAAGGTCACCTCTAAATAACCACTGCGGTGTCTGACAGCAATCACACATACAAACCACCGCAATTAAGGGTTTCCCCGTGGATATCGCAATTATCTTAGCGAGTCTCTCTTTATCCTCCTTTCACCGTGTAGGTTACAAGTCGGCGCTAGTTGTCACGAAGCTATTCTGGGAACGATCAGAAACACGGCCAAAGGATTTCTCCCTCCCTTTAGTCCCGAGGGAAAATTATATGTGGTCGACTACACATACCATCTAAAGAGAGAGATCAAATACAAATCATAAATCTATCATAGACCATCGAGTCATACGAACACAAGAATAGATCATATTTATTGCAACTTCATAATAGTTCTAGGGTTTCACCATCTCCCTAAGAACAAATGAACTCCTCACACATGGAAGCAATCAACAACATCATCATAATCAAATGGTTGGATAAAAGTACGGAGGTAGATCTAATCCAAACCATAATCGAATATGGAATTACAACAAGATCTAATAGATGAGACATGGGGGTAGCGATGGTGATGGAGATGCAGCGGTTGATGGTGAAGGGGGTGATGCGATGTCCTCCAAAGATCCATGAAGTAGCAGGGATTTTCCCCCAGCCAAGTTCCTCCTTCAGATCCCTTTCAGATGTGTTTTTTTGTGGTTTCTAGTGGCTGTGAATGTCGGATCTCCCTACCGTCTTTGCCAGGAGAAAGTATTTGACGAGGTGGACGCACTGCCACTCAATACGGGCAGACGGTATGGGCAGGTTCCACCCGTACCACTGTTCATTATCGGTGCTGCTGACTTTCCCCCGTTTGGAGTTCTCCCATGAGTGAAGGTAAATCCATCAAATGACTTTTATCACTTAAAAATATCATATTATAGCATAATATGACAGTTCCTATTGCTATGTTCATATAAGAGTTAAGGATTCAGGATCCTGTCGAAACACGGACAAAAAGGTGCGTGCAAACATAGTGAAATACAAAAATCCCTACTCTATTTATGCAAAAACAAAAGGAAAAACAAAAGGTATTGGTTCTACTGAAGATTCTAGTGGTAGTGATATGTGTGTTTTGTGCAATGTACCTTTTAACTGTTCTAAATAAGTGAGGTGATGATGATGTAGTGATGACATAGGTGATCTAGTGAAGTAATCTATTGAACATGTAAATTAGTAATGTGTTGTGATATCATTTTAATCTGCATTTTTCAGCCATGATATTATAGGATGGATTTATCATAAACTACATCCTTATAACTGAAGAACATTGTAAATGTAGATGATCTGCCCCTAATTTGGAAAGTTTCTGAAAAAATGTCCCTTATTTTCTGAATAAGGGTTATTTATATGTACATGAGGCATAGTATGTCTTACCTTTCCTAAATAAGATAATAAAAAAAGAGTCATCTCTCTCAGAATAAAAAATAAAAAATTTGTTGCCCGCATGACCAAAATCCGATCCCGCGTGGGACCCACTCATCATGTTGCTGCTCGCGTAACCCTCTCTAGTCCCCACCACTTCGCACACATCTGATCTGCCCGGTGACCACCAAATCTTTGCCCCTCCTCGGCGACCACAAAATCCCCTTCCCTCCCCGGTGACGACGGCGCTAGCGGTTGCTGGCTCATGGGTAAGGCTCGTCGACCTATCTCAACGCATCTCTACGACTGCGCGTTTGTGCTCGATCTAGGTAACTGTGTCGGCAATGATGTACTCTATCTAGGTCACCGCGAATGTGCTCTAGGTCACTAGCGATGGGTCTATATCCCCACGCTCGATCTAGAACTAGGCCCCAGGTAAACATTCGATCTAGGCCCCCGTGTCTGCGCCTCTAATTTAATTCTTGTATTTACTCTCTAGGGCATGTAGGATGAACTGTGAGGATTATAGGTTCTACCGTATGAAGGCTAGGGTGATACATGAGAAGGTTCTAAAATTATTTCTACTAGCACTAACTATCTCAACACACCGCCTCCTTGTTCTATCGTAGCAATACTCGTCCTCATATTTTTTAATGAACTTCAAATGGACTACACGGTGTTGAACCCCAAAAATTTGGAAGTCATCGCACAAAACATCATGGCGATGGTGCCGAGAAATTGCTCCATCTCGCTAAAGATCATAAAAAGTGAGGATTGCAAGCTCTGGCACAAATATGATGATTGCAAGGCTAGCGGCATATATGAGCAGGTTCTAAAATTGTTGCTACTAGATAGTACTGAAACCTACTGCATACCTTCAAAATAAAACATTCTAATTAGTGCAACGTCTATTTTAGGCTAAAAAGCAAGGCTACTACAATGTTCCATCTTATGATGAGGTAAATCAACCTGTAGCCAAGAAAGCTGAGAAACCGAGGGACCTTGCTAGAGGTTAGAGTCATTGACATCGACTTAAAGTTACAGCCATTCTTATGCCGCTACAGATTAATTTCTAATATTTTTTCTAGGTTCCACGATGAAGGGTAAGGAGGACTTTGACGATTACTGCGTGTTTGGAAATGATATGGAATTGACTTCAAACCAAGTTGCGTATCTCAGATCTCAGAGAAATTTTAGGACACAAGCCTGCTGGAAATATGCCCTAGAGACAAATAGTTGTAAGGACTATTATCATATTTCATATAGTTTATGATTAAGTTTTATATCATGCTATAAACTGTGTTGAGTGGAAACATCAATACACGTGTGATATACAAACAAACCAGGGGTTCCCAGTGAAACTCTAGTCACTGGTTCATTGGTCAACAGATGATCATGTTTCCTGATCATGTGACATTTATGCCAGTTGGAAATGAGGTTATCTCATTTTGAGAATGAGATGATGAACCAATACCCAACCTAAACATCGTGATTCGATCATGTCACGAAGTTCAAGTTATGATGATTAGAAAAGGACCCTCGTAGACTATTCCTTAGACCGTGAGACTATATCAATCACTGTCTCCCGAGAGTGCTTAGATAGCATCAAACGCCATCTGGTAAACGGTGGTTATAAAGGTGTGTTCAGGTATTCGGAGGAAACCATAGAGGCAATATATGTCAAGAGCGGGATTTGTCCGTCCATGTCACGGGAAGATACTCAAGGGCCCACTCGGAGAAGTTATATCCAATAGCTGTGCAGCGTGTGATTAGATCATGGGGATATCACTTCTCGGAATGAGTCAAGTAGCATTGTTCAATAACAAGATTGAACACAACATGGTGATGTCATTGATCAGATCTCGGGCAATGCAAGTATCGAGTGACAAAGGGAATAAGACACGACTGTCCTGGTTCAAACGACAAAAGATCTTCGTGGAACGCATAGGGGTCACATGGCCATCTAGGTCCCTTTGTTGATCATTGGTGCGGGAGTGTCCTGACCATGTCTGGAGTGTTCCTGAACCGTGGGGTATCCCGCTTAAGGGCTTGATGATGCTTAGAGAGCATTTATAGGATCGGTAGAATCGCCGAAGAAAAGTAGGGAGAAAACCGGAAGGGTTTCGGTAAGTCCGGAGGATGTCCAGAGTGGAGGTGGAAGGTGTTCCATGGCCACAGAGATTAGATAATATGTGAATGTATGTTAAATGTCGATTTAATCATTTATTCATAATTATTTAATAAAGAGAAAATCAATTAAAGGTCAAAAAGGCTTAATGGGCCAATTCCGGAGGGAGAAGGCCCATTAGGGGAAAGGAGAGAGGGAGAGGGACCAAGAGGGAGGCCGGCTGGGCCTACCCCCCCCCCCCCCCCCCCCGCGTGGGGCCCACTAGGTGGCCGACGGCCACCTCCTCCCCCCTCCTCTCCTTTAGTCCCACCCCGGGACTTGAGGGGAGGTAGTACCTCCCCTCCCCCTATATAAAGTGGGGTATTTGGCCTAGAAAAAAGACACCAATAATCAATAAAGGTCTCCCCACTTTTGGGAAGACCTCCAATAGATATTTTCTCTCTCCCCCTCTCTCTCTCGTGACCGTGGTCCCAAGTCTAGACTGCGCGAGCGAGAGACATCTTCACCGCGGAGCGCCGTCGCGCTGCGGGATTTGGATCCGGGAGCTCTACTTCCGCAACTGCTGCTGGATCGGGGAAGCGGGAGTCATCGTCAGGCACCGGACATGTGTAACTCCCCGCGAGGTGTAGCTTTTGAGGCACTCAAGTCGTTGGAGCCAGAAGGAGCGCAAGGACTTCATCGCGACCTTGAGGTCGGCTTCGGCTCGTCTACATCAACCACGCTCTCCTGAGCGTTGACAATGCTTTTCGGTATTCAAGGGTAAGTTCGCAAAAAGCCCCTCCTGTTACTGTATTACTAATAGATAGGTCCTGGCAGCTTCAGGGGTTCAAGGGCGTAGAGTAAAATTTATTGTTTTTATGCGCTGAACCCCTACAAAGCCACCTATACCACACTATGTTTGCAAGATGAAAAAGTCAAATGTCATCCCTGGGAAGGCTAAGATGGTAAACTTCTGAGATTTGACTCTTTAAATCTTCTTATGCACATTGAACTATACTTTAGCAACTAAATTTATTCTTCACATCCAGTACTTTTCAGCTAGATACATCAATGCTCACCTCAACTGGTATCTGACTTTGGAGTTCCTGTGATAGTCGCAGATCATGTAGGTCATGAGCATGTTCAGTTCATCCAAGGCAGGAATGATGTTTCCCAGATGACAAGCAACTTGTCAAAGGTTTTTGAGGCTGCTCGAATCAAAAACGGGGATTTGTTCATCTTCACCTTCTTTGAGATGCCCCTATCTGGCTTCATGTGTCATGTTAGTCGCATGAAATGAGGGCACAAATATCTGGTTATGCAGGTTGGATATGTTGTCAATGAACTCGTAGTCATTTTGGAACTATATGTGAACCTGTAGGTTGTGTACTTGGTTTGAAACTCTATGTGAATATGGTTATCTAGTTGGTTTGGAACTATATGTCAATCATGTTCTATATATATTTGTAAGATTTTGTGCTATCTCCATGTTGATATATGCTGTGTTGATTGGTGCTGCTGTAATTTTCTGAACTTGCATATTTTACTTCTTCGTGTGATTGAGAACATGTGTATAACAAATATGAAGTAGTGCTATGTTTGGAACGTAGTTTTCTTGTCCAGCTGTTGGGGCTGTTAGTAAAAACATCAGTGTAAATATTAAAGGACAGTTGATTTAGAACATGTGTATAAGAACATCAAAGTAGTAGAACCATCGGAACAGAATCCTTTGGTCCAGTGGTTCCGAGCCATCGGATAACGAGTGCGAGTTCGAACCCTGGTCAAGGTACTCTATTTTTACGCTATTTAATTCTATCAGATGGACTAACAGCTGGGCCCAACGAAAACTGTGAGAACAACCCGTTATAACCCGTCGTTCAAACCAAGCTTATAGGTGGGGTACATGCACGGATGGTGCGATCGTAAAAAAAAGACAGTCAACCAATCGCCATTGACAAATTCCGTGACGATTTTATATGGGACGAAATGCCGAATTGGGTTTTAGGGCCTTGGACAAAAGGCGCAGCGACTTTTTGTTAGCGAAAACCTGAAACATCATGGATAACCGGGTTGGAGGGCCGTTGAGTGCGTCGCGACGAAACGGCCCGAAACGCCACACATCTATGATATTTTTATGGCGTGTCATGAATAAAACGTCATGAACCATCCATATTCTTGTAGTGAGGCTAGGAGACGGGTGGGGGGCATGGATCAAGATCAGTGGGATCATGGTGGATATCACCGATCTCAATCATCGGATGCCGCTTGGTGAAGGTGAAGGCACCAAATTCATGACTCCAGCGCTCAAAGTTCATACAGACATCGCCAATTGTTGAGGGATAACCTCGGCAATATCCATGATTATGGTCTTGAGGTTGATACTTTGATACAAAAGAGAGCGCTGACGATTTCTTCAGCCTATCAAAAAAACAAGAGTCGAAGTCCTACCTGATTATGAATACAGAGGATTACAGAGTCGCCGATTTGCTAGATGTGATCTAAAATGTATTTCTCTCATACCTACGATGCCCTCTCCGTTGGCTCCTCCCAACCTATATATGAGGGGTTTGGTCTCAGATTTCAACGCAGATCGGTTAGAAGTTTAGTTACAACTACACGACTAAGTCGGTCGGCATTTTTATCTTGATCAACACGTTCGGTTCCTGAGCTTCGGATGCTTTTAGGACCCTTATTTTCTTGTGGGCCTCGTGGACCATAGTTTAAGTACGTACCAGGTTACCAATTATGAAAACCCGATAAGTCATACCCATGTCAAGGAGATCACCAGGTCATACCGCCAATGCAGTTGGCGGGAGGTGTCGTGACGATTTCGGGACTGCAGGTTCTGTCAGGCACAGGTAGGTCTACTCATATCAATGTCTTGTCCTTTTCCTCTACTTGACCACTCAAAGGAGAGTTGATTCCTCTCATTTAGGCCTCTTGTAATCGCCATAGTGTTCTCTTACAGCCTCACTTCTCTCTCACTACGTGCTTTATTCATGTGCTCTCTTGCTCTCTCATAGTTGATGGAAGAACAACAGCAGATGGCAAGTTCCACCGACGGTTTGCTGTATTAGGAGATGAATTTAGGAGCTGAAGCCGTGGAAGAAAAGTAAGATCAAGGAAAGATCTTTCAGACGCGTGTATTATTTCATGCATGCATGTCGGCGAATGCGTACTTTCGTTTGGACATGCAACATGTTTTTAATGTCAAGATTAGAACATTAATTATCTAATCAAATGTAAGACATACGCGGGAATCAGTGCGCTGCAGCGGGCTGACACGTAGCGGGGGCCCCACCTACCTCCCGCCATTGCCCATGGAGGGATCAGAAGTCGACCTCCTTTCATCATTGCCTTTGGCTGGATGTTTCTATCCGCCTAGATGTTCCTTCCATCACTTGGTGTGGTGGAACGTGACACAAGTCGATTTTCCGACGTTCCACCGGGATATTTTTGGAAATCAATTTGAAAGATAGGAATTTTGACATTGAGTGCACGCCATATACCCGTCATGTCCATCCTGTCGATCTGGTCCACGACTCAAATGTGCGCAGTGGAGATACATCAGCAAATACATTGGCCAGTCACTAGTGGAAAACGGGCCTCCAGTCCCAGCCCGTAAGAGGCTTTAGTTCTGGTCCTAGTAACCGGGACTAGAGGGGCGGGACTAAAGGCCCACCCATTAGTCCCGGCCCTCTTACCAGCCGGAACCAATGGGCATCCACGTTGCTGTCTCTGCGGGCGCTGGGTGCCCCCCCATTAGTCCCGGTTCGTATTACGAACCGGGACAAATGGTTCTCTGCCGCGGCAGAATTTTAGGCACTTTCTCTGCCGCGGTAGAGAATTTAATTTGTATTCTTTTTTTATTTCAAAATAGTTTTCTACGCTACCACATACCGTACATGTTCGTGCATACATAAGATAACTTCTCTTAAGATCGAGCATACAAATATATACATGATAGTTACACATGGAGATTACAATTATCGGGACTAGAGCCCGTCTATTCAATTACACGGTCGGGGATCATCGGCGCCTATTCACACTAAATTCTCCGGCGTCATTTATCATCTCGTTCATCAAGAATCCTGCCAGTTCTTCAGCAATTGCTACTATGCGTTGCTGTGGTAGGAGCTGATCCTGCATTTTCTCGAACTATATAAGAAAGGGAGCTCAATATGAATATCAATCATGATAACAAAAAGTGACGGTAATAAAAATAATGTTATGAATGTATTGCTTACATCGACTCTATAATCATTCAGCTCACTGGTAAACATGCGAATGAACTCGCAAACATAGAATCCACATAGATTCGTCCCCTGTGGCAGCCTCGCGCACTTTACGAGAATAGAATTCAATCAAAATAATAATCCAGCATCATAATTGTATTGAAACTAGAAGTAAAGAGATGCGCCTACTACTTACCCAGACCGGCTTAAACGTCAGCTTCTCAGTAAAGTCACCCGTAACCGCACTCTTGAACTGGTTCCAAACCCTACCCGGTAAAGAAAATGAATGAGTTATTTATTACGTCATATCTCAGGAAATCAACGGAAGAGACCGCTATAGCGCGAAAATTACCTCTGGAGCATGT
Organism: Avena eriantha; assembly: GCA_910589775.1. NCBI lineage: Eukaryota > Viridiplantae > Streptophyta > Magnoliopsida > Poales > Poaceae > Avena > Avena eriantha. Next base: position 178,391 of record OU342746.1, read on the forward strand.
CCTGCATGTCACTAAACTGTTCTAGGGGTCTCTTTAATGGGTCCATGAATTCAACTCTTCCCTTATCAAGTTGAATGTCCATGAGAATCCAGTGGAAACTGTACACGTTTATATATACATCAGTAACTCATCAATTACACTTAACATCGAGTAAGAAAAAGAGAATGTGTACAATAGAGTAAGACACTCACGCGAAATTGTAAGGAAACAGTATGTGGTCACAGAAATTTTGCTCCGTTAGAAACCTTAGAAGGTTTTCCTGTGTGTCCTCGAGTTTATCCTTTAGCATCCGACAATGTATTTTATCTGGGTCAATGAACCCAACACTGAAGATTGACCTTCTTTTACATTCCATGATCTTCATTCTGCATAATAATAGAGTACAAAAGGATATAATTAGGATAATTACATGCAATGAACTGAAGAACTGAAAAAAATGAACAGCTTATATATAGACAATGAATTCAACAACTTACAGACAATAGCAACTCATGAGACTTTTGTCGAGGGCGTCGAAAGTGTATAACTAGAAGAGTTCTGGAAACTTAACATGGACCTCTTCTTCTCGGAAGTAGTAGTCATGTGGGACTTTCGACACGATCATTATTCTCTCCTCCTTTACGGCTTTCAAGTACCATTTATGTAAACTCCGCATTTGTGTTGGTAGTTGTTTGAACTGCTCAAAGCTGACCAGAGGCTTCCCTGGGACATATGTAGGGACTACCTGAGCCTTGGGTAACTTGTCGTCCTGGGAACCTACCAATTCCTCAACAGTCACATTCATAGGGGCCGCAAGCTTCTTAGCTTCTTCCATATCCTGCTGGGGAGTGTCATAGGATACCACCTTGAGGGGTGGGGTCGATTTTTTGGCCTGTTCCCCGAGCTAGGGGACGTCCTTTCTTTTCCCGGTTGCACTTTGACTTGATGATTTGCTCCCGCTTGCACTTCTACTTGATTTTCTCTTCTTCACTTCCTTCTGAAGTGTGCGTCGATAGTCATCTGTCTTATGGTGCAAGTCATATTGCGATTTTGTGTTCAGAAAAGAAAGTGCATACGCCTTTTGCTTCTCGGTGTATACCGGGGCGGACTCGCGTTTCTTCTTTTGAAGCTGCACAACACATTCGGCCTTTACGATCATGTCGGTTTCCTCGTCAGTATGATCGTAAGGTCTGATAGGAAGATTCTTATGAGGTACTCTTGGGAGGGGCGCCATTTGTCGTTTTGGGCTCCTGCGTTGTTTAGTACTAATCGGAGGCTGCGGCGGAGATCGAGATGGACTCGGGCTGTGGTGGTCGTAGTCATGGGGTGGGCTTCTTAGAGGTGATGGAGGTGAAGGTGACATGCGACCACTCGGAGGCGGTGTTGGCTTTGGCGTCCAGCCTGGAAGCTTGATGTTGTTCTTGTCCCATAGAATGATACCACCCAGTACTTCTCTGAGTGTCCTCTCACCTTCAGGTCCAGGGATGTCAAGCTCCATTGAGTCCCACCCCATTGCGATTTCATACACACCAACTTTAGCATAGCCAGCTGGAATCTCACGGCCATGCCAGCGTGCGCCAGGTGGACAAGGTAAAGCACATCCGACCGCCACCTTGATGGATAGGTTCTTCACCTTCTGATGGAGCTCACAGGATGCCTGCTGCTTGATTCCATCCACGGGGTAGCCGGGACCGCCATCTACCATACGTGCATCGTCAGAAGGGACCTCCGATTCAGCCATGCTGCTTTTTCGCTAAGATGGGACGGCGGTAATATCGAGTATAGGATCTTGTAGGCGCGCTGCTCCTCGAAGTTCGTCAATCTGTTGCTAATGCATTCGAAGTGTTCCTAGCAACTCGGTGAACTTGTCTCCCTCCTCCTCCAGCCGTCGCCTCTTTGCTCTCTCTCGGCTCCTATAAGTATCTCTGTCTTTGGGAAACCCCATCTCCCACGTATAACTAGGGCCAAGGCCTCGTACACGTCCTCTGCGTTCGTCATTCCCGAGGACCTTTGTCAGCAAGTCTTTCTCTCTATCGGGACGGAACTTTGTTGTCCCCGCTTTAATCTCCTTCACCACTTTCTGCCATGTATCCCGGGGTATACTAATCCCGTCACTATAAATAAGGTCCCCTGTACTTTTGTCATACTCACTCCCATGCCCAAGGAACCAATTCCTTGCCGTCAGATCCCATTCTTCACGTATTGGTTCTGGAGTGATCCCTTTAGCAAGCAGCTCATTCTCTTTAGCATCCCACTTTGGCATGGAAGCCGCATAGCCCCTGGCCCCAGGTGATGGTGATATTTCTTCATCGCGGCATTTTTCTTGTTTTTTTCCGACATTTCCATAGCAGGTTGTGACTCATTGTATTTCACAAATGCATCCCAGTTAGCCTGCTGCTTCGTTAGATAGCATTCAAATTTAGGAGTCTTCTTCGTCTTCTGATACTTTTGCCATAATGCTTTGTTCCAGTTCTTGAATAGTCCGGCCATCTTCGTAAGAGTCCACTGCTTGACTTTCTTCCTCAATGCAGCTATGTCGGCATCATCCTCACATTCTGGCAGGGTGAAATGTGTCATGAGGTCATTCCAAAGACCCTCTTTGCACCTGTCAGAGACATACTCACCCTCTTTCGCCCCTTTGGTCTTATTCCACTCTCGAACGGTGATCGGGATGCGATCCATAACCATAACTCCGCATTGTTGTTTATATACAGTTTTAGCCTTTTCGGATTCCACCGGTTCACCCCGTGGTGATACCCGCGTAATTGTAGAACGCGTAGATGCGTCCAACTTTTTGGCCGGGCCTCGTTTGGAATATTTTTTGCTCGATGTGGAGGCCTAAGAGAAGAAACATTCGTCAATTTATATATATATACAACTCAGTTAATTCATCTACTGATCACCATACTTCACATATATACCTCGCCGTCGGCTTCTCCACCACCGGAGCCGTCGGCTTCTCCTTGATCATTTCGGTTGACCTCCTCTCCCTCACCGGAGGGGTTCAGATAAATCGACGGAGATTCGGGTGGATCAACATGGGGGGTGTCGTTGATCATATCCTCGAGAATTTTTTCCTGTGCTAGGTCTCTCTGGATTGGATCCATAGTTTTCTACAAAATGCACACAATAACATTTTTCATTTAATATTGCTGCATAAAATAATACTAAACAATAATATGAACACGCAATTTGCTACAATAATACTAAACAATAGAAAAATTCTAGTGTTTCCCTAACCCTAAGTCCGGGGGCCCGCGAGCACTACCACATTAACCCTAAGTTCGGGGGCCCGCGAGCACTACCACCCTAACCCTAAGTCCGGGGGCCCGCGAGCACTACCACATTAACCCTAAGTCCGGGGGCCAGCGAGAACTACCACATTAACCCTAAGTCCTGTGGCCCGCGAGCACCACCACCCTAACCCTAAGTCCGGTTGCCCGCGAGCACTACCACCCTAACCCTAAGTCCGGTGGCCCACGAGCACCACCACCCTAACCCTAAGTCTGGTTGCCTACGAGCACTACCACCCTAACCCTAAGTCCGGTGGCCCGCGAGCACCATCACCCCAACCCTAAGTCCGGCTGCCCGCGAGCACTACCACCCTAATCATAAGTCCGGGGGCCCGCGACCACCACCACTCTAACCCTAAGTCCGGAGGCCCGCGACCACTACCACCCTAATATATACACTACTATTACACGAGCTACTAAATAATATTACAACTACTAAATAATGTTACAATTATACACTACTATTACACTATACTAAATAACACACAAAATTAAATAATATTACACTACAAAATAAAATTAACTATATACTACAAAAATACTATTACAACTAAATATTACAACTACTAAATACTACAGAAATACTATTACACTAATACAAAATACTACAAAAATAATATTACACTAATATAAAATACTATTACAACTAAATGTTACAACTACTAAATACTACAGAAATACTATTACACTAATACAAAATACTACAAAAATAATATTACACTAATACAAAATACTATTACAACTACTAAATACTACAAAAAAAGCCAGCCAGCAAGCCAGCCAGCCGCCGGCCAGCCGCCAGCCAGCCAGCGCGCACGGGGGGAGCGAAGGGGAGGGGGCGGCCTGGCCTGCTGGCCTACAGTGCCTGCGCCGCCGCGCCGTCGCGTAGCCGGACGGGGGCGCGGGGTACCTCTAGCGGGGGAACGCGCACGGCGGCTGTAGTGGCGGTGGCGGTTGGGGGCGGTGGCGGTGGCGGTTGGGGTGGTGGCGGCCGGAGAATCGGGCAGCCTGTCGGCGCCAGGTCGTCCTTCGCGCGTGGGGGGTGCTCTGTGTGGGGAGAAGAAGGGGCGCGCGGGGAGAAGAAGGCACGCCAAATGTATAGTGGGGGACCTTTAGTCTCGGTCCGTATACCAAACCGGGACTAAAGGGTCTTTAGTCCTGGTGGGTGGCACGCACCGGGACTAAAGGCCTTTAGTCCCGGTGCGTGCCACCCACCAGGACTAAAGGGTTTTCGGCCCAGCCCAACAAGCGCGCGCCAACGCCACACCTTTAGTCCCGGTGTGTAGCACGCACCGGGACTAAAGGTCCCTTTTTCAAAAAAAATCACCCTGGGGCGCGCCTGTTTAAAAAAAATTCAATTAGCATATTATTTAAACATTTGAATTTTACAGTTTTTGCATACTTATGAAGTTGAGAAAAATTTTAACATGACAAGTTCTTGAATTTGAATTACTAATCCAAATCTATTTTCTGTTTTATAAAATAATTATTCTAACTAGTGAAACTAATAACCATTTTGCCATTTTCAATTTAAAAATGCATTAAATATTATATTTTGCATATTTTTAAATAACTAATCCAAATCTATTTTCTGTTTTATAAAATAATTATTCTAACTAGTCAAAGTATTAACCATTTTGCCATTTTCATGTAATTCTGACGCTCCGGTGGTCTTCCTCCGGCGAAATCCTAGACCGGGGCCCTGGATCGTCTACCTCGCCTTATTTTTCCCGCCCGTTCTCTTCCGGATCGTAGCCCCTTTAGGGTTTAGGGTTTTTGGTTTAGGGTTTAGGTTTTTGGTTTAGGGTTTAGGGTTTTTGGTTTAGGGTTTAGGGTTTTTAGTTTAGGGTTTAGGGTTTAGGGTTTTTAGTTTAGGGTTTAGGGTTTAGGGTTCCCTCCTCTGACTTAGGGTTTAGGGTTCCCTCCTCTGACTTAGGGTTTAGGGTTTAGACTCATATCTGCTGCCTCTCTCCACTCTATCCCATGACTTCCACCATACCTCTAACCCCAAGGAGGCAGAGATGGAGTCTTTCACGGGCTAGCAGGAAAATATTTTCTGAGGCGGAACTTCCGAAGATGCCATAGGACGTGTGCACCAAGGGCATCTTCGAGAAGTTCCGCCACGGGAGATTTCCCAACCCTTTCCTCCATCCATGGGGATGAAACTCTCCATCGATGTTGGCTTGTTGAGTTGCTTGCCATGGCGTATCGATGCTCCTTTTATAGGCACAGCGCCGCTTCTACTTTGTCTTCTTCCTCCGACAAGGCGTCGTGCGCTACATGCTTTATCTCATCGAGCAGTGCGTCCATCCACGCGTCCTTATCCTACCGACAGCTTTAGTCCCAGTTTGAGCCCCCACCCGGTACTAAAGGTTACCCACGCGTCCTTATCCCATCGACAGTTTTGTTAGATGACACAAAAACCACCTTTAGTCCGGGTTTCACCCACCAGCCGGTACTAAAGGTTAGCCACCCCCTAGATAAGGCCCTCCTAGATAAGCCTCCCCTAGATAAGGCCCCCCCATCTTTTGTCCCGGTTTGAGCCACCACCCGGGATGAAAGTTTCCCGTGCCACTGCGTTCCCACGCTTTCCACCGGTTCCCACCTCTGTCTTCCCGCCATTTTTCAGTATATATATGTACGCTTGGCCTCCATTTACATATCACATCTAGAATCATCATTCTCTTCCCATGGCTTCCATCGTATCTCTAACCACCCGGGAGACGGAGGCGCTTTGCGCCTCGAACTACCCCTGCCCACCGGGCTACTGCGTCCCCACCGGCTGGATGCTGAGCGCTGGAGGTGTGCCGGTCGGTCCCTCCTGTCCCTCTAGGTGTGGAGCGCCGGATGGCCATCACGAACCACTACTACCTCGAGCTCACGCAAGAGCAGCGGAGGAATCCCAATTGGAATCCCGACTTGGGAAGCCTTCTTCATCAATCGACGTGAGAGGGCGCTCGCCAGGCAAGAGGAGGACGGCCCACCTCCTTCGCACTTCAACGAGGCTGGCCGTCGGCTGTGGTGGCACGGCCGGACTCTCCAGAGTGTCATGGCCTACAACACGACCGGCAATACCCCCGCCTGTGGTACCCTCAAATCCAGCCTACGCGTGCCCAACCTTCAAGGTTCGACTACAGCGACCCCGACGACGACAGCGACAATGGCGCCGGTGACTACGATGACTACAGTGGCGCGTATTACAGGGCTAGGCAGGAGCATGCTGATCACTCCAACCATTAGGCATATTTCTTAATTTTCAGTTGTGCTATGTATCCTTAGTGTTTGTGGGTTCCTTCTCTTGTGATGGTTCCTTCTCTTTGTGTGATCACCTACCGCGGCTCAGAACGTCTAGTTTGATTGAGCAAGATGTATTACATAGATTTATGTCTCAAATAAAAGGTTTAATACATTATTACACATCACCAACATCTAGTGTTGTGGTTTTCTTCTGCACCGTAGCCATGGAGAATCTTCATCATTTAACATGATGCTTGGGTCAGTTTTCACTTTGAAGGGCAGAATTTCATGAAACTTATTGTAATCTTCTGACATGTCTGTCTTGTCATCCACTCCCACGATGTTTCTTTTCCCTAAAAGAACCATGTGGCGCTTTGGCTCATCGTATTCTGTACTCTTTTGCTTATCTTTCCTTTTTCTCGGTTTGGTAGACATGTCCTTCACATAGAAAACCTGAGCCACATTGTTGGCTAGGAGGTTCATCCATGTACGCAAGATTGTTGAGATCCACTGTTGTCATGCCGTACTTTTCGTCTACATGTACCCCGCCTCGTGTCAGCTTGACCCATTTGCACCGAAACAAAGGGACCTTAAAAGTAGGTCCATAGTCAAGTTCCCATATCTCCTCTATGTACCCATAATATGTGTCAATCTGCCCATTGCCATCTGTTGCATCAAAGCAGACACCACTGTTTTGGTTGGTGCTCTTTTTATCTTGGGCGATCGTGTAAAATGTATTCCCATTGATCTCGTACCCTTGGAAAGTACATATAGTCGAAGATGGTAACCTGGCCAACGAGTACAACTCATCTCCAACAGTGGTGTTATTCATGAGATGTGTCTGCAACCAATTGCCAAAATTCTTCTCGTGTTCCCCTTTAATCAAGGTTTCAGGCTTCCTCGGGTTTTCGGAGCGTAGAATATTCTTGTGTTTCTCGATATACGGAGCCACCACGGTGGAATTGTGTAGAACTGTGTAGTGTGATTGAGTGAAAGAATGCCAGTCCCTACATACCATTGATTTCCTTCCTAGTGTGCCTTTTCCAGTCATCCTCCCCTCATACTGAGATTCACGAACACCAATCGGCTTAAGGTCAGGAAGAAAGTCAACACAAAACTCAATGACCTCTTCTGTTCCATAGCCCTTGGAGATGCTTCCTTCTGGCCTAGCACGGTTATGAACATATTTATTTAAGACTCCCATGAACCTCTCGAAGGGGAACATATTGTGTAGAAACACAGGACCGAGAATTCTAATCTCTTCGACTAGGTGAACTAGGAGGTGCGTCATAATATTGAAGAAGGATGGCGGGAACAACAACTCGAAGCTGACCAGACATTGGACCACATCAATCTGTAACCCTGATAGACTTTCTCGATCGATTACCTTCTGAGAAATTGCATTGAGGAATGCACATACCTTCACAATGGCTAGTCGAACATTTTCTGGTAGAATTCCCTTCAATGCAACCGGAAGCAATTGCGTCATAAGCACATGGCAGTCATGGGACTTTAGGTTTTGAAATTTTTTCTCTTTTATATTTACTATTACCTTTATATTCGACGAGAAGCCAGATGGGACCTTGATACTAAATAGGACTTCAAAAAAGATTTCCTTCTCTTCTTTGGTAACAGCGTAGCTGGCAAGCCCTTCAAATTTCCCTGGATGCTTGCTGTCTCGTCCTTTATGATGTTGCTGATCCTCCCGTGCTGCCAGGGTATCTTTTGACTTCCCATACAAGCCCAGGAAGCCTAGAATATTCACGCAAAGATTCTTCGTCAGGTGCATCACGTCGATTGCAGAGTGAACCTCATGCACTTTCCAATAGGGTAGCTCCCAAAATATAGATTTCTTCTTCCACATGGGTGCGTGTTCGGTAATGGGGTCTTTCGGAACAGGTTGTCCTCCAGGACCCTTTCCAAAGATTACATCCAAATCCTTGACCATACCAAATACATCAGCACCACTACGGGGGACAGGCTTCGTCCGGGTTTCTGCCTTGCCATTGAAATGCTTGCCTTTCTTCTTTAAGGGATGACTGGGCGGAAGAAAACGACGATTGTACGGGTACACATTCTTTCTACATTTATCCAGATATATACTTTTAGTCTCATCTAAACAGTGTGTGCATGCATTGTATCCTTTGCTCATCTGTCCTGAAATGTTACTAAGGGCAGGCCAATCATTGATGGTTACGAACAGCAACGCTTGTAGGTCAAATTCCTGCTGTTTGTGCTCATCCCACACACGTACACCTGGTTTGGCCCACAACTGTAGAAGTTCATCAACTAATGGCCTTAGGTACACATCAATGTCGTTGCCGGGTTGCTTCGGGCCTTGGATGAGCACTGACATCATAATGAACTTCCGCTTCATGCACAACCAAGGAGGAAGGTTGTAGATACATAGAGTCACGGGCCAGGTGCTGTGACTGCAGTTCTGCTCCCCAAAAGGATTCATGCCATCGGTACTTAGACCAAACCATAAGTTCCTTGCGTCACCAGCAAAGTCCGGGAAGTCTCTCTCGATTTTTCTCCACTGCCAACCATCAGCAGGGTGCCTCAACATCCCGTCTTTCTTACGGTCTTCCATGTGCCATCGCAACAACTTGGCATGCTCTTTATTTCTGAACAAATGTTTTAACCGTGGTATTATAGGAGCATACCACATCACCTTAGCAGGAACCCTCTTCCTGGGTTGCTCGCCCTCAACATCACCAGGGTCATCTTTTCTGATCTTATACCGCAATGCAGTGCATACCGGGAATTTATCCATATTCTCGTACTTCTCACCGCGGTAGAGGATGCAGTCATTAGGGCATGCATGTATCTTCTGCACGTCTAATCCTAGAGGGCAGACAAGTTTCTTTGCTTCGTACGTACTGGAGGGCAATTGGTTATTTCTTGAAAGTAGCTTCTTCATTATTACCAGCAACTTTTCAAATCCCGAGTCAGTCATACCGGCCTCTGCCTTCCACTTCAACAATTCCAGTGTGCTACCCAGCTTCTTCTGGCTATCTTCACAAGTTGGATACAGCAATGTGTTGTGGTCCTATAACATCTGCTCGAACTGCAACCTCTCCTTTTCTGTGTCGCAGTCTCGCCTTGCATCACTAATGACCCGACCAAAATCATCAACGGGCTCATCTGGTTCCCGTTATTCACCCCCTTCTTTTTTATCATCTTCAACTGCGGTATCATCTTATTCAGGGAACATAGATCGGTAGTTGTCATCATCGTTCTCTTCTTCATCGCTGTCTTCCATCATAACCCCTCTTTCTCCGTGCTTGGTCCAAACATTATAGCCGGACATGAAACCGGACCGAAGCAGGTGGCTCTGAATGACTCTTGAGGAAGTGTGAGCCTGCTCATTCCGACATTCAACACATGGACAACACATAAAACCATCCCACCGCTTGTTTGCCTCGGCCACAAGGCGAAAAGAACGCACGCCTTCTCTGTAAGCGTCAGAGCGTCGGTCACCGTACATCCATGGGTGGCTCATCTGCATCATACAACCATGCATATATATCAAACGCAATCACGATGCTTAAATTAGTACCGCGCAGTCAAAACGAGAAAATAGTTGCTAACCTTTTAGGACACTTCAAAACAAAGAGGAGAAACCTTAAGTGTCGCTCTGGCACCTCATATCATATTTTGTCTTGTGTGAACTCAAGTGACATCGCTCTAATAGGCATTTCACTAAACACCTCTAGTGCATATGAAGAAAAAAAGTTAGCACAAAGTTATACCCACCTCTTACATAGGAAAAAACAGGAGAGAGTGGAGGGCTGGGTGCATATATATAAGGCCAGGCCATTAGTCCCGGTTTGAGATACAAATTGGGACTAAAGGTTCTGTCAGTAGCACGCGCGGCGGCCCAGACCCATTTGTCCCGGTTTGTATCTCAAACCGGGACTAATGGTTCCTTACGGACCGGGACATAGTGCCTCGGCCTCTTCGGGCCGTCCACAGCCGGGACTAATGGCTCAAACCAAAGTCCCATTTTCTACTGGTGGGTATCAATCTGAGAGCAATTGGTTGGTCTAGATAGCGGGAGCATCGGGAGCCAGGTTCCCTTTCGGATTTCCGAAAGAAACCGGTACACCCTTGTTAGTAGGGCTGAGTTGGATGTTGAAGCGTTCCTAGGGCGATCTGCTCCATTTTCCGCAGTCAAAACCAGCCAAATATAGAACCTCCTGAAGCTGTTTCCATGATCCTAGCGTCGCTAATCAAGCTTATTTATACCTGCTGTTGGGGATCACTCTGCCAAACCATTAGGCCGGCCGCCGGCAAAAACCGAGTGAACAAGATGTCGGGCCAGACCCTGTTCCTCACGGTCGCCGTCCTTCTGTGCGCCGGCGAGTGCCGCCTCGTCCAGGCATGGAAGAAGGCAAGCAATATAGTCAATCATTGTTAGATCATCTGTCCGTTATTTATATCATTTGTGGTGTTGATATGATGAACAGTCGTATGTGGTGTACCTCGGAGCACACGCGTACGGCCGCGACGCGTCGGTGGAGGATCACGCGCGCGCCACCGAGTCGCACTATGAACTCCTGCGCTCGGTTCTCGGGAGGTAATATATATGCATACCGATTACGCACGCCTCATCGTCAAGTTAGTTTGTACCATCGGTGTAAGTGTATTGACATATGGTATTAATAATGAAACAGCAAGCAGATGGCAAAGGATGCCATTTTCTACTCATACACCAGGAACATCAATGGCTTCGCGGCGTATTTGGACGACGAAATAGCAACTAAGATGGCAAGTAAGGAACCATTCTAGCGGCTTTTGTTTTTTTAGGTTTTGCTTTTTTTTCAGCTAGGATTTATTTTCATTTTTTGCCGTGGCTCTTGGGTCTCTAGCGCGGAGGCAGATAGAGTGTGCCATTGCACAATAGCATGCATCTTTTTGTAGTTCTGGTTGTCATAATTTTTTTCTTGTGTGAAATTACACATGGTTGAGCAATTGCATACATATGTGTAATTGAAAACCAATAATTTTACGTGCAATTACACATATGTGTGCAATTTGGAATCCTTTGCCAGCTTTATACCCGCGTCTCTTTCTCTCTCTCTCTATATATATATAGTTATTCTTCACCCACCCTCTTTCTTTCAAATCGTACATGATTTTTACATCACGTAAATATTTAGTTACCTCGAAAGTTAAGAACAATATAAAAAAAATTAGACATGTCATAAAAAAAATCGTTTACATGCCGTATACAATTACGACGTAAAGTGCATATTTTTTATATTTTTCACACTATAATGACTCATAAATCATATTTTATGTCAATTGTTTGAGTTTCTGATCAATATGAACATAATTATTAGTATACAAAACATAAATTTCTGTATGTGAGAATATAAAAATATGTGAGGTTTTGCACCCTAGGTGCTGAATAGGGTTTCTACCTTATGTTCTCATATACAAAAAAATATGTTTTGTATACTAATAATTATATTCATATTCATCAGAAACACACAAATTGACATAAAAATACGATTTATGAGGCATTATATTGTAAAGGATATAAAAAATGTGCATTTTACATCGTAATTTTGTACGGCATGTAAACGATTTTTTTTACGAAATATCTAAATTTTATTATGTTATTATTGACTTTCGAGATAAGAGAAAATTTACGTAACGTAAAAATCATATACAGTTTAAAAGATATAGTGTAGATGTCGAATAACTTATTCTACGCTCTGGGTGTAAAATAACGCTTCTGTATGTATGTATGTATGTATGTATATATGTATGTATGTATGTATGTATGTATGTATGCATGCATGCATGTATGTGAGAGTGGCTAGGGCCTGATTGACCGAGAATCATATTTTCCGGTCGTGGATCTAGTTCTCTTTTTATGGGCCTCTTTAGCTAGCCTTTTTGAATTAGGTCCCGTTTGGCTTTAAAGTATTTTTAAAATATTTGGAGAATACTTCTATTTCTGAAAAAACTTAAGTGTTGAATACTTAGGGTGTTTGGATCGAATAAATACTGTGGTTTTAAAACTGAAGTATCCTCCAAAAACGTGGTATTTCTGAAGTATTTGAGACAGAGGCAAGACACACTTTTTTCTAAAACGGAGAAAGAAAAAAAACCTGTGGTATTGGTTTGCCAGGCGCTAAAATACTTTAGTTTTACAATACCTCGGTTTAGGAAATACTAAACTTCCAAACGGAGCCTTAGGCTTTTTAACTAGGAAATTCCAAAGGTATGGAAAAAATACAATTACATAAAAAATCGAAATTGCACACCAGATATATGCAATTACACCTGCGCGTCTATGAGCAAAAAATGCATAGACATTTTGCGCTTCAAATTTCACATGAAGATATACCGAAATTGCACACATATATGTAGTTGCACATCTATATGCAATTGCCCGTAAAAAAAACTGTAAGGATTACCAATTACACATGTGCAACTACGCATCTGTAAACAATCGTTTGTACAATAAGATATCGGTTTTGAATCGCACACATATGTGCAATTGCACAACTATATGCAATTACACGTAAAAAATACCATGGGTTTTCGGTGGAGTGTTCAACTGCGTTGTCATTTTTGCCAGAAAAAATGACCTCCTCAACCAAAATTCAAATTTATAAAAAAGAGTCATACAAACGAAAATACCCAACAAAATACCTACAATGGAATAGGATATAAAAAATAATTACAGGCAATTTCTGAATAGCCCAACAATTATACACTCAACCACCGATGACCAAATCAAACATCGTAATGACAAAAGGGCCAGCCCAACAACTACATAGTCGATCACCCATCAGGGTTCAGATAGAATCATAAAAGACAAAACAATAATGGTACCGAACGTCGGTCAAGCGCTACGCCAATTCTTGGATAAGATGTTTTAGATTTGTAAAGATAATGTATCTGGACGCTTTTGTAATTGAAAACTATGTCCCCTTTGTAATTGTTATGATGTTTTTTTCCTTATACTTGAAAAAAGCCTATTTAAAAAGCCCACTACAAATAAAGGAGGCAAAAATGCGGATAGGGCAAGAGAATTGTTTGCTATAATAGGTGACCCGGAATAAACTAATTCTCGAATCTCGATCGACCGAGCAGTAGCCGCTCTCTTATGAAACCCTTCCATGTTGACGTGGGGGAGAAGAAGAAATAAGTAAACATTGTCTCAATGTTTTCCCTTAATTGATTGGTGGAATAGGGCACCAAGAGGTGGTGACGGTGATGGAGAGCAAGATGTTGAAGCTTCACACGACGAGGTCGTGGGACTTCATGGACATGGAAAGGGACGGCCACATCCTCCCGGACTCCATCTGGAAGCACGCCAAGTTCGGACAGAACGTCATCATCGCTAACCTCGACAGCGGTAACTAAATTTAACGAGAATGGCAGTTGGTGATCTCGATCTCAGTCACCTCGAGTAATGCTATGTTGGCTTGTGTGAAGGTGTGTGGCCAGAGTCCAACAGCTTCAGCGACGAGGGCATGGACGAGGTACCCAAGCGCTGGAAAGGTTCTTGCTCCGACAGCGCCAAGTATGGAGTACCTTGCAACAAGTGCGTAATTGCTTGAATTTTGATTAACTTTGTTCGGCAATATCGCCGGACAAGGGACCAAGTACATCATCAGGCCACATGATTGCTCTTGAGTTAATAAAAATGGAATAATCTCATGAATGTCCAAATCTGTTTGTGTCATGGAATGCAGGAAGCTGATCGGCGCCAAGTACTTCAACCGCGACATGCTGCTGTCGAACCCGGCAGCGGTGGACGGCAACTGGACGCGCGACTCGGAGGGACACGGCACGCACACGCTCTCCACAGCGGGCGGACGCTTCGTGCCGCGCGCAAGCCTCTTCGGCTACGCCAACGGCACCGCTAAGGGCGGCGCACCCCGCGCCCGCGTCGCCGCCTACAAGGTGTGCTGGTCCGGGGAATGCGCCACCGCAGACGTCCTGGCGGGCTTCGAGTCCGCCGTCCACGACGGCGCCGACGTCATCTCCGTATCCTTCGGCCAGGACGCGCCTCTTGCTGATGCCAACTCCTTCTTTCACGAGCCTGTCACGCTCGGCTCTCTCCACGCCACCATCCACGGCGTCTCAGTCGTCTGCTCCGCGGGGAACTCCGGGCCATTCGAGGACACAGTCGTCAACGCCGCGCCATGGGTCACCACCGTTGCCGCCAGCACCGTGGACAGGGATTTCCCCAACCAGATCACCCTCGGCAACAGCGCGCACATGAAGGGGATGAGCCTCGAGTCCTCCGACCTGCACTCCGACAAGCTCTTCCCGGTCATCAACGGCAGCAGCGCCGCGCTCCCCAACTGCACCGCCAATCTCGCGACCAACTGCGCGATGGGGTGCCTTGACCCAGGCAAGGTGAAGGGCAAGATCGTGGTGTGCGTCCGTGGCGGGGATATTCCACGGGTGATGAAGGGGATGGCAGTCCTGAGCGCTGGCGGCGCCGGGATGATCCTAGCCAACGGCGAGATGGACGGCAACGACGTCGAAGCCGACCCCCACGTGCTCCCGGCAACTATGATCACCTACAGTGAGGCCGTGTCGCTCTATAAATACATGGCGTCATCGTCGGAACCGGTGGCCAACATCTCTCCTTCCAAGACGGAGCTCGGAGTCAAGAACTCGCCGTCCATGGCGGCCTTCTCCTCCCGCGGGCCCAGCGGGACGCTGCCCTACGTGCTCAAGCCGGACATTGCCGCGCCTGGGGTGGACATACTTGCCGCGTTTACCGAGTATGTCAGCCCGACGGAGGTAGCCGCCGACAAGCGCCGGTCGGAGTACGCCATCATGTCAGGGACGTCCATGGCGTGCCCGCATGTATCGGGCGTCATTGGCCTTCTCAAGGCGGCGCGTCCGGAGTGGAGCCCTGCGGCGATGCGGTCCGCGATCATGACCACCGCGCGCACCCAGGACAACACGGGCGCGCCGATGCGCGAGCAGGACGGAAAGGAGGCCAACGCGTTCGCCTACGGCGCCGGCAACGTGCATCCGAACCGCGCCGTCGACCCTGGCCTCGTCTACGACGTCACTCCTAACGACTACTTCACATTCCTCTGCTCCCTGGGCTTCACCACCAAGGACTTGAGCCGGCTCAGCGCCGGCAAGTTCGCTTGCCCGGCCAAGCCGCTGCCAATGGAGGAGCTTAACTACCCGTCCATCGTGGTTCCTGAGCTGCGCCACACCATGACGCTCAAGCGGCGGCTCAAGAACGTCGGCCGGTCCGGGACGTACCGCGTGTCGTGGCGCGCGCCGTTCGGGATCAACATGACCGTGGACCCGACGGTGTTGGTGTTCCAGAAGGACGGCGAGGAGAAGGAGTTCAACGTGACGGTGGCCTCGCAAAAGGATAAGCTCGGGAGGGGCTACGTCTTCGGGAAGCTAGTGTGGTCCGATGGCATCCATTATGTCAGGAGCCCAGTCGTGGTCAACGCCCTGGATTGAGGTGTTCCTGCCGGGTGTAAGAGTTTAGGATCATTTCGTTTTGTCCTTGTGTTAAAAATGAGATAGGACTTCAATTTTAGCTCAAACGGTAAGATTCTTTTGGCTCTTGATTCTTGAGAGTAAATAAAGTTAATAATTTCCTTTATTTAAGTTTTTTTCCCTTTCAACACAATTGGGGGTAGAAAAGTGAGTCTGCATAGCGATCAACTTCTTCTCCAAGACAAAAGAAGACAAAAACAAGGAAAAATGGATCTGGGAGACTCACCTACCCTCTTCGAAACCTTCAGCCAGGATCAAAAATCACCATGGGCATACCTCAAGATCTCGCCATGGCATATCTCAACCTGTACCTCCAGCTGACAAGAAAAAGACGGAAATGAGAACAGGTATAGGAAATCCATGTACCTTTTTCAAATACGCAGCTCATCTTGGGATGGGAACGGGAAAGGGTGAAAAACAACATAAAATCTGAGGAATTTATATGAAAACAGGAAACTAATGTTTCAACCTCTGCACACATCATGAAAATCTATAAATATCACTTTATATGTCCTTCTATTTCACCACGGCCTAAAATCCTAAACCATGAAATTGTATTGACACTGCCCAAGTCCACAAATATAGATATCTTTGTCAATTCCTATCTCCAGCATTGTCCAACATTGTTCTGCATATACATGAAAACACTTGTAAGTAAAATAGCATAGTAACATCATAAAAAAATATAACAGTAGTTACCCATGCTATCCTTTATATGTTACCCACTATTTATGCATTAAGTTATCCACTGCATATACTGGTTACTACCAAGATCATAGTTAAAAAAGTCAAATTATAAAAGACTATTCTTCTGCCTATAACATGGAAACACGTTGTAAGTAAGTTTGTAGAGTAATCCACCATATAAAACATGAATTACCCACATGCTATGTATTACATTATCCATAACATGTACATCAAAAAAACTAACATTTTGCACAGATTTATTTCACAGGAAATAGATAAGCAAAAATGGATATACACCTTAACTTTGAACCTGAAAGAGACGACAACAACTCACACACATGGCCAAGTTGAAGAAGGCGGAGGTGAGGTAGAACCTCACAAACAAATGGAACTAGATGTGCAAGGACACGATTCTCACACGGATGCGCAAGTTGAAGCTCAGAATGCAGGTATAGTATATCCTACAAGTTATAAATGTTGCTTATTGTTTACATGTGAAAAGTTATCCATGGTAATTCACTTGAGTTACCCATGCTAAAACAACTAACTTACTCATGCATTCTGAATAATGCTATCCATGGTTTTCCACTAGAGATACCCATGACAAAATAACTGACTTACCCATACATTCTCAGTTATGTTATCCATGATTATTACGTTCAATTACACATTTGACAAACAACAAACATACCACCCAACAAATCCACTTGGCTAGCACTAACATACCCATACAATTCTAACTAAGGATACCCATACATGCCAAATAAAGTTACCCAAGCCACTCAAAACAGGAACTTAAGCCTCGTTTTGATGTTATCTTTTCACTTAGAATGACAAAACATGTAAACTATGTGAAAGTTGCACACCAGTAAACAAAAACATGTTATCCATTAACTTACAGTAGAGTTATCTATGAATAAACAACAAAAATACCAATACTTTCCTTAATAACTTACCCATGCATTTTACTGATAAAATGATACAAAATAAAAAAACATTGCAGGTGGTGCGCATATTGTGGTCGATAGTGATAGCGATGATGATTTGCAACCAACAGGAACAACCACATGTTCAAGCATTGGGAAGCCAACAACAAACACCGATGCCCCCAATGAAGACATTTTGAATGACAATAGAGATGATGCCCACTCCACACCGCAGCCACCAACTGCTAACATGAGTTTTGACAGTTTTCAATCAACAAAAGAACATTGCAGAGCATATGCACAGAGCAAATGCTTTGGACTAAGGATAGTTTGGTCAAGAAAAGGAAAAGATGACGAGCACAACAAGGTCGCAATTGTGTGCACGAAGGCAGGGAAAATGTTTTAAGAATAACAAGACACATAGAATCCAATAGGGGCAATGAAGAAAAGGAAAAAACACATAATTGGACTCGTTGCGCATCACATATATTGTTAAAGCAAACATATTCATCGTTCTATGTTGGTGGCTACTCCAGTGATCATAACCACCCAATGATCATTAAGCCATCCCTAACAAGGTTCTTAGGTTCACACTGAAACATACCAACGAAAGAAAAAGATTTCTTGAAGCTGCTATGGGAGTGCAAAATTCCTATAGGTCGGCAGATGCGGCTTATGGCAAAGTTCTATGGCAAGCTTAATGACATGCCATACATAGAGAAGGATGTGCTAAACCTAAAAGCAACTTTTAAGCATGACACGAATAACCATGACATGCAGGACACGTTGGCACTCTTTGACAAAATAAGGGGTGAAGATAAATATTTCTTCTGTAAAATAAAGCTTGACAAAGAGGACAGAGTTGAGAACATATTCTGGGTAGACGGTGCAGCGCATCGCGCGTACAAATAAGGCCACAACGATTGCATATCATTCGACACAACATATCTAAAAAACAAATACAAGATGCCATGCGCTCCGTTTATAGGGATAAACAATCACGGGCAGTCGATACAGTTAGGGTGTGGATTCGTCCAGCAGGAGCTAAGTAGCAACTTTGTGTGGTTGTTCCAAATGTTCAAACTAGCGATGGGAGGAATTGCACCTCCTAATATAATTACTGATCAGGACACTAGCATGAAAGTAGCTATCGACGCTGTTTTCCCTGGTACAAGCCATAGAAACTGCAGATGGCATGTGATCAATAATGCAATAGAGAAAATTGGAAGTTTTATGGCCAAACATCCTGGACTTCTAAAAGCATTCAATGCATGTGTCAACAACAGCTTGACACCGGAATAATTTGAGGCTAGTTGGATGTCTATGATACGAGAACACGAGGTACAAGACAACATTGATATGTTTGGGCTGTGGGAACAGAGAAAAGTATGCATACTTCATGCACAACTTCTATCCCTTCCTGCAGACCATAGCGAGAAGCGAAGGATTCAATGATATCCTCAAGCGTTACGTCAAGCAAGTAATACCCTTTTTGAGTTTGTATAGCAGTACATGTAAATCCAAGAAAAATTCTAAATGCCGAGCTATAAGCATAGACAAATACTGCTCTAACAGACCTGGATTGGAGGTGTAGAAGCGCAATGGAGAGACAGATGGCAAAAGCATACACAAGAAAAAATTTCAAACGATTTCAGAAAGAGTTGCCGAAGATCTTAACGTCTACCGGTTCAAGCTCTGGATAACAGGTCCGCCAGTTGCACACTATGGATACAAAGACTATGAGGTGTTCACATACTGGGAACAAAATACATACTCACGCAATTCCTGCAAATTCAAGTGTGATGGTGTGTTGTGCTGCCATGTCATAAAAGTAATGACAGAACTCAAATGCCATCAAATTATGGATGCTTACGTACTGATAGGATGAACATGGGATGCAGAAACTGTTCTGGGAGAAAAGGAGGACGCACATCATCCTCACAAGCAGCATATGCCATAAGATGCAAGGTATGATGTTGTTTGCATCATACGGGGATGAATTCAGAAAAATATTCTAGATGAGATTAAAGCCTGAGGATGGTAAAAAGATAATTTGCATGCACTTGAAGGCAATGAAACAAGAACTAAACATGATAACAAAGAGATCAAAAAATGCAGATGAAGCTGAAGCAGAAGAGATTACTATGCCATCGTCTAGTTCTCCTAACACACGCATGCCACCAACAACATCTTCCCAACCAACTATCCAGCAGGCAAGCAACTACTGGAGGAGGTTCCAGCTACAAGCACATCTAGATCACACATTAGAACCAACAAGTGCATAGAGAACCCACCACTATCAGTCACAAAAGGGCAACCATAGGAGATAGCCAATAAAAACCCACTCGACCTTGCTACGAAGAAAGTGAGACCTTGCAGCTTCTACAACTCAACAAACCACACCAAGAAGAAGTGCAAGGAAATACTAAAGTTGGCTGGATACACACCTCACTGAAAAGACTAAGTAGTTTCAATGTTATTCATATTTTTAAAGACATCCCTACCTTGTAAAAAATACTATGTATTTGAGCATCTTGACTTTTGAAGTACCATATATGATTTCAAAATAAATGAGAACATGAATATTCACATGTTTGTTTATGTTGTGAGCCGTATGATGGTTATGAAGTAACCACATGAAAGTAGAATGAATTAACATTAACCTACTGCTAAAATTATCCACTTTCAAAAGTAGAAGTTACCCTCAACCTACTACTAAAATTATCCACCATCAAAAGAAGAAGTTACCCTCAACCTACTGCTAAAATTATCCACCATCAAAAGCAGAAGTTACCCTCGAAATACTGCTAAAATTATCCACTATCAAAAGCAGAAGTTACCCTCAACCTACTGCTAAAATTTTCCACCATCAATAATCGAAGTTACCCTCAACCTACTTGTAAAAATTATCTACCATAAACCACAAAAGTTACCCTAAACCTACTACTAAAATTATCCACCATCGAAAGCAGAAGTTTCCCTCAACCTACTGCTAAAATTATCCACAATCAAAAGCAGAAGTTGCCCTTACTAAAATTATCCAGCATTAGAAGAAGAAGTAACCATTGATATGCAATGGACTTAACACAACACCTAGTTAGTAAGTCAACACACTTGTCAATGAAAAAAGTTATCATATGAATAGTGCTATAGTTGTTCACCAAATTTAAGAGAAGATAAGGGGCCTCCAGTTCTTCAGAATATTCTAGGGATGATTCAACCACAAGGATGTTAGCTTTATCTTCAATCTAGGAATCATCTCCTGAAAAATCGAAGAAACGACACTTCCATTCCACAAGCCAAGGAAATTTGAGCATAAAAAGCCACAGTTAGTGCTGAAAACAAAACAAAAAACAAAAATGTAAAATATTTCAATAGGAAACCTCATATAG
Source organism: Avena eriantha (assembly GCA_910589775.1). Classification (NCBI taxonomy): domain Eukaryota; kingdom Viridiplantae; phylum Streptophyta; class Magnoliopsida; order Poales; family Poaceae; genus Avena; species Avena eriantha. Next base: position 199,418 of record OU342746.1, read on the forward strand.
AAAAAAGGAATGAAACACAAAAACACTAACCCGGTGGTTTGCTTTGGAACATGAATGTATATCAACTCATAGTCATCAATTAATCTATGAGAATCAGAGTAATTAACCCGGTACATCGTCTTTATGTCTTGAACTAGCTGACTTGCATGCTCAATCATTTCTTCATTTGCTAGACCACGAAGAGAATCAAGGATTTCGAACCTTTTTGCAGGCATATTTAATGAAACCATGTAACAATGGCCCATAGGATCCTTAATTGTTCCAAGCTTCTATAGAACTGGGAATGACAACTACAAGGAAAACAACAACAAGTTAGTAAAAACTGGAAATAGTTATACACCATATGACACAAAAGTTATCATCCCATGTTATCCAAAGTTACCCACAAAAAAGGCAGGAAAACTACCACATGCCAAAAAAGGAAGCAACAACATACCATATATTTCTGACTGAGCTTATATTTGTCATCTCGTCTGAAGGCCCTCCGCACAAGACTACTTTTGAAATTTCCCTCCATAAGAAATTTTGTCACAAGATATGGAAAAATAAACTTATTGGGTGGGCAGGTATCTTGCAATACGGAAACAACAATGTCACAAATAGTGTTTGAGAGTTGGCCATCTGGCATAACACTTTCAGCAAGTTCACCAATAGTAACCCACATAGGCTCTATGACCATAATTCGAGAGCTGCATAAAAAGTTTAAAAACCCACAAAACAAACAATATATATAGAAATCAATAGAAATAAGTTATCGACCCATAACTATATGAGTTACCATCCATATATAGTAGAAATTACACACTAGATAGCTTTGAAGTTACCCACATGGAAATTAAAAAGACGGGAGTAACTAGAAACCAAACCATCTAATCTTCGACTTCTTTTCATTCATATGATGTACGATAACCTTGTTGTACAACGAATCTTCCTCTTCGGTGGTCGAAAGGAAAGAGAACGGACGAAGATGAACCCTTGATGGATGCTTAAGTCTAAGAGTGTGAATGCATGTTCTTGGTGTAACACTACCATCAACTGACCCGACTTGCTGAACCCAATTTTGGTTTTCAATAACAAACTGACCCCCCACTCCCGACGCCCTCCTCCTCCCGCTCCCGTGGGGCCGCGCCGGGCCGCACCGGGGTGCTTTCGGCCCCTCCCCCAAAAGGGACTGCGAGTACTCTCCCTCCCTTCGGCCGCCACCACCGAGGGCATCGACGGGCAAAGCCCTAGGGGCGTTGTGGCGGCGGTGGATCTCCACGGCAGATTCCCATTCAGGGCAGCGAAGATCTTGTCCCGGTTGATCGACGGTGATGTGGTGGAGTAGTGGCGGCCAGGGATGTCATTGCGCGACGGCGGCCAGAGATCGGTGGGTGGCGGCGGGACGGATCAGATCTGGCCCGATGGGCTCGGACGGTCCTCAATCCTGATCTGCTGCCTGTTGCATCACCTCCAACGACGTCTTTGGCGCACCTGGACTACTTCTGCGGCATGAGGTCGCCTAGGACAGCGGTCTTGGGCATGGTGGCAGCGGCTTCCTTCTTCACCGGAGGTGGTCGGCCAGGACTGGTTGTGGTGTTTTTCCACATCTAGTCCCAGCAACGAGTTGGGGTGGCGGTGCTGCCGGTGAAAACCGAGATCGACTCCGGTCATGGTGGGAGTTGGAGGCACGTCTGTGTCGTTTGCCTTGTTGAAGGCATCCTTAACGCAGCTCTTATGACCCCCTCGTAGCTACTCCGGGGGAAACCCTAAGACTTCCGGGTCGGGCGATGGCCGCACATCGGTGTCGCGTTCTTTCTTGGGAGCATTGCTTGTGGAGTAGTGCTGGATGGAAGAGGCGGGAGAGGTGGAGCGGCTAGCGCGCAGGGAGGTGGTGGTACTTGGCATTGTGGTGGTGTCGGTGGTTAGTTTGGCGTGAGTCTGCGTATCGATCTTCATGCTGATGACGGATTGGTGGAAGATATTGATGGCGGTGACATCCGGAGCATGTGCGTGTGCACTGATCCATGGATAGGCTGTGCGGTTCTGGGGCTCCTTTTGCTTGTGTTCGAGCCGCCGCGCCCAGGCACCCCAGCTTCTCTTGGCGAGTGGCAATAGTGAGAGTGACCGTGGGGAGGGGTCGAAAGAAGCAGCTAGGTGTTTGCTAGATCTTGTTGGGGAGCTAGCGATATGGTTATCGTTTTTTGCCCGGTGTTTTCTTTTGGAGGTTCTGGTATGTATGATCTTTGTAATGGCTTTTGCCAAACTTTTGTCGATCTAATAATAAATAAAGGCTATGTTCATCACTTGATGCAGAGGCCGGGGCTACGCTCCTCATTTAGAAAAAAGCATCAACTAGAATAAATGCAACAATGCTACCTATAGGAGCTGGCATTGAATAATCATCGATATATTTTCCTTTTCCACATGTGCGTGCCCCTTCAACACCAATCTTATCGACCAATAGATCATCAATAGAAATAACATCTTTTCTATCCTTTGCATGCAATTTACCCTTATCACAACCAAATGATTTCTTATCCACAACAAAAATAAAAGGAACAAAAAGGAGTATACAAATGAAAAATTGGTAAATGGCGTGCCCCACGTGGACAAAAAAGTGCCACATGTTTTAACACCATATAAAAAACTCAAAATAAAAATATAAGAAATACATAAATAAGGTATTCAAACAAGAACACAAAAACAAGCACAAAAATGGGATAGTTTATATAGATCACAAAAGCATAATAATGTCGTCAAATTTACATAACATATCGTTCCACGAGACTAACACAAAAGCATAACCACATAGATAGGACGCTAACTAAAATACTAAACAACAACAAAACCCTTCCCCCCGAGCGAGCCAGCGAGGATCTTGATATTCATATTTCATGAGCTTAGTAATTTAGTTAGATCCACCACCACCATCATTAGCATCGGAAATCTTGTTCGGCAGGTTGGACACGTTGACATCTGCATAAAGTGTGTCTACACATCATTTTAAAGGTTACAAGATAACACCATGAGCTATTAGGTTGTATATGGTTGTGACGGTGAACTAATAAAAATATTATCCTATATTAAATGAAGTTACCAACCTATATACTATAAAGCTACCAGGGTATATATGTAAAAGTTACCACCCTATACACATTAAAGTTACCAGTAAAAACAACAATGAATGTCGAAAAGGGTAAACACATAATTGCAATTTAGAAAAAGAATTACCAAAAATAAAAGCATGTAAAAACTTAATTAAAAAAAGAAATAAAATCAAAAGGTGCATAGTTGTGCATTTGTAAACTACTTGTGAAAACATTTGAGATTAGTTTAAGGCTTACCAGTCGTAGAATATGGTGCCTAAGATAAAGGCATTACTACATTTGGTTCAACCAGATGGAATAAGTTGTCGGTAGTAGGCGTAGCAAAAGGAGCTGTAACTGGCACGTTGACAGAAACACGAGGAACACTCGGAGGAACAACTACAACAACATAAGTACCCGAAGGAGACGAACCAGCCAAAGGAGCAGGCTCATCAGATGTAGTACATAACGAAATAGCTTCATTACAAATTGGTAATGGGATGCCAACGGGAACAATAAGTTGCTATCAACACCCACAAATTTATCTTTCAAAATCGTCGTGAGAACATGGGTTGAGTGATGGCTACAATATTTGTCATCTTCCACTGCGTTTAAATATTGTTTTTGGTCAAACAATTGCCAAGAAACTCTCAGTCCTTTCCACTAATGACTAGTAATTGCAAAGATATGAAAAACCTCTCTTTGAATTATGTTGTGCAGGAAATCATGGCTTTTAATGCGAAATAAGGAGTCATAATGAAGGATTTTGAGGAAGTCCATATGGCCAAGAAAATGGGAAGCTATGCCAGGGCGTCAGCATGCTTAATGACCATTGGTACAGACAGGGCCGACCCATACTGCCCACCCGTACCAAGTGGAAATGACTTCGTCTCGTCAAACCCTATAACTTTCATGAAGACGCCTATATATTTTGAGGCTCCAGACGCCGGCTAGAGGGCCTCCATTCTCAGATTACATCACAACGCCACCAAAGGAGATCCACGCCATTGTTCATCACTTCCACTATCCATCCATCCACTAGCCATTGCCATTTCTTTGTACTTTAGATCTCCTTGTGATTTGGTGACCATTGTAAGAATATTTGATTTCAATCTAAGTATTTGTATGATGTTTTATATGTCCGATCTATTTGTTATGAGTGACTAGTCCTAATGGGCGCGGGTTGGGGAGAAACCTCGCAGCGATTATGTGCAACTAGATCATGAGAGTATTGTATTTTGTTTGCAATTGAGGTTTGTATCTTTTGTTTCTTCGTCTCTTGTCTCAATCTATGGACTTGTAGGTACCCAAGATCCCATAGATTGATAAAGGCTGAAGGTGAGATATTTGGCTAGCAGCAATCTCATAGGAACCTCAATGACAGAAAGGGCAGTATGATCTTTGCTTAGCGCCCCATTTGGGATCAACAACAACATCACCACTTAAAGTTGGATTACAAGTCCATTGCTATGCCCGCTGCATCATGGGGCTCTAGAATATTAGTATGTGTTGCCCACAAGAGATTATCTCCATTCAAAAATTATACTTCCTCCATTTCTTAATATAAGGTGTATATTTTTTATAAAAAATTCCATAATATAAGGTGTATAGAGAATTTTAAGATTTGTTCCTCTTATTTAGGAGGCAATTAACCCAATCAGGAGAAAGAGGATACCCAGATTTCGTATGTTCCCTCTATATCACGTCAATCACCTGAAGTATTCATGTCCTAAATCAAAGAAATTTACCTTGCCAGCCTGTGCGCTAATATTCGTGCAAGAAAACTATACACCTTATATTAAGGAACGGAGGGAGTACATGACTATGCTTATTATTATCTTTTATCCCATTTGATGTGCAGCTGCAGGTGGATCTTCAACCATGGCCTATCTCCATCCATTGATTCAAACCCATTATAAAGTAAACTAGATTGGTCCAGTAAACTAAGGTAAAACGAACAAACAAAGTCTTGTAGACGTGTCCTTTTTATTTTCCTTTTAGCATTGCTTTCCGAGGTTCGATTAAACCTAGGTCTTCTAGGGAAAAAGCTATTGTACTACATTCGTGAATCCGAATCAAAGGTATCAACCCTTTTTCTGGCGCCGTTGCTGGGGAAGCAATTTCACTATCCTGGTGAGGTCACTAGATACCTTGTTTTTAGTTTTATTATTAGTTGTAGTTTAATTCTTGTTATTAGTTTACTTTCGTGTTATCTATTGGAAAACCCAACAAAATTAGTTACTTGTTATTTGTTTTCATTACTTAAAAAATAACAAAAAGATAAGAGCCATGGATCAAAAGAGATTAGGAGAGTATGCTACTCCCACTGATGATTTTATTCGTGCACCCATCACTTAGCCTACAGTTAATGCGAAACATATGAAATAAAGCCTAACCTCTAAGTTTGGTTCAACAAAACCAATTTGGGGGCTCATCCGCTGAAGATTCGGGTTTGCAGTTAAATACTTTTACTGAATTTTGTGACATGATGTGTATTAAGGATGTAGATCCAAATGCTGTTAAACTAAGTGAAAGGGCATGTATGCCCCCATGTGTGGTTTTGGTAATTAATGACAATCTCTATGGACTTATGTGAAAATTGGGTTTCACTTGTAGGTTTGTCATTGGCATCGCTTGGACCATGTGTTTGTTTCAAGGATGAAGAAGAAGAAGAAATGTCCAAGGGCTTTGTGACTATTAGAGGCAAGTAGAAGAAGAAGAAGATCAAGTATGTCTTGCAGAAGAACAAGAAGAAGATGGAGTTACTCATGGCTATCTTCAAGACATCATCAAGACTTGAAGTGCAAGCTCAAGATGCGTCATCTCTAGAAGTTCTCATGCTAGAAGCTTGCCATCCTCGGAAATCATGGAATGATGAAGACACGTTCGAAGAAGAGGCTTCCCCATGGAGTATGAGGGGGGGGGGGCATTTTTCAAGTCTTCATCAAGCAAGTGCTTTCAAGAAAGGTGTTCCATCTTGTAGGTGAAAAGATCGTCTACATCAAGCTCAAGTGGGATGCTCAAGGCAAAGTTATGATCTTGATAGGGTTTCTAGTTTACCGGTCTCTTGTAGTGTTGGGAGACCGGGTTTAGGATAGATAGCCGTAATATCAAGAGGGGCTCTCGAGTACGTGTCTCATTCGTATCTTTCAGAGAGAGCTCAAACCTTTGCATACATAGCATCATATTTCTTGGTTGTTGTTTGGTTCTTGTCCATGTGAGGACCTAGAGCTTGTGGTTATCCTCATAACAAGCTCTAGTTCATCAAAAAACGGATTTCCCTGATATATCTTATTGTGGTTTTGTTTCTGCGGGTTTTCGGGCTCTACACCTTGGGAGATATCTTACATATATACTCATTCTACATGTTGTTATATTTCCAACAAAATTGGTTTCATCTCGTTTGGAGTTCGGATGCGAAAGTTGTGGCAGTTTTGGTTCTGGAGTTTTTGCCTGACCGGTAGTTCCGGTGGGCCACCAGTAGTACCGCTAGAGCATTTTGCCGCCAGTAGAACCGGTGTTAATTCCGGACCAATTTCCGGCAACCCCGATTTGCTTCAGTATGCTCTCTGTCTTGGTCGCATATATTTGACGGAACTTGGATCAGTATTTCGGGCGGTAGTACCGACCATGCCGGAAGTTCTGGTGGACAGGCGGTACTACCGGCCATACTCGTTTTGTGTTCATTCGCATCTCCTTTTTTGGACCGTTGGCTGAGTGCCACCGGTAGTGCCAGCCGTGCACGAAACTATGTGTAATGGGCAGATCGGGGAGCCCTTTATAAGGAGCTCCCCTTTCCCCTTCAGTTGACTGATACATTGCAAATGTATCTATAATTTTTGATGTTTCATGCTTGGTTTTATCTAATTTCTTGTGTTTTGTCCACACTTTTGAGTACTTTTCATATGATTTCTTGGACTAACCTATTAACAAGAGCCATGGTGTCAGCTGCCTATTTTCTGCTGTTTTTGGTTCCTGGAAAGTCAGAAAATGAATATTCTCGGAATTGGACGGGACAAAAGCCAAAGTGCCTATTTTTCTAGAAGACATCTGAAGCTAGAATACGAGACGGAGAAGGGCTAGGGGCTGGCCACACCACCTGGCTGCGCGGCCAGGCTTGACCCGTGCCAGGGGTGGTCTGGCCGACCCCAGCACCCCGTCGACCTCTCCTTCCGCCTATATATTGCCCTCGGGACCAAAACCCTAAGTATCCAATCAAAAATCCACGAAAGAGTCTGTAGCCACCGTCATCTCCATCCCTAGATCGGGAGGGATCTGAAGCTCTTCTCGGCACCTTGCCGGAGAGGGGAATTCACCCTGGAGGCCTTCTTCATCATCATGCAAGCCTCCGGTGTGATGCGTGAGTAGTTCATCTCTGGACTACGGGCCATATAGTAGCTAGATGGCTGGTTCTCCCCCTTTGTGCTTTCATGTCTAGATCTTGGGAGCTCCGTTCATGATCAAGATCATCTATTTGTAATTCTGCATGTTGTGTTTGCGGGGATCCGATGGATATTGAGATGCTATTTCAGATTGATTATTGATTCTATCATGTCTTTGTTATTTGTGATCTTGCATGCTTTCTGTTGTTAGTAGCTATCTTGGCCAAGTAGATGCTAGCAACTCCAAGAGTTAGTATTTATGCTCGATAGTGGGTTCATGCCTCTGGTAATCTGGGGAAGTGACAGAAATCTCTAAGGTACTAGATGTGCTGTTGCTACTAGGGAGAAAACAACAATCCTTTGTTCATAGAACAATCGTATTGTTTACTTTACACGTAATTCGTAAAGCAATAATCTGTTGCTTGCAACTTAATACTGGAGGAGGTTCGGATGATAACCTGAAGGTGGATTATTAGTCATAGATGCAGTTGAATGGCGGTCTATGTATAATGTTGTAATGCCCAATAAAGTTCCAAAGGAGTCAAGATGATTAGTATATGCATGTATTGCTTTCTCAATGTTTGTCAATTGCCCTTCTGTAATTTGTTTACCCAACATGTCATCTATCTTAAGGAGAGCCACCTCTAGTGAACTATGGACCCCGGTCCTTTCTTTTACATACAATCTACAAACTGTTTACTGCTTTGTGTTTACTTTCTGCAAACTATTACTTCCTTCCATTCGATACGTTTAATCCTTTGTTTTCAGCAAAACCGGTGAGATTGACAACCTCGTCGCAAGTTGGGGGCAAAGTTATGTGGTTGTGTTGTGCAGGTTTCCACGTTGCTGCTGGCACCGGTAGTGCGCCCTGCCAACGTTCAGCTAGCTACAACTTTGGGGTGTTTCCTTGCTCCTACTGGATCTATAACCTTGGTTTCTTACTGAGGGAAAACTTGCTGCTGTGCTCATCATACCTTCCTCTTGGGGTTCCCCAACGAGCTCGATATATTTGGGCCATCAACAACTTTTTCTAGCACCACTGCCGGGGAGTCAAGGACATCTTCACAATGGGAGTCCCTCATAACCAATCTCTTTACTTTGTTGTTTTTGTTTTTCTTAGTTTATTTTTGTTTTGTTTGCTTGTTTCTTTTATCAAAAACACAAAAAAATTAGTTCCTATTATAGTTATTAGTTTCGTTGGTCTGTTATTTCCTTGCTTTATCATGCTGTCTATCAATGGTTGGTTTCTTTGAAACTAAATCTTATTGGCAAGGTGGGTTCATGGAAGAACAAAAATATTATTATAAGGAACACCGCTTGTCACAAAAAGGGAAACACTTATGGGAACAAATTGATAAATTGAATACCATTGCTAGAAACGTGTGCTCTACTTATAATGTTACTTATTACTTTGATAAATCATGTTGTTGTAGGAGGTATAAACACCTCCCTTTTCAATATGAGTATAATGATAATGTTACCATATCTTCTTATGTTAAAGGAAATTATGACTTTTATGATGTGGAACAAATTGAGGAATTTATTGCTTGGAAGGGTGCATTTGAAATTGCTAGTTTTCTTGATAATACTGATGATTCACCTTATAAATATGAGGTTTATGATATACTTAAATTCTGCTTTGATAATTATAAGGAAGAAAATGGCTATATTCTTGAATATCTTAATAGATGCTCTCCACCAATGGAAGAGATTAATGCCTTGCGGGAGCCTATGGAAGAAGAAATTGATGAAATTGGAAGCTCATTGGATGAAAAAGAGGAGGCTAGAGGAAGAAGAATGGATCTACCCATGCCTACCTTCTAATGAGAGTAACTCTTACCCTTTACATTATTTAATTGTCCTCCATGCTTACCAAAGGAGGATTAATGTTATGTTCATGTGGATTCTTTTGAAAATGTTTATAATAAAGCTCTAGATGATGGTCCTATATTGGTTGATAATATTAATTGTAGTACTATTGAAAATGAGATTGATCAATCATCTTGTTATAAAATTGTTAAAAGTGGGTATGAAGGTTCTAATCCCACTATTTTTGAGCTTCATAAAAATTATGTGTTTGTAGATCATGAAAAGAAAGTTTATGTGATTGTATATTGTTGAGTTTATTCATGAGGCTACTGAAAATTATTATGAGAGAGGAAAATATGGTTGTAGAAGTTTTCATGGTACTAAAACACCTCTCTATGTGCTGAAAGTTTTGAAGTTACTCTTGTTTTATCTTCCTATGCCTGTCACTTTGTTCTTTGTGAATTTATTTTCATACCAGATTCCTATGCATAGGAAGTGGGTTAGACTTAAATGTGTTTTGAATTTGCTTCTTGATGCTCTCTTTTACTTCAATTCATACTTCTTATGTGAGCATCTTCTCAATCTATCATGCCTAACTTAAAGGCGTTAAAGAAAAGAACTTATTCAGAGGTAACCCAAAAGTTTTAGATGAGTCTTGGAAGTTATTACTCCAGTAATAACCGCTCCTTATCCATTTTATTTGCTTTTTGTGCCAAGAATAGCCTCTAATGAGAGAGAAGTAATGATTGGGAAAGTTGCTGTCCCGAAACAGATTTCTGTGCTTCACTGTAAAAATTCGTGTAAAATCTCTGAATGTCCTTTTGAGGCGTGAATATTTGTGCTTCTTTCCCAGGTTGTTATATAACTTTCATTAGTGCAACACTTTTTGATTTGAGCAACATAAGGTCTTCGAAAAAATTTGTCTTTACCTGCTGGTCTGTTTTGACAGATTTCTGCCATTTTCTGCATTTGCTTCTTGTTGGTTCCTTTTTGAGTTCTTTTGGGGAATTGAGCTCTTTGAGGGAAGTGATTCAGTATCTAGTGTTCTAATGGAAGTTTATTGGTGTTAGAACTGAACCTTAAGACCTATTATCTTGAGTGCACTAATATTGCTAATAAAGATTGTGTGAAGTTTTGTATGAAGGAAAAATTTCAGGTGTATGGAAGGAATGAGTAATGAGATGAAGGATGGACTAAAGCTCAAGCTTGGGGATGCCACGCGTGTCACCCAAAAAATATCCAAGAAGTAAAATAGTCAAAGATTGGGGATGCCCAAGGCGTCCCCTTCTTCATCAATAAAAATCCCTGGTTTCTTCCAAACGCTTCATTTTTATTGTTTCATGCACAGTTGTGTTGTTCTTGGAGCGTCTTCTTTTTCGTTTTCGTTTTGGTTTTTTGTTTGCTTTGATTTATTAGTTTGCTGAATAAATTGGTTGGACCCCCTCTTTGATACATTGGTTTTCAAATAGTTTGGTTTGGTTTGGAAAAGAGTAGGAAAGCTCATGATTAAGTGGTAAAGAGAGCTTGTTTTTGACTGTGGCTTATGCTTTGTCATGCCATGCTTGATATTGTTTTGGCTTTATGCTTAGTATTCGTTGCTGTAGCATGACTTGTTATAAACAATTGAGATTGCTTAATGTGCCTTGGATGAATCATACGTTGTTTTAGCATATTAAAGCATAGTATAGTGGTATTCTCCTTTGATGTTTCGTTTAGGTTGACTTGGCGAATGCTCACACCATGTTATGACTATCCCAAGTCACCATAGCCTTTATGATCCTTTAGTTTTCAACTTGTAGTATCACTTTATGCTTTGATCAATGATGTTTTGTCGCTCTGCATGATTATGGCCATTATTGCTCTATTAGTTTGTCGCTCCCAGTCTTTTGCTAGCCTCCACAACCAATTATGAGTTCCACTCATGCATCCAACTCCCTAAACCAGGTTATTCCAAAGAGTCCACCATGCCTACCTATTATCTTATGCTATTCCAAGTATATTCATGTTTTTGTTTACCTTCCGAATTAAACTTGTTATGAGAAAACTAGTGATTAAAGCTCTCACGAACTTGATGGCACACTTTACTTTTCTTGCCCTTAATAAACTTGAACCATTGTGTCATCTATGTTGTATATGCTTGCACTTATTTGTTGGGAATTAGAAAAACATTGCTGTCATGGGGAACACTTTCAACATTGCACTTGGTACTTTTTACCTAGTTGATATCATGCTCTTTTGTCTATGGATGTTGTCGGTGTGAAATGAAAGGGGAGCTTGTAAGTCCATGGAGTTATGTATATGTGTTAGAGAAACGCCTGGGCCGCTGGTCTAATCCATGCTGACATGGTGGAAACCTGCAGTGTAACCATAATGAGCTGTCTATGAAGCATTCTTCTTATAAAAAAAGAGAGTCCGATATTGAGAAAAAAGAGAAAAAGAAAAAAAAAGATATTATGAAAAGAGGAAAGAGAGAAAAAAGTACCATATTCCCATGGTAAATTAGAAGATTGCTGAGATGCTCGTTGTCTGCTTGCCTTGTCATTTTGATATGGGGATTCTTCCATATCATCGGGCAAGGGGTACCCCGTTGGCAGTTCTCTATGATACACATGTACTTACGATGAGAAGAACTTACCGGTGACTAAACTTGAGTAGCATGAGGAGCGGCCCTCGTATATCAAGAATGTACACCATAGTTTGTTCACTTTAACCTTAATCACTTCAAGATGCTTATGATAGGGGCAATGAGAGCTGAAACCTATCTCTTTATGAAACTTGAATCTCTACTTCCTTCTATGAAGGCCTTTCTTCCACCATTATATTGAGTCTCCACCTTCTACCTTTATGCACCTACTTTGAGAGCATAGTGGCCATTCTTAGTTCTATGTGCATTGTCCCAAGACTATTTGATTGATGCATAACTAGATATTGCTTGTTCTAAACTATTTGTATCTAGTCACTCTTATGAACTTTGAAGGTGTCCTATGCATTTATATTTGCTACTCTATGAGGGACAAGCTGAATACTATTATGCTATGTTTTCTTTATGTGAAACAAACAAATGTCTTGCAAAGCATTTTATTCATGAATCTTTTGTTTGTGCCTTTTCATGTTGCATCATAGTTTCTTTGTCTTATTGCTAGAAGTTTTTCTTTCATGTTATGATTGAAGTACTATGATCCCAGCTTTGAATGTTTTACAAATACTTAGATCAAGTCTTTGATGGTGCATGTCACCTCAAAAATTATTCTTTCTTTTTATCACTTACCTACTCGAGGATGAGCAGGAGTTAAGCTTGGGGATGTTGATACATTGCAAATGTATCTATAATTTTTGATGTTCCATGCTTGGTTTTATATACTTTCTTGTGTTTTGTCCACACTTTGGAGTAATTTTCATATGATTACTTGGACTAACCTATTAACAAGAGCCACAGTGCTAGCTGCCTGTTTTCTGCTATTTTTGGTTCCAGGAAAGTCAGAAAATGAATATTCTCGGAATTGGACGGGACAAAAGCCAAAGTGCCTATTTTTCCGGAAGACATCTGAAGCCAGAATATGAGACGGAGAAGGGCTGGGGGCTGGCCACACCACCTTGCCGCGCGGCCAGGCCTGGCCCGTGCCAGGGGGTGGTCTGGTCGACCCTAGCACCCCCTCGGCCTCTCCTTCCGCCTATATATTGCCCTTGGGGCCAAAACCCTAAGTACCCGATAAAAAATCCACGAAAGAGTCTGTGCCGCCGTCATCTCCATCCCTAGATCGGGAGGGATCTGAAGCTCTTCCCGGCACCCTGCCAGAGAGGCGAATTCACCCTGGAGGCCTTCTTCATCATCATGTAAGCCTCCGGTGTGATGCGTCAGTAGTTCATTTATGGACTACGGGTCCATGTAGTAGCTAGATGGATGGTTCTCCTCCTTTGTGCTTTCATGTCTAGATCTTGTGAGCTCAGTTCATGATCAAGATCATCTATTTGTAATTCTTCATGTTGTGTTTGCGGGGATCCGATGGATATTGAGATGCTATTTTAGATTGATTATTGATTCTATCATGTCTTTGTTATTTGTGATCTTGCATGCTTTCCGTTGTTAGTAGCTATCTTGGCCAAGTAGATGCTAGCAACTCCAAGAGTTAGTATTAATGCTCGATAGTGGGTTCATGCCTCTGGTAATCTGGGGAAGTGACAGAAATCTCTAAGATAGTAGATGTGTTGTTGCTACTAGGGAGAAAACAATAATCCTTTGTTCATAGAACAATCATATTGTTTACTTTACACGCAATTCGTAAAGCAATAATCTGTTGCTTGCAACTTAATACTTGAGGAGGTTCTGATGATAACCTAAAGGTGGATTCTTAGTCATAGATGCAGTTGGATGGCGGTCTCTTTATATTGTTGTAATGCCCAATAAAGTTCCAAAGGAGTCAAGATGATTAGTATATGCATGTATTGCTTTCTCGGTGTTTGTCCATTGCTCCGCTGTAATTTGTTTACCCAGCATGTTATCTATCTTAAGGAGAGCCACCTCTAGTGAACTATGGATCCCGGTCCTTTCTTTTACATACAATCTACAAACTGTTTACTGCTTTGTATTTACTTTCTGCAAACTATTACTTCCTTCCATTCGATACGTTTGATCCTTTGTTTTCAGCAAAACCGGTGAGATTGACAACCTCATGACAAGTTGGGGGAAAAGTTCTGTGGTTGTGTTGTGCAGGTCTCCACGTTGCTGCTGGCACCGGTAGTGCGCCCTACCAACGTTTAGCTAGCTACACCTTTGGGGGTTTTTCCTTGCTCCTACTGGATTGATAACCTTGGTTTCTTACTGAGGGAAAACTTGCTGCCATGATCATCATACCTTCCTCTTGGGGCTCCCCAATGAGCTCAATATATTTGGGGGCTTGTTCTTCTGCGGTACCAAAGTTCGCAGGCCAGCGCATGGCGGTACCTAAGTTGCCTGAAATTACCGCGTTTCGAAAAGTTGGGCTACCAACTACTGAGAGGGGCCATTTCAAGGCAAACTCATCTCACGCCTGCCAAATTCAAACATTCCGTTAACCTGCCCCGTGAAGTAGACAGTCGGGACCCTCATGTCGGTCATCTGTCCGTGACACGGGCGCCAATGCGGCAACCTCTTAGGAAAATCTAGCAGCTAAGTGGATTGGATGCGTTGACCAATTTCACAAATCCATTCCCAGCTTTCCCCTAGCACCGACGGTGTCGGAATCCACCCTCCAGGCAGGACAATCCCTTTGGACATTTGACTTCCTGCGCCAAGTTGCTACGCCCAGTCGCTGATCCCGAGCTCCAATGGCGCATGCCGTAGCCGCCGTTGTGAGGCTCTAGCCCGCCTCCGCCACCGACGAGCCGAGCAGCTCGGAGGATGGCAGATCCTACTATCAAGAATGAAGAAGTTATGTCTACAAGCGGGCGATCTACCCTTCTCTTTGCTATTCACACTAGTTACAACTGCTAGCTGGCTACTGAACCTCAAATTGTTTGTTAGCCCAACGCTGACAAACATATTTTGTCCATAGTTTTCTGTCAAGTGGGATCTGCGTGGACCCCCCTTACCTGGTTACGGTAGTCCTCTATAGGTACAACTCTAAGGGCAAGAGGTATGGACACCATTGTTTCACGATGGAAGAAGCGCCTGCGCAGATCTGCACTATATCTAGTATGGTTGAAGCTCTGCGTAATCATGTTGAATTATGGCCGAAGCAGACTACAAAGTTTAGCTTCATGGATGAACGTGGCATCATGTTTCCATAACATGTGATAGTCAGCTAACTGGGTTGATGAAAAGGTATGCTTTGGCTGCCATGTTTGAGCTGAAATGTGATGTACTGGATGTGGAAGCTGCTGCAACTGGGAGTCGCCCTTCTATTCTTGGACAGGGTGGTTGCTCGAACCCAATTAGCTCCTAGTAAGCAAAGGTCTCTTGGGGTTCGCATGTTTGTGCTGAATTGTAATTTTTGTTTTATTTACTCTATAGATATTGGGCAGTTATGCAACAGTCTTGTTTCTTTGACAGGAAGCGCCGCAAGGTTAGAAACATGACTGCCAGGTAAGTCATTTTTGAAATGGATCGTATGGGCACCTAGAGGGGGGGTGAATAGGTGCTACACCAAATTTTAATACCTTTTCAATTTTAGGCTTAGCACAAAGGGTAAATTCTCTAGATAAACTATTAGGTGGAATTTCCCTATATGCAAACCTATCTACTAGCGAGTAAAGAGCGAGTGGAAGAGGAACGGGTAAACCGAAGTAAAGCACATGGAGACACGGGATTTTTTTGACCGAAGTTCCTTCCTTGTTAAGGGAAGTACGTCTGCGTTGGAGGGGTCGGCGGTACTAAGACCACCACACCACAATAGGGCTCACCCTATTCTCCGATGGATCTCGCCACCAAAGGCCTGATCCACCTTTCCACTATAGGTACCCTTCGAGGCGGGCCCTGGCGCCTTTACACAACTAGCGGGGCAACAACTCCACAACAACTTGGAGGCTCCCGAAATGACAACAAGCTGCAACAAGAACAATGTTATCAAATACAATTAACAAGATCTAGGTATTGACAAGAATACTAAATTAGGGATTTCTCCAAGTGAATGGAGAGGAGTTGAAGCGCTTGATTCGTGATGATGATGATGAACTACCCCTCCTTCAATTCCCCCAAAGACCAAGACCTTCGGGTGGTTGAAGTGGGAGACCGAGAATGAGAGCTCTTGCACAATGTTTGGACAATTTCGAATGAATCAAGAGTTCTGAACATTGGGGAAGAAGGGGTATTTATACCCCCTTTAGAAACCAGCCGTTGGACACTTTGGGGGCCGGATTATCCGGTCTAGGGGAAAACACCGCCCCAGAGTCGGAATATCCGGCAGATAGTCCGCCCCCTATCAGAGCGTCGCGCCGAGCTTGCCCTTGATCAACTTCTGGGGGCCGGATTATCCGGTCCTATGCGAGGGCCGGATTATCCGGCCTGGGGAGGAAAAACCGCCCCAGTTCGGATTTTCTGGGAGAAAATCCGACCGGATACCGAGCAACGCGCCTTGGCTCCTTTTGCTCGAAAGCTGGGGGCCAGATTATCCGGCCCATGTGACAGCCGGATTATCCGGCCTGGGGAGGAAAAACCGCCCCAGTTCGGATTTTCCAGGAGAAAATCCGACCGGATACCGAGCGACGCGCCTTGGCTCCCTTTGATCAATGAGGTAGGCCGGATTATCCGGCCCTTGGTGGGGTGGATAATTCGGCCCCCCTCAAAGCTTCCTGCACACTTAGCGCACATGAATAATCTCCACAGTATTGTTATCTAACAAGCAAAACATAGGAAACCATGAAATATTCTTTCAATCTCCCCCTTTTTGGTGTTAGATGACAATACCAGGATTTGCAGCAGAAAGTCACAAGACAAACAGTAATGGTCATGGAAGAGACTCCCCCTCAATGTGTGCATAATAGAATTTTGCATTGGAATACAAATGCACACAAACATACCACCGAGGTAGAGGGAAGGCATCCTTGACATAAGTCACAATTATTACCGGATAACCAATATGAGCGCCTTCCGTGATAAACCTCCAGCAATAGGATATGAATAGATAGATCCATAAGCATAATCCATGAGATGAAATCCATAGGCATAATCCAGACAACCAATAAAGTCTCAAACAACCACAAATCACAAATTTAAAGTTCAACGCTAAATGGGCATAAGCAAGAAAATGACAAATAGAAAAATGCAAGTGCTTATGCCCGACCCATGCAAATCCACGGACATCCTAATAGAACTACTTCTCCCCCTTTGGCATCGAGACACCAAAAAGGGAGAAGAGCGATGCTAGCGCCCCACGGGATCACGTGTAGTCCTCGTCCTCGTCCTCTTCCTCGTCTTCATTCTCATCCTCATCCTCATCTTCAAGCTCGTCAGTGTCACCTTCCTCATCCTCATCATCAGCAGCAGGCGCAGAGGGGAACAAGTGACGCTCCAGCTCACCACAGTTCAACCCGGAGGAAGAATTCCACCGAGCATACGGAGTGGGAGGTGTAGGAGTCGGATGATCACCCGAAGCACTGTACACGTGGTGGAGAATGAGCTGCTGGGAGTGAGCCAACTCATGGTGCTGCTTGTATGCCTCGTACTGACCCATGCGCGTGTCCATGCCCATGCAGAGAATGTTACGCTGGAACCAGTTCAGCTGCTTGATCTCACGGGCAATGGGAGGCAAAGTGGGCCTGCGAGCATCCCTCATGAGGCCCTCAGGAGCAGAGGAGGGGTCAGAGGTCTTCTGAGCCTTGGTGTAGATCTTCTTGGCCTTGGGCACCGAGTCGATGTGGAACTCCTCAGCAGGAAGCAGGTGCTGAATGAGCATCATAATGTAGGGTGCATAGGGAATGGACAGACGGTTGAACATAGCATCACACAACTCATATGAAGTCCATGACATCCAGCCTGGACTGCACTGACTCGTCCTCGCAAGAGGCAACCTCATGAGAAAATTGAAGTAGCTGAACGAGGTGACCACGGATGCTGTCATTGTTGCCCCCACTCGGAGTAATGGAGTCATGGAAGAGACCCACTAAGGAAGCATAGATGGGAGAAAGGCCAGCCAGAGTGCCCACAATGCCATTGTCCATAGTGCAAGGAGAGAGAGCTGCATCTTTGTTGGGCTTCAGCTGGGTGATGATGCGGTGGCCACTGGCTCTATCCCTGCTGCGGAAGGAGTATCCAAGAACCTTAGCAAACACGTGAAAATCAGCAGTCATAGGCCTGTCATGAGTCATCCACTTCATAGTGCGACGCTCATCCCCACAAATAACCAAAGTGGAGAAGAACTGCTTCACCACCTCAGAGTCAAAGGAGCACTAGAGAGACATGAGATGGTGCAGCCCCATCCTCTCAGCCACATACATCGCATCCACAAGATGAGCCTTCTCCAACGCATCAGCAAATACCAGTGGGTGCATAGGCCTAGTGTTCAGCCTGGCATATATATCTTCATAGATCCCCTTCTGTTCTGCACACCAAAAACGAGTATCCCCCAGCTCATCATCACGAGGCAGCTCAGCAAACAAGTCACGGTGATGGATGGCGGAATAGGAGACTGCGTCCAAAGTCCTGTAGTTGATCTTGGGCTCCTTTCCCTTCCTCTTGGACACCCCCTTCCTAGTCCTCTTTGCTTGTTCAGCCATGCGCTTCTCCTCGTTCTTCCTTCTCCTCAACTCAACTTCGTCCACTAAGTTACCCTGTCCATCATCCCAAAAGTATTTGGCGCGAGGGCGGTGCTTGTAGGTCTTGGGAACAATGGAACCACCTGTGAGGAGAATAAGGGCGATAGCAAGGGGATAAGCATACACACAAGTCCAGGAGAGAGCAGGGAAAAAGTAGTCAAAAAGTTCATAGGACAAATCTACGCAATGCATATTCCATAGTGAAACTGAACCAGAATCGAATCTGTCAGGACGAATTATCCGGCCTGGCCAGGGGCAGATAATCTGGCCCTGGCAGCAAATTTCGATTTCACCTAGATTGAATGCAAAAAAGTAGATCAGGCCTAGAAACTGCAAGACTACGATTTCTATGCGAAAACACATCCTTCTAGACAACGTTCCACCCAACAAGTAACACATCTAGCCAAAGATGGGGAGAGAGGGAGTTACCCTCACTCATTGGAGGAAGAACGCGGAGGAGAAGGTACCCGGAAGCGCGGAGAAGAAGATCCAGGGAGGCCCGGAAAATCCGGTGGCCAGAGAGGCTCTGGGAAGGGTGGGGGATGGCAGGCGGCGGCTGAGGAGGAGGAGAGGGTTGGGGGAGAAGTGCTGCTCGTTATGAGCCCTTCCCCCCGATCCCTGACCTTTAAGATGAAATCCACCAGGGCCGGATTATCCGGCCTACACTTGGTCTAGATTATCTGGCCTCAAATCTGGGATTCTGTTGTACACAGAACCAGGCCCGCGCGTCCCCAAACAACACCCCACAAGGTGTACAAGGGACTTGTGTGCTAGAATAGATGGCTTAGGGGTAGGGAAAGGCTTAGGATTTAGAGAGCCAAACTGAGATGGTACTTGACACTTAAAATTGCAAAATCCAAATCAAATAAAAGCCAAGATTGAGTGTGATTCCCATAAGAACATGAGATAGCAAAGAACATCCAAAAAGAGCCAATTCTCCTCAAGGGAGAGGGCGGTGTCCGAGGCCACCTTGTTGGAGTGTATGGTGTGACACCGCGAAGATATATATCTTGGGTTCACGACCAATACTCATCAATAAGCTCACATATCACAAAATGATATTAAGAGAAATGATTTATCTTGCTTTTGAAATTATGGGGGGGTAGCCCAATGAGTTAGGACCATACCCCCCCTATATCCATGCCCACACCTAGACCAAATAAGGATTGAGATGTACGAGTGAGTGCATGGGTAATAAAGACAAGCTCTTGGAATCAATGATATTTAGCTCATTCCTCAAATAGCAGAATCGTGCTTCATCAAGTGGCTTGGTAAAAATATCCGCAAGTTGGTTCTTCGTGCTCACAAAGGAAAGATCAATATCACCGCGAGCAACATGGTCTCGAATAAAGTGATTCCGAATCTCAATATGCTTCTTCCTTGTGTGCTGAACAAGATTGTACGCAATTTTGATTGCACTTTCATTATCACATAAAAGAGGCACTTTGTCACAATTGACACCGTATTCCTTTAAAGTTTGCCTCATCCACAATAATTGGGTGCAAGCGCTGGTAGCAGCAACGTATTCAGCTTCGGCGGTGGAGAGAGATATACAATTCTGCTTTTTAGAGGACTAACAAACAAGAGATCTTCCCAAGAATTGACAAGCTCCAGAAGTGGATTTCCGATCATCCTTATCACCAACCCAATCTGAGTCAGTATAACCACATAAAGAGAAATTGGAGCCCTTGGGATACCAGAGACCAAAGTTAGGGGAATGAACCAAATATCGAAAGATCCTCTTGACCGCCACTACGTGGCTTTTTAGGAGCTGCTTGATACCTTGCACACACTCCCACACTCAACACGATATCGGGTCTAGATGCGCAGAGGTAGAGAAGAGGACCGATCATGGACCGATATACCTTTTGGTCCACATCTTTACCATGAGGGTTAAGTTCAAGATGACATTTTGTTTGCATCGGAGTGGCGACACCATTTAGATCCGTCATCTTGAATATCTTGAGCATGTCTTGGATGTACTTTGTTTGATTAATAAAGGATCCTTCTCTAAGTTGCTTTATCTCGAATCCAAGAAAGAACCGTAATTCCCCCATCATGGACATCTCAAACCTGTCAGTCATAAGCTTTGAAAATTCATCATTAAAAGATATATTAGTAGAACAAAAGATGATATCGTCTACATATAGTTGGCATACGAAGAGCTCCCCCTTAACCTGCTTAGTAAAAAGAGTGGGATCGATTTTTCCAACTTCGAAGCCACGATCTAGCAAAATCTCTTTAAGGTGCTCATACCACACACGTGGGGCTTGTTTAAGGCCATAGAGTGCCTTATCGAGTTTTAGACATGGTTCGAAAAGTTAGTATCCTCAAAACCCGAGGGTTGCTTTACGTATACCAACTCATGTAGAGGACCGTTAAGGAAGGCACTCTTGATGTCCATTTGCTGCAACTTAAAATTGTTATGGGCAGCATAAGCAAGAAGGATACGAATGGAGTCAAGGCGAGCCACTGGAGCATAAGTCTCGCCGAATTCAATGCCCTCAACTTGGGAGTAACCTTGTGCCACAAGTCTTGCCTTGTTCCTCACAACAATGCCATTCTCATCTTGCTTGTTTTTCAATATCCACTTGGTGCCGATAACATTGCGAGAATCTTTGGGTTTATCCACGAGTTTCCAGACTTCTTTGCGCTCGAAATTATTCAATTCTTCATGCATAGCAACAACCCAGTCTGGATCTTCAAGAGCTTCAAAGACCTTCTTAGGTTCCACCATAGAGATATGAGCATCATGCTCACGAAAACTGGCCAATTCTCTTCTTGTAGAAACCCTTCGTCGAAGATCACCAACAACCTTGTCGAGAGTGTGACCCCTCAACAGAAGGTTTCGATCAGATCGAGCCTTGCGATGAAGTTCAATGAGTTTGTTGTCTCTAGGAGGAGGAGATTCATCACTTGAATCTACTTGGGAAGCATTTACTCGACCTTGATCAGGAACTGGAATATCAGCAGCAGGTGGTGGAGACGCGTGCCCTTGAGGTGAGTCAGTAGCCGTAATAGGAGGCTGCTAAACTGGAGAGTCAGGGCCGAATAATCCGGCCGATGTAGAGGCCGGATAATCCGGCCTGGGAGTATTTGTAGCAGCTTCATAAGGAAGCCTGGGGCTTGCTTGAACAGGCGAGGGGCCGGATAATCCGGGGCTTGCCGGAAAATCCGGCCTGGAGCTTGCATTGAGATCTTCACCACCAGGAGCAGAAAGGTCAGCTGGAGCGGGGTGGCCGGATAATCCGGTGTCCACCGGATAATCCGGCCTGGAGTTTTCTGGAACGCCTTGACCTTCAGCAGTTGATGGAGATGGTGCAGAATTTGCTCCCGTGGTGGGAACATGTTGTGCATGTGTAGATGAGGGCTCTTCATGGGAAGAGCATTGTCCTTCTCGATCCACCATAAGGGGTTCCTCAATGGGGCGGAAAAATCCCACGCCCATTCTTCTTATGGCATCTTGGGGTATTTCAACATCTGCATCACAAACACCAACTTGCTCCGCATGGGAAACATCATTTTCCTCGAACACCACACTACAAGATTCTACAACAGTTCCGGAGAGCTTATTGTAGACTCTATAAGTGTGGGATTCGGCACCATAACCAACAAAAATACCTTCTAGAGCCTTAGATTCAAACTTAGATAAACGAACTCCTTTGATAAGAAAGAAACACTTACACCCGAATACCCGAAAGTATGAGATGTTTGGCTTGTTACTGGTAAGTATTTCATACGGAGTCTTGTCCAAGATCTTGCGGAGGTATAATCGGTTGGATGAATGACAAGCAGTAGAGATTGCTTCAACCCAGAAGTTATATGGAGATTTAAATTCGGCTAACATTGATCTTGTCATATCCATTAGAGTTCGATTCTTCCTCTCGGCTACACCATTTTGTTGTGGGGTGTACGCAGCGGAATATTGATGTCTTATCCCCTCTTCACTTAGGAACTCAGTTAAGGTGTAGTTCGTGAACTCAGAGCTGTTATCACTTCTTATAGCCAGAATGGGGACGTTGTGTTGATGTTGAACCTCGTTGGCGAAGTCGATGACTGTTTGTTGAGTTTCACTCTTCAACTTGAAGAAATAAACCCAAGTGTATCTTGAGTAATCATCAACAATCACTAGGAAATACTTCTTCCCACCGAGGCTTGCATGAGATGGAGGTCCGAATAGGTCCACATGAAGGAGCTCCAAAATCCTTTTTGATGAGATAATAGTTTTCCTTCGATTAGGTGAGTCATGCATTTTCCCTTCAACACACGCCCTACAAACACGATCTTTGGCAAATGAGACATTTTATTTTAGTCCAAGGATGTGGCCACCCTTGTGGAGACTTTGCAAAGTTCTCATATTGACGTGGGCTAGTCGGCGATGCCATAGCCAAGCCGTGTTAGCCTTTCCGAGGAGACACATCGGGCCTGTAGTGGTTTTCCCCGAAAAGTCCACCACGTACAGGTCATTTTTGGACATATCCCATGAAAGCAACTTTTAGAGACTTGCTCCACAAGAGTACCACCAAATCATCATCAATATAAACTACAAAGCCCATCTTACCAAGGGCGCGAACTGAAAGTAAGTTATACTCGAGGGTCTCAACAAGCATGACGTCCACGAGAGAGATATCGTGAGCCACCACAACTTTGCCAAGACCCAATACCTCAGATTTTGACTTGTCACCATAGGAGACGGTTATGTGATCATGGTTTGGCCGCGTCTCCGTGATGATCTCCTTGCTTCCGGTCATATGACTCATACAACCGCTATCGATTACCCATTTAGAACCACCAGAAGCATATCCCTGCAAGGAAATTACTTCTTGGTTTTAGGTTCCCATTTTTCAATGGGTCCTCTCATGTTAGTGACAAGGGTCTTGGGAACCCAAATAGACCAAGGAATGTAACAATCATAAGGGCCTACATAACTAGCATAAACATCACCATAATAATCGCAATATAGTTCAAAGTTAGGATTGTTGACCCCTGCAAAACCATCATAATTAATCTTGTCATTGGTAATGTTGCTAGTCTTTGGTTGAGCAGTCTTGCTCTTCTTCTTCTTCTTCTTCTTCTTCTTCTTCTTGTTTTTCTTGCTCTTTGTCTTGGAAATGTAACCAAGACCTTCTTTACTATTGTTTGTCCTTTGCTTTCTCAGTATATCATCAATAACTTCTTTTCCTTTGGGTTGAGAGCCTCTTGCAAGGTCTTCTTTTCCATAGGGTGAAGTGGAAGTACTTGGCACATCATACTGTCTCAATTGAGTTTGGAGCTGGTCATGAGACTCATTTAAAGTAGAATGATTACTCTTCAATTCCTTGTGAGCACTTTCAAGATTATCAAACTTCTCCAAAAGTCTAGCATGAACAGCCCCAAAGTCAATCTTTTCTTGCTTTAGTTTCTTTACCTTGGCAAGAGCATGGTCACGTTCTTTAATGAGCTGAGCCTTAGATTCTTCCTGTGACTCTTGAATGGATTCGAGTCTCTCTTCCAAAGACACTCGAGCTTCCTCTTCCTCTTCCAAGTCATTCTTCAAAGATGCTATCTCCAAGGCATCTTCTCTTTCAATTCTGCCCTTTTCTTCAAGGAGATCTTCGGCTTGAGCAAGTTTACTCATAAGAGCATCAAAATGGAGTTTGTGCTCACCTTGCAGGTTAGTGCAAAAGGTATCCAAAGTAATAACTTCTTCTTTCATTTTAAGACTATCAGGATCATCCATATCCAAAATTATGTTAGCCTTAGGAAATGAAGAGCTAGAAGTTGATACCTCGGACCCTCTTGCCATTAGGCAAGTAGCGTTGTTGTTGATGATGTTCTCGTTTGGCGAATCGAAGAGAGATGAAGGGTTCGATGTGGTGGCTATAGCAGCCACCTCGTGAGAACTATCATCATCCTCTTCATCTTCACTTGCGGAGGAGTATTCCTCTTGTGCTACCAAGACAATCTTGGGTTGCTTCTTGAAAGGGCCATTCTTCTTAATAAATGGCTTCTTCTTAGGTGCTTTAGATTTCTCTTTAAGAATGAGCCTGCCACCATTGTCTTCTCTATTTTGATATGGACACTTGGCTACAAAGTGCATTCTATCTCCACAGTTGAAGCAAGTTCTCAATCTTGGGCCACTTTCTCTTCTTCCATTTGACCCGTTCTTGCGCTCAAGTTCAGACTTGGCTTTGGCAGGGTCCTTCCAAAAGTTCCTTGCATAAAACGCCATGTACTCACCATGAGCACATTTGACTTCATAGGGGCAGTCCATGGGTGCCCCCTCAAAAGCTCTTCATCTTCCTCTTAATCAACAACATTGGCTTTGAGAGCCACATTGACACCCTTTTGCATTCCAATGGCCCGAGCACGGGCATCTTCAGCATTCTTTGCTGCCACTTTGAATGACGCCATTTCTTGCATGACTTTGTTGGATGTCATTTGATGATAGTTATGTCTACCTTGCAGGCTCTTCAAGTCCGTTGGCTCGAAAGGCATTAAGGCAATCACATATTTCCTTTTTATCCATGCATCATCAATGTGAGTGGCCCCATGCTTTCGAAATGTTGTTGCGATGCCCTTGAGTCTTCTATACATGTCCTCATGGTTTTCACCATCCAACATGTAGAATCCCTCAGCTTCATTACTAAGGGCATCATACCTGTTCCTTCTCATGCTCTCATTTCCAACAAAGAGATCCGTAAGAGCATCCCAAGCTTCTTTAGCTGTGTTGAGATGTTCAATGTGTAGCATGTCCTTGGGACCCACACCCAGCTGTATCATGTGGAGAGCGGTGGCATTCAACTGGCTGTCCACAACTTCTCTTCTCGTTAGGTTGGTTTGATCTCCAATATGAAGACCCTCTTCAATAATCCTCCACAATTCAATAGAGGAGCTGCAAACATGAGATTTCATTAGGAATTGCCATTGATTGAAAGAGGATGCAGTGAGCTTGGGTGGATCACCCCTATTGTTTATATGAGGATGAGGGATAGGTGGGTCAGGGGAATATACCTGGCGGACCTCACTATATTGCTCCTTACCACTTCCCTTCTTGGAGGTGGAACCATTAAGTTTTTCATCTTCCGCATCATCATCCTTGGATCTAGTGTTACCCTTTTCCTTAGATGATGGTGTGGCAGCCTCAGAGGAGGATGGAGATGGGCCTATGGATGATGTGAGGCGAGCAATCATTTGATTCATCTCCTCCATCTTGGCCTCAAAGGATTTCAACAAGGTTGTTTCCAACGACTTGAGATCATCCATTGTGACCTTATCCACATCCTCATTCCCATCATCCTTGGTACCCATACCACTCTTAGGCGGTTAAGCCCGAATTAAGAGCCGGGGATCTGATACCAATTGAATTGGATCGTATGGGCACCTAGAGGGGGGGTGAATAGGTGCTACACCAAATTTTAATACCTTTTCAATTTTAGGCTTAGCACAAAGGGTAAATTCTCTAGATAAACTATTAGGTGGAATTTCCCTATATGCAAACCTATCTACTAGCGAGTAAAGAGCGAGTGGAAGAGGAACGGGTAAACCGAAGTGAAGCACGTGGAGACACAGGATTTGTTTGACCGTAGTTCCTTCCTTGTTAAGGGAAGTACGTCTGCGTTGGAGGGGTGGGCGGTACTAAGACCACCACGCCACAATAGGCCTCACCCTGTTCTCCAATGGATCTCGCCACCAAAGGCCTGATCCACCTTTCCACTATAGGTACCCCTTTGAGGCGGGCACCGGCGCCTTTACACAACTAGCGGGGCAACAACTCCACAACAACTTGGAGGCTCCC